>JASPKZ010007331.1:0-334258 GCA_030220185.1 Diploptera punctata | reverse complement strand
TGTTGCCAAACTTCCCCCTGTGTCCATGGCTCTTGAATATTGAATAATGCAGGTTGGAGTCGAGTTGACACAACTGGAGTGCAAGTGCAAGACGAGGAAGAGGGAGAGAGAGAGAAGAGAAAGAGAGAGAAAGAGAGAAAAAGAGAGAAAGAGAGAGAGAAAGAGGGAGAGAAAGAGGGAGAGAAAGAGAGAGAGAGAGAGAGAGAGAGAGAGAGAGAGAGAGAGAGAGAGAGAGAGAGAGAGAGAAGAGCGCACGCGCGCGCTTGCAGTGATGAGCAAATTAAGCATAACAAACATTTTTAATTTTTTTCAAACATCGCCATTTACATTAAATATAGCAATATTTTAAAATAATGAATTGTGAGTAAACAGCTTAATTTTATTCGTTAAATAGTCCTAACAAATGCCACTCTTGATTTCCAAATTCTCTAGATAAATTGGAGATCACTTGTGGCATTACTTATGACTATTTAACTCATGCCCCAAATGGGAGTCAATGACCAATCACGTTTCAATGATTTCTGTTTTACAACCAATCAGAGTCGTGTTTCACCAAATATTTATCAGTGTTATGATTACCATATTAAAGAAAGCTCCTCCTTACAATATTGCGTTCCTTTGGCAATAAATAGTATGATCTGGTTGCAGTGATAAACAAAAGAAGCAGTAGAAGCGTGCCTATCGTTTCTCATTTGTTTTCAAACATCGCCGTTTACATTAAATATATAAATATTTTAAAATAACTATAGTTAAATAATGATTTGTGAGTAAACAGCTTAATTTTATTCGTTAAATAGTCCTAACAAATGGCACTCTTGATTTCCAAATTCTCATAAGTAATGCCACGAGTGATTTCCAAATTATCGATAAATTCACGACTCACGAAGTGAGGAGTGAATTTATCTAGAGAATTTGGAAATCAAGAGTGGCATTTGTTAGGACTATTTAACGAATAAAATAAAGCTGTTTACTCACAAATCATTATTTAACTACAGTTATTTAAAAATATTTTATATTTAAAGTAAACGGTGATGTTTGAAAACTAATGAGAAACGATAGGTAGCCTACGCTTCTACTGCTTCTTTGTTTATCACTGCAACCAGATCATACTATTTATTGCCAAAGGAACGCAATATTGTAAGAATGCTCTCTAGTGGAGAAAAAATGAAACACATCAATCTGTATATTAATTCATTTTTGATGTCGTATACATTTAAGAAAGTGCAAACAGTGGTTTCTTTTTTTGGTGGTATAATCAATGCTACAAATGTTGACATGTAAGCACTATTATATACAATCTGGTAGCCGTATTTGTTATAGGCTCAGTCACTGCAAAAATAACGGTCAGACCTGTTCAGAATATTAAAAAGGAGGAGCTTTGCTTAATATATGATAATCCTAACGTTGATAATTATTTCGTGAAACACGTCTCTGATTGGTTGTAATACAGAAATCATTGAAACGTGATTGGTCATTGACTCCCATTTGGGGCATGAGTTAAATAGTCTAGATAAATTCACTCCTCACTTCGTGAGTCGTGAATTTATCGATAATTTGGAAATCACTCGTGGCATTCCTTATGATAAATCCCTAATTAATTTTCTTCTTCTATTTCTCATTTTTGTTATATCTAATTAATCTACTGATGATATAGACAGTTTTGGGCACACATCTTATTTAGAAATTTTTAAAAATTGAAACTTATGGTGCTTCAATGGATAATATGTGAATTTCCTGAATGTTACATTTTCTTCTTTTTCCGAAACTGTTTAAAAGAAGAAGAAAAACGCGAGGTGAGCAATGAAATTTTACCCAAATAAATTCTGGCTGAAACAATTAACAAAAAGAAGCAAAGCTGAACTGTTGTGCGTCAATTTCATTTTCATCACAATAAATCAGAAAAGCACAACCCACAGAGATTTCAAATTCTTCATATGAACAAAGAGATAAACCTGTACAAGCATTTGTACGAGGGTGGATAAAATATAAACCGGAATTTGTATCTGGAGGATCTGGTAACGAACTGCAAAGGTTGCGGTTTGGAGGGGAAGTTGGTGGGGTTGTCTTGAGTAGGGGTCTTGATGTGTCGCATTCCGAAGAGCGGCCGCTTACTTCAGTACGCCATGATGAGCGAGCAAGAAGTACACACGTCTGTTGCGCAACGCATTATTATTAAGTTTTTGGCGAAAGAAGGCTCCATGCGCAGTTCGGGGAAGCAACCGTTTCGAAGACGCAGGTGTATGATTGGCGCAAACAAATTTTAGCGGGCCGGGATTCAGTGGAAAATGAGCCCCACCAAAGACAGCAACGAACAAGCATCACTGCAGACAACATTCGTGCTGTACAGGACGTTATTGAGGAGGATCGGCGCGTAACAATTTCTGAAATTGCTTAATTCGTTGGAATAAGCTTCGGAAGTGTTCAAGCCATCATCAGTGATGAACTCAAATTCCGAAAATTGTCTGCCAGGTGGGTTCCACGGCTCCTCAGCCAGGAACAAAAAAATGTTTACGAAGTACTGACGAAAATGCATTGGACACCTCTGGAACATCCTCCTTACAGTCCAGATTTGTCACCTTGTGACTACCATTTGTTTGGGCCACTGAAAGTTATCCTCCTACCACAATATTGACACTAGGTCACAAGATAGCAGTCTGCTAACAATTCCTCTTCATAGCACTTCCTCCTATTCTACTTCCTTCACAGTAGCCTCCGCCCGCTCCTGGAATCTCCTTCCTCAAGATATCAGGGGTTGCCGCACACTTGGCACCTTTAAGTCACGCTTATACAGTTACCTGTTGTCTAATAATTAATTTTTCTCTATTTATTTAATTTTATACTATGTCATTAATCTTTTCCTCGTTTTTTATATATTTTGTACATATTATATATTTAATTCGTTAAATTTAGAGTAAATCAAAATACATTATAAATATTAATTGTATTGTATTCATAACTTGTAATCGTTTATATATACATATTGTAATTTAGATTTAAGACTTTTCTTTTGTATTTTTTTTTAAACCTGGTTGAGTGGTAGACAAGGCCTTAAGGCCTTAACTCTGCCAGGTAAAATAAAGCTATTATTATTATTATTATTATTATTATTATTATTATTATTAAAGAAGACCTGGGAAGAAGGCGGTTTGGTGACAATGCAGCGGTAGAGGAGTTCGTGCGCAATTGGCTGACTACACATCATTCATCCTACAAGGACGGCATCAAAAAGTTGCCAACTCGATGGCAAAAGTGTGTTGAAAATGCAGGAGACTATGTAGAAAAATGAGGTGGTGGTTTTGTGTTTTTTTGTTAATTCAATAAAATTGTAAACAATAATTCCGGTTTATATTTGATTCACCCTCGTACGTATGGGTTTGCAACAGTTACTGGAACTGACAATGAGATAGACACGACGTTCCTCAGGATGATCTGCTGACACGTTATGAACTGGGTATTCTGCTTCCAGATGTTGGAGCTTCTGTGGTAGCTTCAAACATTTTACGATGTTTAAAGTTCCTTTCTGTATTTACTTCTTCCAGAGCGTTGAAAATCTTATCACACCAGCACGTATGTGTGACAGATACATTTTCAACTGTTGCCACGTTTACCATATCGCTGTCTCTAACAAAACTGAATCTTCATAGAAGTTCTCGTAGGTAGAAAATTCGCAACGATTGATTTTAGAGGGTCCGGCTTCTGTTCCCTTTATCGAGAAATCCCCTAATATCTTGCTACATAATCTTCTTTATTACCTCGCGGACATAAGCTGTCCATACATCCTTATCCTGAACTAATGCTTTCAAACCATCCCCTAAGTAATTTATATCTCTCACATAGCAAAATCGTTTTGGACAATGAAACTTTAGAACGAGTAAATTAATTTAAGTATAGTGTATATCTATATTTGTCAAATATTTATTTGTATTTGTGCTGGTTGAGTGGAAGAGAAGGCCTTATGGCCTTAACTCTGCCAGAATAAATAAAGCATTATTACTATTATTATATTATTAGTATTATTATTATTATTATTATATGGGTTATAATAATTTAACATTTAGACATGTAGAACGAATGAACGTAACAAGATTACCAAAAGCAGCATTTAACTACAAGCCAAGAGGTTCAAGGAATGTAGGATGGCCAGTGAAAAGATGGACAGAACAACTGTGAGGCGAAACAGGCATTTTCCCTAGTCCGTGAAGTGAAGAAGAAGAATTTCACATTTCAAAATGAGGCTGATATATCAAAGAAAATCACAAATTTCACACAAAAAAAAACAACTGGGGTAATTAACAGTATAATGAAACCATCTTTACTACAAAAGAACACAAGATTACACCTTATAAAGTTCTCACAAGACCAGTATTAAGATATGGTAGTGAAGCATGGACAATACGAAGTAGAGATGAAAGCCGAATAACAGCAAATGAAATGCGATTTATGGGCCGTACAGCAGGCAATACAAAGTGGAATTATAAAATAAATGAGAAGATTATGGAAGAGTTGGATGTAGAACCCATTCTCCACCATATACAAAACTACCAGAACAACTGAAAAGCCCATCTTGAACGAATACCGTCTCATAGAATTCCAAAAGCCATGTTTCGTTACTGCCCCCAAGGCAAAAACTAGTTGCGACGTCCAAAAAAAGTGCTGGATGGAGACTGTAACAGGCCACATGGCCTAATACTTGCATGGATGATTTTGATGTTATTCTAGCACCTCATTCTTGGCACAATTATTGGGCGCTTCCGTCTGCTTTTCTTACAAGAAGCTTCCATGTCTCTCTTTCATTCCACATTTGTGTCACATATCCTGCCCATCACATTCTACTGGCTCTTCCAAATATTTTGTATGGTGGCGAAGTATGGACATATAAACAGAAGGATATACAGAGACTTAGATCTGTTGAAATGAAATACCTTCGTAGGACTGCAGGATACACACTACTAGACCACAAAAAAAAAAAAAAAAGAAGACATCTTAGAAGAATTGCACATGGAACCTTTAGAAAACAATTATATCTGGTTTCCTATAAAGATCATATAGCTTACTGTTATGTAGTATTATCTATTCGCTGTCTGTTCATCACTCTTTGGTCCAAACATTTTCCTAAGAACTTTATTCTGAAATACTTGTAAGCTTTACTCCTCCCTTAAATTAAGATTCCAATGCTTCGCATCCATACAACTGTGAGAATAACAGTTTTGTATATTTTCAAACCAACTATTTTTGAGCGAAGTTGAGACCACAAGAAATCCTGTAATGCGTAATATCAGGCATTTGCATTCCATAATATTGAGCCTATGCTTAACATCTTTCTGTGCCTCATTCCTGTTTGTCTCATTACCTTACTTAATGAAGCCATTCAATATCTCAGCTCATTTGTGTTGCTATTCACAACTTTGCGTCAAAATTAACGCATATTTTGTTCAGATATTTCTTATTTCAGGTTTGAGACTTTTTCATCATGATCATCCGGTATCATGGCAGCTGCCGCCGTCTTCCGGAAACCAAACGCCATTCCTCTCTGTCCATCCATTGATCTTCCTCCGATCCCTCTGATATTCATAACTGCTTGTACTCCTTCTATCCAAGTTTTCTTCGGTCTTCCTCTCTTCCTCCTTTCTATTGGGATCCATTCCATAACAATTTAGGCAATCTTTGCTCTGGCATTCTTTTGACATGGCCATACCACTGTATGTTCTTTTCTATAATGTCTATGGTGTCTGGTTCCTCTTGTACACCCATAATTTCCCTTATCTCTTTATTTCGTATTCTATCCATTCTAGATTTGAGACTTTTTACTTACTTACTTACTTACTCACTGGCACTATCGAACCCGTAGGTTCATGGCCGTGCGGACATAAGCTCTCCATACATCCCTATCCTGAGCTAATGCTTTCCAATCATTCCCTGTATAATCTACTTCCCTCAAATTTTGAGACTTTTTATGTGTTATAAATCTAAGATATAAGGCCCAAAGCTTTACTTCCAATCCGAATAAAAACCATTTCCATGAAAACCCATTGACACTTTCCGGGTTTGAATCGGCGAACATCGAAAGGAGAGGCTCATCACAGTCTATTAGATTTAACTGTTATTGCATCTGGTTTCCTATAAAATACACGTAGCAAACTGTTATGGAGTTTTCTTGATTATTTAATTCATGCCCCAAAATGGGAGTCAATGACCAATCACGTTTCAATGAATATTGATTTACAACCAATCACGGTCGTGTTTCACCTCGATAATTATCGAATTCTGATTATCAAAATAAAGAAAGCTCCTCTCTTTTAATATTCTGAACAGGTCTGAGCATTATTTTGTAGTGACTGACTCTCTAACAAATACGTTGGATATAGCAAATAATGAACATATTACTTCGACCTACACATTTGATAATTGTGTGTTCAATAACTGTGTTTTTGAATACTGATTTTACTGAGCAGTTTTCGAAAAAAATGAATTAATAACCTATAATGTTGGTTATAATTAGGGAGCGGATTTTTACGTTCTAAAAGTTAAAATTGCAACATAGTATATATAGATAATAACCTATAATGTTGGTTATAATTAGGGAGCGGATTTTTACGTTCTAAAAGTTAAAATTGCAACATAGTATATATAGATAATAACCTATAATGTTGGTTATAATTAGGGAGCGGATTTTTACGTTCTAAAAGTTAAAATTGCAACATAGTATATATAGATAATAACCTATAATGTTGGTTATAATTAGGGAGCGGATTTTTACGTTCTAAAAGTTAAAATTGCAACATAGTATATATAGATAATAACCTATAATGTTGGTTATAATTAGGGAGCGGATTTTTACGTTCTAAAAGTTAAAATTGCAACATAGTATATATAGATAATAACCTATAATGTTGGTTATAATTAGGGAGCGGATTTTTACGTTCTAAAAGTTAAAATTGCAACATAGTATATATAGATAATAACCTATAATGTTGGTTATAATTAGGGAGCGGATTTTTACGTTCTAAAAGTTAAAATTGCAACATAGTATATATAGATAATAACCTATAATGTTGGTTATAATTAGGGAGCGGATTTTTACGTTCTAAAAGTTAAAATTGCAACATAGTATATATAGATAATAACCTATAATGTTGGTTATAATTAGGGAGCGGATTTTTACGTTCTAAAAGTTAAAATTGCAACATAGTATATATAGGATAATAACCTATAATGTTGGTTTATAATTAGGGAGCGGATTTTTACGTTCTAAAAGTTAAAATTGCAACATAGTATATATAGATAATAACCTATAATGTTGGTTATAATTAGGGAGCGGATTTTTACGTTCTAAAAGTTAAAATTGCAACATAGTATATATAGATAATAACCTATAATGTTGGTTATAATTAGGGAGCGGATTTTTACGTTCTAAAAGTTAAAATTGCAACATAGTATATATAGATAATAACCTATAATGTTGGTTATAATTAGGGAGCGGATTTTTACGTTCTAAAAGTTAAAATTGCAACATAGTATATATAGATAATAACCTATAATGTTGGTTATAATTAGGGAGCGGATTTTTACGTTCTAAAAGTTAAAATTGCAACATAGTATATATAGATAATAACCTATAATGTTGGTTATAATTAGGGAGCGAGGATTTTTACGTTCTAAAAGTTAAAATTGCAACATATGTATATATAGATAATAACCTATAATGTTGGTTATAATTAGGGAGCGGATTTTTACGTTCTAAAAGTTAAAATTGCAACATAGTATATATAGATAATAACCTATAATGTTGGTTATAATTAGGGAGCGGATTTTTACGTTCTAAAAGTTAAAATTGCAACATAGTATATATAGATAATAACCTATAATGTTGGTTATAATTAGGGAGCGGATTTTTACGTTCTAAAAGTTAAAATTGCAACATAGTATATATAGATAATAACCTATAATGTTGGTTATAATTAGGGAGCGGATTTTTACGTTCTAAAAGTTAAAATTTGCAACATAGTATATATAGATAATAACCTATAATGTTGGTTATAATTAGGGAGCGGATTTTTACGTTCTAAAGTTAAAAATTGCAAACATAGTATATATAGATAATAACCTATAATGTTGGTTATAATTAGGGAGCGGATTTTTACGTTCTAAAAGTTAAAATTGCAACATAGTATATATAGATAATAACCTATAATGTTGGTTATAATTAGGGAGCGGATTTTTACGTTCTAAAAGTTAAAATTGCAACATAGTATATATAGATAATAACCTATAATGTTGGTTATAATTAGGGAGCGGATTTTTACGTTCTAAAAGTTAAAATTGCAACATAGTATATATAGATAATAACCTATAATGTTGGTTATAATTAGGGAGCGGATTTTTACGTTCTAAAAGTTAAAATTGCAACATAGTATATATAGATAATAACCTATAATGTTGGTTATAATTAGGGAGCGGATTTTTACGTTCTAAAAGTTAAAATTGCAACATAGTATATATAGATAATAACCTATAATGTTGGTTATAAATTAGGGAGCGGATTTTTACGTTCTAAAAGTTAAAATTGCAACATAGTATATATAGATAATAACCTATAATGTTGGTTATAATTAGGGAGCGGATTTTTACGTTCTAAAAGTTAAAATTGCAACATAGTATATATAGATAATAAACCTATAATGTTGGTTATAATTAGGGAGCGGATTTTTACGTTCTAAAAGTTAAAATTGCAACATAGTATATATAGATAATAACCTATAATGTTGGTTATAATTAGGGAGCGGATTTTTACGTTCTAAAAGTTAAAATTGCAACATAGTATATATAGATAATAACCTATAATGTTGGTTATAATTAGGGAGCGGATTTTTACGTTCTAAAAGTTAAAATTGCAACATAGTATATATAGATAATAACCTATAATGTTGGTTATAATTAGGGAGCGGATTTTTACGTTCTAAAAGTTAAAATTGCAACATAGTATATATAGATAATAACCTATAATGTTGGTTATAATTAGGGAGCGGATTTTTACGTTCTAAAAGTTAAAATTGCAACATAGTATATATAGATAATAACCTATAATGTTGGTTATAATTAGGGAGCGGATTTTTACGTTCTAAAAGTTAAAATTGCAACATAGTATATATAGATAATAACCTATAATGTTGGTTATAATTAGGGAGCGGATTTTTACGTTCTAAAAGTTAAAATTGCAACATAGTATATATAGATAATATGAATAAGTTTTTATATCCAAACGACTGATATTTTTAATAATATATCTTATATCTTGCACGTTTCTAAATAATTTTATGTGGGATCTAGCAATATTACATTTATGTTACATATCATACTTTTAAATTAAAAATAAATTATGTTCTGTTTACATTACAGTATTTTTTTTTAAATTTGAAGTAAGATGGGTAATAGAAATGTAATATTACTAAATCCCACATACATTATAGATAAATGTTTTTTGTAAGTTATATTATAAAAGAATAAGTTGATTGGGTATAGAAACTTATTGCTTTAATTTTATCACTATACTATGTTGCAATATTAACTTTTGGGACATAAAAATTCGCTCCCTAGTTATAATATGCAGTTTGATGTGTATCATTTTTTCTCCACTAGGGTACATTCCTACAATATTGCGATCCTATTTGGCAATGAATAATGTGATCAAGTTACAGTGATGAACAAATGAAACATTACCAAAATTTCTAATCTGTTTTCAAATATCAACATGATGTTCGATAATCGTTTGGGACTTAAAGTTTCCTGACATTTCTCTTATGGGTGAGGAAAAACCCCAAAAAACTTACCCAGGAAACTTTTACCTGAATTCAAATACCTAGGAACAATGATCACAAATAGGAATGAGATGCACAAAGAAATTAAACATAGGCTCAATTCTGGAAATGCATGCTATTATGCATTGCAGAGACTTTTGATCTCCTTTCAAAAGAATGTAAAAATGAAAAAATATAAAACTATTATTCTACCGATTATATTATATGGATACGAAACATGGACTCTTACTTCAAGGGAGGAAAGGAGATTACAAGTATTTGAGAATAAAGTACTTAGGAAAATTTTTGGACAAAAGAGAGATGAACAGGACAGGTGAATGGAGAAAATTACATAACAGTGAACTACATGGTCTTTATAGGACGTCAGATATAATAAGAACAGTTAAGTCTCGTAGACTGCGAGGGACAGGACAGGTGGCACGAATGGGGAATGAAAGACGTGCATGGAAGCTTCTTGTAGGAAAACACAGGGAAAACGCCCAGTTGGTAGACCAAGAATGAGGTGGGGGAATAACATTAATTATGATTTGAGGGAAGTAGATTATACAGGGAATGATTGGAAAACATTAGTTCAGGATATGGATGTATGTAAAACTTATGTCCGCGCGGACAAGAATCTACGGGTTCGATAGTGCCAGTGAGTTAGTTTAATTAGGAAACTTTTACCGACCGGGGATCGTACCCGGGCCCTCTGCGTACGAGGCAGAAACACTACCCAGAGACCACAGCGATTCACTATCTACAATCTCCAAGAACTCCATGGCGCGACAGGCCTAGAAGCCTTTGTCTCACCAGTCGGCTGCTGGTCCACATCCACACGTGTTAATCACAGAGGTAGACGATCATCCAGCCAGTGTATGGGTGACATGTGGTCAGCATGCCGGATCCCCCAGCCATTATAGCTGGTCTTCTCAACCTGGAGCCGCTACTTATTGTAGCTACCCAAATGCCTCACTATGTTGAGTGGGAATCGATCCCTTAACTCTAACTCTAACTCACTGGCTCTATCGAACCCGTAGGTTCATGGCCGCGCGAATGTAAACTCTCCATACATCCCTATCCTGAGCTAATGCTTTCCAATCATTCAATGTATAATCTAATTCCCTCAAATCATAGTTAATGATATTCTCCCACCTCATTCTTGGTCTACCAACTGGGCATTTTCCCTCTGGTTTTCCTACAAGATGCTTCAATGCACGTCTTTCATTCCCCATTCGTGCCATATGTCTTGGCCGCCGCAGTCTACGAGACTTAACTTCTTCTTCTTCTTCTTCTTCTGCTTTCCCCCACTTATAGGTTTGCCGTCTTCAGTTTCCATTTATTTATATCAATCCAATCTGTTTCATCCAAATTCGTATTATCCATTATAGTTCTGACATAAGTTTTACATTTGCATCTTGGTCTGCCACGTTTATTTCTTACATAAGGTGACCATTGGTATATATTTTTTGGCCATCTTTCATCTTCAATTCTCTGTACATGGCCATACTATTTAAGAGTTCGATTTTCAATCCTCTTAACAACAGATGTGGTGACATTCCTTTCTCACCAAAAGAATTAATTTCTTATTTTATCCTGTCTTGCGAGACTTAACTATTCTTATTATATCTGGCTTCCTATTTTTTTAAACAATAATTCTTGAAATGTTGCCATCTTTTTTTTTCCTTTCTCTTTTTTCTTTCGTATACACTATTATTCCTTTTTGTTTTACCTTTGTTAACCTTTTTATCTTATTCACACATACAAACACAAGACAGGACACACACCCAGACCCAAGGTGGATATTTAAAATCCCCTACCTCGCCGGGAAACGAACCCGGGTCGCCGGAGTGGAAGGTAGGGACTCTACCGACTACGCCACGGCGACAGACACTATAAAGACCGTGTAGTTCACTGTTATGAAGTTTTCTCCATTCACCTGTCGGTCCATCTTTCTTCGGTCCAAACATTTTTTTAACAAGATTCCCTTACTGGCGTAAGTTCCATAAGAAATTTTCTTATCATAAGTAATGCCACGAGTGATTTCCAAATTATCGATAAATTCACGACTCACGAAGTGAGGAGTGAATTTATGTAGAGAATTTGGAAATCAAGAGTGGCATTTGTTGAGACTATTTAACGAATAAAATTAAGCTGTTTACTCACAAACCATTATTCAACTATAGTTATTTTAAAATATGTATATATTTAATGTAAACAGCGATGTTTGAAAACAAATGAGAATCATATATTTAATGTAAACGGCGATGTTTGAAAACAAATGAGAAGCGATAGGTACGCTTCATCTGCTTCTTTTGTTTATCACTGCAACCAGATCATACTATTTATTGCCAAAGGAACGCAATATTATAAGAATGCTCTCTAGTGGAGAAAAAATGAAACACATCAAACTGTATATTAATTCATTTCTGATGTCGTATGATGTAAATATGACAATTATATTTTTCTGGATTGTTACCTGGGAAAAAATACATTTAAGAAAGTGCAAACAGTGGTTTCTTTTTTTGGTGGTATAATCAATTGCTACAAATGTTTTTATATTAACTCCCGCATGCGGTATGTGTTGACATTCATGCACTATATATACAATCTGGTAGCCGTATTTCTGGTATGTTAAGTCACTGCAAAATAATGGTGAGACCTGTTCAGAATATTAAAAAGGAGGAGCTTTCTTTAATATCGTAGTTATAACACTGATAAATATTTCGTGAAACACGACTCTGATTGGTTGTAAAACAGAAATAATTGAAACGTGATTGGCCATTGAGTCCCATTTGGGGCATGAGTTAAATAGTCCATGGAAAACTATCTATATTCGCAAGATATTAACTACAGTTAGTGAAAAAATGCTCAGTGCAACATGGAGTATAAAAAAAATGTTTAAAGTGAATCATGACTTAACAAACTTCGAATGTGTAATTTTAGTTCGCAAGAAAAAGCTCACATCATTTCACTTTTTTTATTGGTGGAAAATGGTGTCAATGACCGTTTGCTGAAAATTTATAGCGAACTTGCTTATCACCCTGTGTGTTGTGTGTCACATTGGATTTAATGTGCTCTGCTTTGCTTTTTGTAGATGTTGTTTATGCATTCTGAAATGTGTTTAACATCCGTTTTCCAGAATTCATTAACATTCATTACTACACGAATATTTAAGTTATATACTCGTGCTTCTTAAAATGTCTCATTATTCCCTTCCACTCCATAATGCACCTTCTGTTTCACTTTATCTTTCATTCGTTACTTACAAACTTTATAGCGATACATCGCTTCAATACAAATAAGCACAGTACACGAAAACGTGTGCCTCTAGTTTTAATACCTGCTTTCAAACTATTACAAGGACTATTTAACTCATGCCCCAAATGGGTGTCAATGACCAATCACGTTTCAATGATTTCTGTTTTACAACCAATCAGAGTCGTGTTTCACCAAATATTTATCAGTGTTATAATTACCATATTAAAGAAAGCTCCTCCTTACAATATTGCGTTCCTTTGGCAATAAATAGTATGATCTGGTTGCAGTGATAAACAAAAGAAGCAGTAGACAGGGATTAATAATAATCCCTGCAGTAGAAGCGTACCTATCGTTTCTCATTTGTTTTCAAACATCGCCGTTTACATTAAATATTTTAAAATAACTATAGTTAAATAATGATTTGTGAGTAAACAGCTTAATTTTATTCGTTAAATAGTCCTAACAAATGCCACTCTTGATTTCCAAATTCTCTAGATAAATTCACTCCTCACTTCGTGAGTCGTGAATTTATCGATAATTTGGAAATCACTCGTGGCATTACTTATGAAAAGATAGCTCATATGTATCAGATGTCATACCGTCATTCATTTTAAATTAAAATAAAAACTCCTTCTGCATATATATATATATATAAAGTCCACCGCTGTGATCTCGAGGCATGGTGCTGCCTTGTCACGCAGCAGGCCCAGGTCCGATCCCCGGTCGGGACAGTTTTTCTGGGTGAGGTTTTTATCGGGGTTTTTCCTCACCTGTAAGAAAAATGTCAGGAAAACTTTAAGGCCCAAACGGTCCCCGAAATCATATGGCCATCATCATCATCATCATCCTTATCATTATCATCATCCTTCACCGGTGTGGAAAGCAACGGGAAGCTACCACACCTACAATTTCCTAGTAAAGCTTAGCATGAAAATGCTATGATTGCAGTGATGGACCTGCCTTCGGGCAGAATTACTATGGGTGGATATATATATATATATATATATATATATATAAAGTCCACCGCTGTGGTCTCGAGGCAGCGTGCTGCCATGTCACGCAGCAGGCCCGGGTCCGATCCCCGATCGGGACAGTTTTTCTGGGTGAGGTTTTTATCGGGGTTTTTCCTCACCTGTAAGAAAAATGTCAGGAAAACTTTAAGGTTCAAACGGTCCCCGAAATCATATGGTCATCATCATCATCATCCTTATCATTATCATCATTATCATCATCATCATCCTTATCATTAGCATCATCATCCTTCACCGATGTGGAAAGCAACGGGAAGCTACCACACCTACAATTCCCTAGTAAAGCTTAGCATCAAAATGCTATGATTGCAGTGATGGACCTGCTTTCGGGCAGAATTACTATGGATATATATATATATATATATATATATATATATATGTCCTTTATAAACTTCTAGTCGGCCGCGGTGGACTAGTGGTTATGCTCCTTGCCTCTGGTCCCAAGGGTCGCGGGTTCAAACCCGGCCGGGGTCGATGGATTTTTTAGGACGGAAAAAATCCAAGGAGCAAGTCCTCCGGGAGGGACTTTAAGCCGTGGGTCCCGAGTCTGAAGATTTTCAGGCTCGTAAAAAATCCTTAAACCTGAATGAAAAGGCCTCTTAGCAAAATTTACCGAATTTTCCCGTCCTAGTACTACCTTGGTTTCCTAGATGTCAGTATGAGGCGGAACGCTGACCACGTACCACTCAAAATGACATCTATACGAAAACAAGTGTAACTAAATTAGTATGGTTCAAATTCTTCCGTGTAGGGTGAGAGCGCCTAAAACTCTGTAAAGGGAAGACATAGGCTTACAATACAATATAAACTTCTAAACCGTTCAACTGATCTTCGTCAAAATTTGTATATACAGATGCGGCGACTGTTTAGCTGATAACTATTATGTTCTAAAATCATTAGTTTTGGGAGTTTACCTCAAACTAAATTCTAAAACTCGCTCTAGCGATCGCAATTTTCGATGTTTCACAACAAAACTCGGAATATCCTATTAAAATAAACCGAGGTATGTATTATCAAAAAAGTAGCGAAATCCGACCGTTAAAAGTGGGGGTTTGCTTGAAATCCGAAATTAAAAAAATGCCTATATGACTGGACCGATTTTGATTAATTTTTTGTGTGTGTTTGAGTGGGTCCCTGGATGGCTTAGATTCAGAATTGGATCCTCTAAAACTATTTGGTGCTGGATTTCATCTTAAGTGAAAATTCAAAAATCGCTCTAGCGGTCACAATGTTCCATGTTTCACAACGAAACTCAGTATATCCTATTGAAATAAACCGAGGTACGTACTGTCAAAAAATGAGCGAAATTCGATAATTAGAACTGAAGGTTTACCTGAAATCCGAAATTAAAAACTGCATAAACGACAGAACCGATTCTGATGATTTTTTTGTTGGTTTGATTCGGTCTCTGGATGTTTTAGATTCACAATTGGACCATCTAAAACCATTAGGTGTAGGAGTTCACCTGAAGTGAAAATTTAAAAACCGCTCTAGCGGTCATGATTTTCCGATGATTCGCAACGAAAATCAGCATATCCTATTAAAATAAACCGAGATAGATATCATCCAAAAATAACCGAAATCAGACAATTACAATGAAAGTTTCCTGAAATTAAAAACTGCCTAGACAACTAGAACAATTTCGACAAAATTTGTGTGTGTGTGTGTCTGTGTTTGAGTGGGTCCCTGGAGGTTTAGATTCACTATTTGACTCGGTAGGTGGTGCTACGATCGGATTACAGGATCTTTTTTAGATGTCAGATATGTAGTCAACTGTACTACCGACATATTTCGCTCGACAACAATGTGACGTCACAGTTCACGCTTCTTGAGCCACAACAGATGGCAGGGGGGCGTTTTCTTACTAACTCATTAATTAGTGAATTTTATGGTAAAAAACGTCACATATATTTTTATTGTCCGGTCATGACACAAGAATTGAACGTTGAGTCAGAACAACGTCTGCCGGATTCGCTAGTACATGTTAAGACAAAACTAAAACTGAATATTTTTTATATAAAACCAGCTAATACCCGGCGTGCGCTACTATGCTTAAATATGTGGTTTTATGTTTAATTTATTGTTATCTTATTAGTCAAAAATGGGGTATATTAAAAGTTTTAAGAGACAAAAGAAAGGAAAAACAGACAATTCAATATATTTCTTTAAATGATTGGGAAACATTTTCAAGATCTGCTCACAGAAAATAGATATGACGGCGAAGATAACTAGCCATGAAGGATGCAATTTTTAGCCTGGAGAAGGCAGCGAAAAGAATGAATCTTAAATATGAAGCTTGCCCATCTAATTTGGAAGCTGGCGCGTATAAATTTGAACTGGTTCACAGCTCTGTTTATCTTGAATCTGAAGTAAATTGTAGAAATGACAATTCGGCTGAAATTCATCTGCGGCTGAAATTACTGTTTAGTTTCATATTATTCAATTAGTAAAATAAATTTGCAATATACATATTGCGTAAACTCTTTACATAAATTAAATCTGCAAAAATATTCGCTTAGTTTTATGTGATTACTAGTGATGCGTAATTCGAGTGTGGGTCGTTTAAAAAGAACGCTTCACTTCTGTGAAGTGTCAAAACGTTACTCACTTTTAGTGAACTGCCAGTTCAGAGTTCACTATTGTTCACGACTGATTCTTAAATTAAAATTTACTTTTTATCTCAAGCACTTAATGTCTCACTCCAAATCAACTTTCGATCATTCGTTGGTTACTCTAGATTTCTCCGCCCATCGACCTTGCATGTCTCCACCTCTATCCTACGTCATCCACGTCAATCGTACCGCAGCGAGTGTCTGAGAGGAACGAACTATCCTGCCAGAGGGAACTGCCATAGAGGAACGAACTATCTGGCCTGAGTGAAGTTACGTAGAAAAACGAACTACCTTGGAAGAGTGTAGTGCCTTAGATGAACGAAGTAGTATCAAAGAACGAACTACTTTGGAAGAGTGAAGTGCCTTAGATGAACGAAGTGGTATCAAAGAACGAACTGGCTGGCCAGAGTGAAGTGTCTTAGAGGAATGGACTACCTTGATAGAGTGAAGTGGCTTTAAACACTTCAGTATTTCAAACTCTCAACACTCGACACGCTCATTCATTCATTACATGTACATTACGACACTCTCCCGCCTCTTGCTTACGTCATCACCCATACGCAGCACTCAGGGATTACTCCTTTTGATCTACGGCATTACTAACGCTACAAATCTAATGTAGTCTAATATTACAATTTTATTTACTAGAATTCCGAAAGTATTTAATAAAATTCCATATCATCCAAGTTTTAAAATAACACATTTTACTAGGTTTTCTAAAAGCTATTGCAAAATTTAGTAAAAAAATCTTACCTTACTAAACGTTTAGAGCGAATATGCCGTGAAAGTTTAAAAGTACCCCCCCAAAATGAAACTGTATTTAGAACAAAAGTTTAAATGCTTTACCATCGCCTAAATCGGCGAGGAAACCCCAAATTTCACAACTTTTCTTGATCGCGAATTAGAAGCCATTCTGTAAAAGTGCAGACACGAGGCTAAAATTTGTTGCCTACCTAGTATTCGCCCTATTTATATTTTTAGTTTAGGGGTTGTAAAGATTAAGATCAAGTAATTACCAATAGCATTATTTTGCATCTTCATTCTTTTTAAAGAAAGATTATACAAATAATATGTGTAAACAACACATATACAAATTAAATAAAAAATATTATCTTCCTTAAAAGTTTTAAAATACTCCACACATTTTTTTTCTTTTAAATTATAGAGTTACGATTTCGTTTTTATTAACATTTACAACTTGAAATAAAATATGAAAACATTGAGAATCTGAATATAAATAAAAATTATGCAAATAATACAGTTATAACAGAAATAAAAATGTTGTATAAATAATTATAAAACAAAAGTGTGGTAGCAGTCATATTATAATTTTTCACATTCCAATAAATTAAAATTGAATATACAGAACTATTTCAGTTTATCTTCAAAATCCACAGCTACCATGTGGTTGGTTAATGTGAAGTCACCCCACACTCGTGTCTGCGTGCTTCCTCCTCCAGCCCCCTATTCTTCCTCTGTGAAGCGAAGGATCCGATAGAACATATCCATGCCATCTGTTGGTGATATGGTAAAATTATTTGAATACGCGAAAAAGTTTCTTTTCTGCTTGGCGAACAAAGCACTTCATTCAAATTTGTGAACAAACTAGTTGAATTGAATGATTCAGAAAAGTGAGTGCGAGTGAACGAACTACTTCTCGAAATGAACTGGTTGGGCACAACACTACACCTGTCACCCATTACAAATGTTTTTGAAGAAATTAGACCCAATGGATACAAATACCAATATAATTATCGATTTTAAGGCACGAACCTAAAATCGAATCCAAAAATTTGATTAGCATAATAAGTATACTGGACACAAAACGGAACAGATTAACCGAGCTATGGCGTACAATGTGCCAACTGTGCTCAATAGCTGGTAAATTAACTGAAAATATTCATGTGTTAATTGCTCCGATATAAAATCGAAGCGATTTACTCTCTCCCCAAGACAAAATATTAAGCATTAGAAATATGAGCTAAATTAATATATATGTGTATTTTATTTGTTATAATCTACCAGTAACTTCACTGTTGATTACTATTGGATAGTTCTGCCATCTTTGGACGATACTTCAGTACTACTCAGACACACGGTCGGCTGCAAACCTTACAGTACTCTATTTTACTACAAAACGCTATGAAAGTTGCAGTAGCTGTGATGACATTTCTAGAGGCTGAATTTTATATATTTATGGGAAGACTACTTAACAATGAGTCACATTAAAGAAAATCAGAGACGTAATGTAGACTGCGATGGGGAGAGAATGTGGCATCAATGTGAAATTTAAAAGCGACAGGAAACAAGTTTTCTTATTAATTTTTTACATAAAGGTAATAAAAAAATTATTGTTAACATTTTTCCCTTCAGATATTACAATATTATGTACATATCCTATGATTTTATGTTATATATATAATTCTTCTCTACGCGTGATTGTCACACTACTCCTCCTAAACGACTGGATCGATTTTGGTGATTTTTTTGTGTGTGTGACTGATTGGGTCCGTGGACCCTCAAAAACCATTGGGTGTAGAAGCTCGCTTCAAGTGAAAATTTAAGAATCGCTCTAGCTGTCATATTTTTCGTTCTTTCACAGCGAAACTCATGTGTCAAACCGAGTAAGGTATTGTCAAAAAATGAGTGAAATTCGAGATCTAGATATGGAGGTTACCTGAAACCCGAATTTGAAAAATACCTAAACGGTAGTACCGAAAGAAATTACAATCAATGGATACAAATATTATTATACTTATCGATTTTAAGGCACGAACCTAAAATCGAATTCAAAAATTGTATTACAATTTGTGATACTTTGGAAGGAAGTAGGAGGAAAACAACCTAACTATGGCGTACAATGTGTAAACTGTGCTCAACGTCTGGTAAATTAACTGAAAATATTGATGTGTCAATTGCTGCCATATATAATCGAAGCGATTTACTCTCTCCCTCAAGACAAAATATTAAGCATTAGAAATATGAGCTAAATTAGTATATATGTGTACTTTATTTGTTATAATCTACCAGTAATTTCACTGTGTATTACTATTAGATAGTTCTGCCATCTTTGGACGAGACTCCACTACCACTCCGACGCGTGGTCGGCTGCAAACCCTACAGTACTCTGTTTTATTACAAAAGGCTATGAAAGTTGCAGTAGATGTGATGACATTTCTAGGAGCTGAATTTTATATTTTTACGGGAGGAATACTTAACAATGAGTTACATTAAATAAAACCAGAGACGTATCGTAGACTGCGATGGGCAGAGAAAGTGGCATCAATCTGAATTTTAAAAAGGGCAGGAAACTAGTTTTCTTATTAATTTTTTACATAAAGGTAATAAAAAATGATTTGTTATATTATTTTTTCTTCAGATATTACATATTATGTACATAACCTAAGATTTTATGTTATATATATAATTCTTCTCTACGTGCGTATGTCACTCTACTAATCCTAAACGACTGGATCGATTTTGGTGAAATTTTGTGTGTGTGTCTGATTGGGTCCCTCGATGATTAAGATTTACAGTTAGATAGTTAAAACTCTTTGTATGGTAATTGGTGATAGCGGAGATCGCTTTTTATTAGAAGATTCCAAATATAGCATTAATAGTTGTAACAAAATTAAATATATGATAGTTAATATAAATGAAGATGGAAACAATGATTTGGAAACTACAAAAAGAATGGTTTTAAAGGGCGATATACAATGGCAATGTGATGTAATTTTGTGGGATAAAGAAATAATCAAAGACACTATACACGATATTTATAAATTAATAGTCAGAAGTTTAAAGACGCATGGAACAAAAACTAATATCAAATTCAAAATTACAATATACAGAAATTTATGTTTTAAGAATATCTGCTCGGTGCTATAAATTAGACAGAATCAGAAACAATATTACCCGAAGAAAAACAATTGCGTGATAGTGCGTTTTGTTGTACTTACAACATTGGCGACCATGATTAAAAGTTCCAACTTCCTATATCGCGGGGTTGCCAGCCTAAATAACTATACTGAAATAAAATAACTATACTGTAATATTACATATTACAAACACGCGTGCGGGAAGTAAAATTACTGGCCTTTATGTATACTACGTACAGTATATATAAAAATACATCCAAAGGGTAGCGTTAATATACATTATACGAAACAGATCACTGCATTTTAAATGAATTGAACTTTATTTGAAACAATATAAAACAATAAACAAGTACTGACCGTAATTTTATCACTAATTGGTATCATGGCCTCCTTTTTTATTTATTACTAATTGGTCTCACGACCTCATGTTGTTTTAACTAACAAACATTGGCAACACTGTTAACGCCAGTCAATTGTTTATAATGAACGTAAATATTTCCAACAAAAATATTATTATTTTATAATTATTTATTATATTGAAAACACCGCCACGCAAAATATAATGTACAACGCACGTTTGTGAAGAGTTTTACAGAATCTCGGAAATTAAAAACCTCGCTTTTTAAACAATTTCCTCGATTCTGTATAAATCACTTCTCAATATCGCATCGTATTATAAGAAACATGGACTTAATCTAAATACTGACAAGACCCAGTGCATAATTATAGGACATCGGCGAATCCAAAGCATTATAAATTACGAAAATATCTCTACCATTCTCCTAAATGACAAAAATATCCCCTACAGCTCAGTAGTAAAAAATCTGGGTATCTATATGGACCAACACCTAGACTGGAAAATCCAGGTAAATAATACCTGCAAGAAAGTGTTCTCAGTTCTTCACTCCCTAAATAGTTTTAAAAACTTCCTTCCTACAAAATTAAAACAAATACTTGTACAGACTCTTATAATGCCACACTTCGACTACTGCGACATATTACTGACTAATCTGACAACTGATCTATCTGACAGACTACAGCGTGCTCATAATGCGTGCATTCGATTTATATTCAATCTCCGTCGTTATGACCACGTGTCTCCTTCATTTCAGGCCTTATCATGGCTACGCCTAAATGACAGAAGTACTTTACATTCACATACCTTACTATTCCAAATTCTGCACACATATTTACCAACTTATTTAACAACACGTTTTCAACATTTATCGGCTCATCACAATTTAGGAACAAGATCACAAGACTCTTCTTTACTTTTGATACCACAACACAGGACCTGTCTGTACTCTGAATCTTACACAGTATCTATGGCTAGAGCATGGAACTCACTTCCCAGTCATGTCAGGGACTGTCAATCGCTATCATTATTTAAATCCAAATTAACTGATATCTTAAGTTCGACACAATGAAAACATTAACTGCCTGACAACTATATAGAGCATTCCATTAATAATCATCTAGGAAGCTACTTACTTTATTTTATATCATTTTAATTTTATTATATTCTATGTTTTTGTTAGCATTAGCTAGTATTAGATCACATCATCATTGTATTTTGTTTAGTCTGTATTTTAATAATATCTTAAAATTGTAATATGTACGTAATTTTTGTATAATTTTACTATTCGCTGGTTGAGTGGAAGAGAAGGCCTTATGGCCTTAACTCTGCCAGCTAAAATAAATCATTATTATTATTATTATTATTATTATTATTATTATTATTATTAACAAACAATTATTCAATTTGTTGAACATAAGTAATTACAATGATTTGGACACGTGAAGAGGATGAATGTAGAGAGATTGCCAGTTAGGAGTTTGGAGTGGGTTCCAAATGGGAAAAAAAAAGAAGAGGGAGACCTATGGAGAAGTGGATAGAGAAAATTGTTAATTTGACGGAGGACAGGGGACAGCAAGATGGTAACTGGATAGAGATGAATGTAGGAAGAGAATCAAAACTTAATATTGGACACACGAATATGTATACGGGGTGAATCATAAATATGGCTATCCGTTTGATCGCGTTTTGTGATGAAAATATTACCATTACATGAAAAATGAAATTACCGTTGGAAAGGCAATTATTCAAATTACAGCAATGGTATAAAACAAAACAGTGTAGGACTTGCGTCATTAATCAAAACGACGTTGAATATACAACAGCAAATTACAATTGCTGCATGGGCAATAACGTATGCTAATGATCGTGAAGCTGCAAGACGGGTAAGACGTGAGTTTAACGTAGCACTGCAGCCGTCAACTGTGCGGAAATGGAGAAAACGACTGCTGGAAACGGAAAGGATGCAGAAAATCAAACCTCTTAGATGGTCTCGCATTAGCACGGATGCAGCAAGAACGAAGAGGATTGTAGACGCGTTCGACGCTAGCCCAGAAAAAAATCAACTCGCCAAGCTGCACGCGAGCAGTGATTTGTTTTGTTTTGTTCTACTGTTGTAATTTGAAGGATTCCCTTTCCAATGATAACACCATATTTCCTTTAATAATATTTCGTCACAAAATGCGATCAAACGTATAGCCATATTTCTGAATCACTCTGTACATTTAAAACCTATTAAATAAGAATAAAAAAATAAAAAAAAAATAAATTTACATCTAATTATTTTAGATACCTTGTGCAAATTACCCGGCTTTACTGTAGAATATACTAATCCGGATCATCTTGACTTAAATTAACTGAAAGACAAAAATGGAATTAACCAAATAATGTTTCATTAATTACTGTAGAATATTAATATCAACTTTTATAAGATTCATGATGTGTTCCGTTGAGGTTTATTCAAATTAATATAAAATTATAGAATATTCACCTGAAAGATTCAAAGAACATTTTCGAGACTTCATTCACGCAGAAGGTAAATCAAGCTATGCAAAACACGTTATCCATGAAGGACATCGCATGTTAAATATTGAAAACACCCTAACAGTAATGCACAGAGAAAATAATCCAGCGAAGATAAACGTACTCGAAGAGATGGAAATCATGAAAGCAGCTCACAACGACAGCCTGATAAACGAAAACGAACCCAATACATGCAACCCCCTCTACCAGATCTTCAGTGAAACACCAGTTTTGAATCCTGCCGATGATGGGACAAGTCCCGAAAGCGCTACAGTTAAATGATAATTAAGTTGAGGAGACGGACCTTTCAGGTGAATATTCTATAAGAATATTAATAACAAAGTGAAATGTTTATTACTATAATTAGCAAATACGTTCCTCATACTTGGGATGAAAAACAATATATCTTGATGTACCGCTCCCCTATAATTATTTCTATATCCAGAGAAAAAAAAGCATAAGAAGATACTAATAAAATAAATTATTTCTCAATAGATACAATATTATATTAAGATGCAAGGTTGGAATGTGGTTTTTACAGAAGCGAGGAAGATGTTTAAAAATCGAGCGATAGCCTTGTTTTTAATTTCCGAGACACTCTAAAACACTTCACAAACGTGCGATGTACATTATTATTTATTTGCGCTATGGTCTTTTCAAAATAATAAATAATAGTAAAATAATAGTATGTTTGTTGGGAATATTTTCGTTCATTATAAAAAATTGACTAACATTAACAGTGTGGGCAAAGTTTATTAGTTAAAACTACAGCAGGCGGTGACATCAATCAGTCGTATAATACGTATTTATTATTTTATATTTTTTCAAATAAAGTTCAGTTCATTAAAAATGCAGTGATTTGTTTCATATAACGTATATTAACACTAGCTTTGAATATATTTTTTTAAATATATACATTGTATGTAGTATACAAAGAGGGCAGTGGTTTTATTTCCCACAAGCGTGTTTGTAATATACAGGGTGAAAATTATTTAAACCGACAAACGCTGTGAGGTTGTAGGGGACACCAAAACAAATGTTTTTCCCTAATGCCATTTTTTCCTATGATGATTATTTAAACCGGTAGAGGGCGTATTACGCTCTTCAGTTGTCATGACTGCAACTGCTGTTGACGGTAGGAATAGTTTTGTCCACCAGTGTAGTAGTGAATTGTATCTGTTTACTAATGGAGCGATACACCTGGAGTGAGTACACTGATATGTGTGGGCCGGTGTTGTTGGAGACTGTTTAATTGGGACATATCTCCTATCAAGGCCATTAAACGGCAGGCACTATGCCAATTTTCTCGCCAGAGCATTGCCAGAATTGCTGGAAGATGTCCCGTTCCCTACAAGACAACGCATGTGGTTCCACCATGACGGGGCGCCGGCACATTTCAGTCGTCGTGTGCGTCGATTCTTGAACCAACGGTTTTCACAAAAGTTGATTGGCCGAGGTGGTCCTGTACCATGGCCTGCTCGATCCCCAGATATGACCCCTTTGGATTTTTTTTTTGTGGGGAGAGATGCGCAACCTTGTTTACACAACTCCTGTTGCATCATAAAAGGATCTGGTTGCCCGGATAGTAGCAGCAGCAGAAGCAATTAACGATACTCCTGGAGTTTTTGCCCGTGTTAGACAGAACATGATCCGCCGGTGTAACCTTTGTTTACATGTCAATGGAGGCATTTTTGAACCTCTACTGTAATTGAAGTAATTGCGTTGTGTTAATGTGTTGTCTCTTGATAATGAAAAATCCAAAAGTGTTTGTTAGTTTAATTAATTTGCCGCCAGAGAAATCTTCCTCTACCGGTTTATATAATCATCATAGGAAAAAATGACATTAGGGAAAAATATTTGTTTTTGTGTCCCCTACTACCCCCCAGAATTTGTCGGTTTAAATAATTTTCACCCTCATGTGTATTGCATACTATTTTTGGTCGATGTGACTAATGATTATTAAATATAGTAATAAATGAATTAAAATATTGGTTGGATGTAAATGACTTCTATGAGAAACACACATTTGGTAAACGTAGCTATGTAGCTTTTCATTTGTTTTATTATAAGCGAGGATTGTTGGCTGTGGAGACATTTTTATATGTGGTACGGTGATTAGCATTTGTTTGATAATTTTATTATGGAAGGAGTCATGGTAGATGATAGAGAAATTGAAGAAGCCTGGAGAGTGGGATGTTCTGCAATAATTCCGGGAAAGTCTAAAGAAAAGTACGAGTTAGTGTACAAACCATTCGACAAATGTTTTATTTTACTTACCGAACGTGTGCTTTTTGAGTCCATATCAGCATTGCGATTTCGTTTGTTTGCATAGCAACCAGGTTAGATGTGGGATCGTTGACTTACTTCCAGTAACAACAATAGTGGTAAGTATAAGAAATTAGTCACACAGACCAAAAACACTTTTTACACGCTTTATATTAGCTTGACATCTATCTATCTATCTATCTATCTATCTATCTATCTATCTATCTATCTATCTATCTATCTATCTATCTATCTATCTATCTATCTATCTATCTATCTATCTATCTATCTATCTATCTATCTATCTATCTATCTATCTATCTATCTATCTATCTATCTACTATCTATCTATCTATCTATCTATCTATCTATCTATCTATCTATCGATCTATCTATCTATCTATCTATCTATCTATCTATCTATCTATCTCTATCTATCTATCTATCTATCTATCTATCTATCTAGCTATCTATCTATCTATCTATCTATCTATCTATCTATCTATCTATCTATCTATCTATCTATCTATCTATCTATCTATCTATCTATCTATCTATCTATCTATCTATCTATCTATCTATCTATCTATCTATCTATCTATCTATCTATCTATCTATCTATCTATCTATCTATCTATCTATCTATCTATCTATCTATCTATCTATCTCATCTATCTATCTATCTACCTATCTATCTATCTATCTCTCTATCATCTATCTATCTATCTATCTAGTCTCTCTATCTATCTATCTACTATCTATCTATCTATCTATCTATCTATCTATCTATCTATCTATCTATCTATCTATCTATCTATCTATCTATCTATCTATCTATCTATCTAATCTATCTATCTATCTATCTATCTATCTAACGGAATTTTTCAACGCGATTTTCACCCACTTAAAAACATTGGATCGACTTGAAACTTTCTATACTTGTAAAGGGCCCGTGACAATACAATAATTTCATATTTGTTTTCTAAAATCCTGGCCAGAATCATCATAAAATAAAAAAAGTGTACTTGTATGTATGTATGTATGTAACGGAGATTTTGAACACGATTTTCACCCACTTAGAAACAATGCATCGACTTGAAACTTTGTGTACTTGTAAAGGGCCCGTGACAATACTACACTTTTATATTAAGTTATTGTTCTAAAATCAAGGCCAGAATCATCAGAAAATTAAAAAAAGTGTATTTGTATCTATGTAGCGGAATATTTGAACACGATGTTTACCCACTTAGAAACATTGCATCGACTTGAAATTGTGTACACTTGAAAGGACCCGTGACAGTACGATATTATCATATTTTTTTCTAAAATCCTGGCCAGAATCATTAGAAAAAAATGAAAACTTGTATAATAGGTTGCGGACTGTATAATAGGTTGTCCACTTTTTAATTAATCGTTGTACGAGCTCAATTGGTAGAGCGGTGGACTGTAGTGGTATATAATTTCAGTAATCCATAGGTCGCTGGTTCAATTCCGGCTGCGAGGATTTTTTTTAGAAGAGTATTACTTATAGCTCATACTACAATAGTATCGAATTTAAAGATATTTACATTTTACCTTATTCTGCAAAATATTAAAACTAAATATAATCGTTTTAAAAACTAAAACAACACGCTTTATTAGGAAACCGAACTAAAAAACGAAAAATAATTTCAATTTCCAACACGCTCGTGATAAAATTACCGTGGTCAACAAAACAATTATATCCAACACATATAGAATAAAACTAGAGTTACCAACAAAAAGAAAATAATTTTACCATCAAAAGCGTGGGGTGCTTTTTATGATTTTTATATTTTCTTCTTAGAGACTTAGTTTTACCAATATCTGTCTATTAGCTAATATATTGATTGACATAGAGCACCCCACGCTTTTGATGGTAAAATTATTTTCTTTTTATAGATAACTCTAGTTTTATTCCATATGTGTTGGATATGATTGTTTTGTTGACCACTTTAACTTTATCCCAAGCGTGTTGGAAATTAAAAATATTTTTCGTTTTTTTAGTCCGGTTTTCTAATAAAGCGTGTTGTTTTAGTTTTTTAAAACTATTATTTATTTAACCTACTTACTGGCATTTCATAAAAAAAAGTATTTAATATTACCATCAAGACTTAACGATCGATTTCACAATTTTTAAACATTTTATTAGTTACCATGTTTTACGTACGAGTGTCTCATAACGAAATTACTGATTAGTTTTATGTAAGTCAATTAATAAAATACATATACTATATACATATTGCATAAACCATCAACATAAATTATATCTGCAAAATATTCGCTTAGTTTATGTGATTACCGCCTGTCGCCCTTTTCAAAAAATATTTTTGTAGATATATTAGATTCAACGGGTAAAGATGTTATTTTACGTATCGATTTTAAGGCAAGAACCTAAAATCGAATACAAAAATTGCATTATTGAAAAAATTATAAATTTACGCAGAACAGAATACTCTAACTATGGCGTACAATGTACCAACTATGCTCAACGCCTAGTAAATTAACTGAAAATATTCATGTGTTAAATGCTGCGATATAAAATCGAAGCGATTCACTCTCTCCCTTAAGACAAAATATTAAGTATTAGAAATACGAGCTAAATTATTATATATATGTACTTTATTTCTTATAATCTACCAATAACTTGACTGGTGATTACTATTGGATAGTTCTGCCATCTTTGGACGAGACACTACTACTATTCCGGCCACGGTCGGCTGCAAACCCTACAGTACTCTGTTTTACTACAAAACGCTATGAAAGTTGCAGCAGCTGTGATGACATTTCTAGAAGCTGAATTTTATATTTTTATGGGAAGAATACTTAACAATGAGTCACATTAAAGAAAACCAGATAGTGTCGTATAGTAACAAGATGACTATAATATATCACAAGATGATATTACTATACATAGACTATTTGATGATGATGAGAATCCAAACTGCCAGCAAGTTCGTAGAAAAAAAAAAGAAAGTATAATGAAATCAGCAATACTCTTAAATTATTCCATCAATACATGTAAATAATCCTTATGATACACTTATGGATGATACTGAGAATGCAGACAACATAAATTCATCTCAATCAACAAAACCACTTCCACATAAACCACCACCCATATTTATAACGGGTGTAATTAACGTACCAGAACTAAAAAATTGTGTAAAACAAAAACTTTCTGATTTAGATTTCTCACTTAGTTTACTACAACATAATTTAACGTATACCTTAGCCACAGCAACGCGTGGCCGGGACTTTATATATATGAAACAAAGTCGGATTAGTTACACTATTTATAACTCAAGAACGGTCATATTTTTCGATGTTTCACAACGAAACTCAGATGTCCTATTAAAATAAACCGAGAAAGGTATTGTCAAAAAACGAGTGAAATTCGACAATTAGAAATGGAGGTTAACTGAAATCCGAAATTGAAAAATGCCTAAACGAACGAACCGATTTTGATGATTTTTGTGTGTTGGTTTGAGTCGGTCTCTGGATGTTTTAGATTCACAATTGAACCTTCAAAAAACAATTAGGTGTAGGAGTTCACCTGAAGTGAAAATTTAAAAAAATCGCTCTAGCGGTCACAATATTCGATGTTCCACAACGAAACTCAGTACATGTTATTAAAATAAACCGAGGTAGGTAGTATCAAAAAATGAGCGGAATAAAGCAATTAGAAGTGGGGTTTACCTCAAATCCGAAATTAAAAACTGCCTAAAAGACTGGACCAATTTTTATGAAATTCTTGTGTGCGTATTTAAGCGTATCCCTGGATGATTTAGATTCACAATTTGCCTCGGAAGGTGGCGCTGCGATCGAGTTACAGGATTTTCTTCTAGATGTCAGATGTGTAGTCAACTTCATTACCGATATCTTGCGCTCGACAACAATGTGACTCAAAATGCACGCTTCTTGAGCCGCAACAGTTAACAGTGAGAAGTTTTCTTGAGAAATTATTAATTTGTGAATTTTATGGTAAAAAAGTAACACGAGAATTGCATGTTCGGGCAGGACAATGTCTGCCGGGTCCGCTAGTACATATTATTGTGGGGACTAGCTAATATCCGGCGTGCGCTAGTACGCCTAAATAAATAAAATGCGTTTTATGTTTAATTGAATGGGGAAAAATATATAGTGAAGCATGGAGTATATTACAAGTTTTAAGAGAAAAAAAGGAAAATCAGACAATTTAATATATTTATTTAAATGATTGGGATACATTCTCAAAATCTTCTCATTGGAAATGGATATTATGATGAAGATAACTTAGTTGTTGATGATTTTTTTCATTTGGAGAAAAGATAGAAATTGATATTCATTTAGGAAGACTTAAGATTCAGTCTTTGAAAACAAAACAAAAATGAAATGTAGTAGTCTAGGAGGAATACCAGCAAGAATTGCTTATTTATGGATTACATAAATTATTTGAGATAATGAGACACTTGTTTGCAAAATGTATTTATGGATCAAAACGACCAAAAAAGGAGAAAAGACAAATGTGAAAATTATAGAGGAATATCAGTAACTAATGTATTTAGTAAATTATATGTATCTATATGTATTTAGTAATTAAACTGTTTTTTAGGAGAACAATATAAAATAATGGAAGATGAGGAACAAGCCGGATTTAGGACTGGTAGATCTACAGAAGACAATATATTTTGCACGAAACAAATTATTACATTTACTACTTTTAGTACTTATTGATTCAGAAAAAGCTTGTGATAATATACCATTAAGAAAATTATGAAAAATCTGAAGGAAATTTAATATTAATAAAAAAATAATAAGGGGTATACAGAATCTGTAAAATAATTCAGTATCTAAGGTTAAATCAGGAAATAAATTGTTCAATGGATTCTACGTAGCTAAAAGTTTAAAACAGGGATGTTGTTTATGTCCTACACTTTTTATAATGTGTATTCAACGGGCATAAACATTTTCAAAAATAAATGTTGTACTATGGGAAGAACGGTGAATGATATTATACAGACATTACAACTTGCAGATGATCAAATGTTAATGGTTGAGGATTATTACATTCAATACATGACCAGCAAATTTAATGGAAGAATATGAAAAATGGGGATTAAAAATTAATGAAAATAAAACTAGTCTTTATAGGAAGCCAGATATAATAAGAACAGTTAAGTCTCATAGACTCAAATGGTCAGGACATGTGGCACTAATGGGGAATGAAAGAACTGCACGGAAGCTTCTTGTAGAAAAACCAGAGAGAAAACGTCCAGTTGGTAAACCAAAACTGAGGTGGGAGAACAACCTCCACTATGATTTGAGAGGAGTATATTATACAGGCAATGATTGGAAAACAATAGCTCAGGATAGGGATGTTAGGGGATCTTATGTCCGCGCGGCCATGAAACTACGGGTTCGATAGTGCCAGTGAGTTAGTTAAAACACTTTATATGGTAATTGGTGATAGTGGAGAACATTTTTTATTTGAAGATTCCAAAGGTAGCATTAATATTTGTAACAAAATTCAATATTTGGGAGTTGAAATAAATTAATATGTAAACAATGATTTGCAAACTACAAAAAGAATAGATTTAAAGGGCGACCTACAATGGCAATGTTGAAGGAACTTTTGTGCGATAAAGAATTAATCAAAGACACAATAATACATATTTATAAATTAATATGTCAGAAGTTTAATGACGCATGGAAAAAAATGAGGACAATAAATGTCAAATCAAATTCAAAATTTCAATCTACAGAAATTTATTTTTAAGAAGATCTACAAGGTGCTTTACATTAGACAAGATTAGAAACAGTATTACCTGAACGAAACATGTTTTACGTGGTAGTGTGTTTTGTCGTACTTACAGCAATGACGACCATGATTCAAAGTTGAATATCCTAAATAACTATTCTGTAATAAAATAACTATACTGTAATATTACATATTACAAACACGCGTGCGGGAAGTAAAATCACTGCCTTTTATGTATACTACGTACAATGTATATATGAAAATGTATCCAAAAGCTAGTGTTAATATACATTATACGAAACAAATCACTCTATTTTAAATGAACTGAACTTTATTTGAAACAATATAAAATAATAAACACGTTCTTGCCGCCATTTTACCACTAATTGGTCTCACAGCCTCCTGTTACTTCATTACTACTTGGTCTCACGGCCTCCTGTTGTTTCAGCTAACAAACATTGGCAACACTGTTAACGCTAGTCAATGGTTTACACTGAACGCAAATGTTTCCAACAAAGATGTTATTATTTTACAATTATTGATTAATTTGAAAACACCATCGCGCAAAACATAATGTACAACACACGTTTGTGAAGTGTTTCACAGAATATCGGAAATTACAAACCTAGCTATCGCTCGGTTTTTAAACAATTTCCTCTATATAGAGCACCCTGCGCTTTTGATGGTAAAATTATTTTCTTTTTGTAGATAACTCTAGTTTTATTCTATATGTGTTGGATTTGATTGTTTTGTTGACCACTTTAATTTTATCCCAAGTGTGTTGGAAATTAAAATTATTTTTCGTTTTTTTAGTCCGGTTTTCTAATAAAGCGTGTTGTTTTAGTTTTTTAAACTATTATTTATTAACATAATTACTGACATTTCATATAATAAAGTATTTAATATTATCACCTAGACTTAAAGATCGATTTCACATTTTTAAAACATTTTATTAGTTACCATGTTTTACGTACGAGTGTCTTATAACGCTCTAGCGGCCGAAATTATTGTTTAATTTTTATATAATTCAATTAACAAAATAAATACACCAAATACATATTGCGTAAACCAATAACATAAATTAGATCTGCAAATAATTCGCTTTGTTTTATGTCATTACCGCCTGTCGCCCTTTTCAAAAAAATATTTCTGTAGAGAAATTGGATTCATAGTGTAAAGATATTGTTTTACGTATCGATTTTAAGGCAAGAACCTAAAATCGAATACAAAAATTACATTATTGTAATAGTTACAGACGCACCCGGAACAAAATACTCGAACTATGGCGTACAATGTACCAACTATGCTCAACGCCTAGTAAATTAACTGAAAATATTCATGTGTTAAATGCTGCGATATAAAATCGAAGCGATTCACTCTCTCCCTTAAGACAAAATATTAAGCATTAGAAATATGAGCTAAATTAGTATTTATATGTACTTTATTTCTTATAATCTACCAATAACTTGACTGGTGATTACTATTGGATAGTTCTGCCATCTTTGGACGAGACTCTACTACTATTCCGACACACGGTCGGCTGCAAACCCTACAATACTCTGTTTTACTACAAAACGCTATGAAAGTTGCAGCAGCTGTGATGACATTTCTAGAGGCTGAATTTTATATTTTTATGGGAAGACTACTTAACAATGAGTTACATTAAAGAAAACCAGAGACGTATCGTATAGTAACAAGATGATATTACTATACAGAGACTATTTGATGATGATGAGAATCCAAACTGCCAACAAGTTCGTAGAAAAAAAAAACGAAAGTATAATGAAATCAGCAAGACTCTCAAATTATTCCATCAATACATGTATATAATCCTTATGATACACTTATGGATGATACTGAGAATGCAGACAACATAAATTCATCTCAATCAACAAAACCACTTCCACATAAACCACCACCCATATTTATACCGGGTGTAGTTAACGTACCAGAACTAAAAAATTGTGTAAAACAAAAACTTTCTGATTTAGATTTCTCACTTAGTTTACTACAACATAATTTAACGTATACCTTAGCCACAGCAACGCGTGACCGGGACTTCTACATATATATGAAACAAAGTCGGATTAGTTACACTATTTATAACTCAAGAACGGCTGGACTGATTTTTATGATCTTTGATTTGTTGGGTTTGTTTCCGCTCCGAATAGCACATAACTATTAAAACATTGGCAAAATTAACATAAAAATATTTAAAGGCGATTCGACGTTCGCCGGGCCAGCTAGTATATATATGTGTGTGTTTATCTCTCTACTCCTCCTAAACAACTGTCTCGATTTTGGTGAAATAGTTTTTGTGTCTGATTGGATCTCTCGATGGTTTAGATTTACAATTGGGCCCTCGAATACCATTAGATGTAGAAGTTCACCTGAAGTGAAAATTTAAAAATCGCTCTAGCGGTCATATTTTTCGATGTCTCACAACAAAACTCAGATGTCCTATTAAAATAAACCGAGAAAGGTATTGTCAAAAAACGAGTGAAATTCGACAATTAGAAATGGAGGTTAACTGAAATCCGAAATTGAAAAATGCCTAAACGGCAAAACCGATTTTGATGATTTTTGTGTGTTGGTTTGAGTCGGTCTCTGGATGTTTTAGATTCACAATTGAAACTTCGAAAAACCGTTAGGTGTAGGAGTTCACCTGAAGTGAAAACTTAAAAAATCGCTCTAGCGGTCACAATATTCGATGTTCCACAACGAAACTCAGTACATGTTATTAAAATAATCCGAGGTAGGTAGTATCAAAAAATGAGCGGAATCAAGCAATTTAGAAGTGGGGTTTACCTGAATCCGAAATTAAAAACTGCATAAACGACTGGAGCAATTTTTATGAAATTCGTGTGAGCGTATCCCTGGATGGTTTAGATTCACAATTTTCCTCGGTAGGTGTCGCTGCGATCGAGTTACAGGATTTTCTTTTAGATGTCAGATGTGTAGTCAACTGCATTACCGATATATTGCGCTCGACAACACTGTGACTCAAAATGCACGCTTCTTGAGCCGCAACAGATAACAGTGAGGAGTTTTCTTGCGAACTTATTAATTTGTGAATTTTATGGTAAAAGAGTAACACGAGAATTAGATGTTCGGGCAGGACAATATCTGCCGGGTCCGCTAGTACATATGATTGTGGAGACTAGCTAATATCCGGCGTGTGCTACTACGCCTAAATAAATTAAATGTGTTTTATGTTTAATTGAATGGGGAAAATATATAATCAAGCATGGAGTATATTACAATTTTTAAGAGAAAAAAAGGAAAATCAGACAATTTAATATATTTATTTAAATGATAGGGATACATTCTCAAAATCTTCTCACTGAAAATGGATATTATGATGGAGATAACTTAGTTGTTGATGATTATTTTTCATTTGTAGAAGATATAGAAATTGATATTAATTTAGTAAGACTTAAGATTGAGTCTTTGAAAACAAAACAAAAATGGAATGTAGTAGTCTAGGAGGAATACCAGCAAGAATTGCTTATTTATGGATTAAATAAATTATTTGAGATAATGAGACACTTGTTTGAAAAATGTATTTATGGACAAAACGTTCCTCGAAAATGGAAAGTGGGCCACATGTCAGTAATTAAAAAATATAAAAAAAACGAGAAAAGACAAATGTGAAAATTATAGAGGAATATCAGTAACTAATGTATTTAGTAAATTATATGTATCTATATGTATTTAGTAATTAAACTACTTTTTTAGAAGAACAATATAAAATCATGGAAGATGAAGAACCAGCCGGATTTAGGACTTGTAGATCTACAGAGGACAATATATTTTGCATGAAACAAATTGTTACATTTACTACTTTTAGTACTTATTGATTTAGAAAAAGCTTGTGATAATATACCATCAAGAAAATTATGAAAAATCTGAAGGAAATTTAATATTAGTAAAAAAATAATAAGGGGTATACAGAATCTGTAAAATAATTCAGTATCTAAGGTTAAAACAGGAAATAAATTGTTCTATGGAGTTGTACGTAAGCTAAATATTTAAAACAGGGATGTTGTTTATGTCCTACACGTTTTAAAATGTGTATTCAACGGGGCATAAACATTTTCAAAACATAATGTTTTACTATGGGAAGAACGGTGAATGATAATATTATACAGACATTGCAACTTGCAGATGATCAAATGTTAATGGCTGAAGATTATTACATTCAATACATGACCAGCAAATTAATGGAATGATATGAAAAATGGGGATTAAAAATTAATCAAAATAAAACTAGTCTTTATAGGAAGCCAGATATAATAAGAACAGTTAAGTCTCCGTAGACTGAAAATGGTCAGGGACATGTTGCACGAATGGGGAATGAAAGAACTGCAACGGAAGCTTCTTGTAGAAAAACCAGAGAGAAAACGTCCAGTGGTAAAAACACCAAAAATGAGGTGGGAGAACAACCTCCACTATGATTTGAGAGGAGTATATAGTATACAGGCAATGATTGGAAAAACAATAGCTCAGGATAGGGATGTAAGGGGATCTTATGTCCGCGCAGCCATGAACCTACGGGTTCGATAGTGCGATGGAGTTAGTTTAAAACACTTTATATGGTAAATTGGTGATAGTGGAGAACAATTTTTATTTGAAGATTCCAAAGGTAGCATTAATATTTGTAACAAAATTCAATATTTGGGAGTTGAAATAAATTAATATGGAACAATGATTTGCAAACTACAAAAATATAGTTTTAAAGGGCCGACCTACAATGGCCATGTTGAATGAACTTTTGTGCGATAAAGAATTAATCAAAGACACAATAATACATTTTATAAATTAATAGTCAGAAGTTTTAATGACGCATGGAAATAAAATGAGGACAATAAATGTCAAATCAAATTCAAAATTTCAATCTACAAGAATTTATTTTTAAGAAGATCTACAAGGTGCTTTACATAGACAAAGGATTAGAAACAGTATTACCTGAACGAAACATGTTTTACGTGGTAGTGTGTTTTGTCGTACTTCAGCAATGACGACCATGATTCAAAGTTCAATATCCTAAATAACTATACTGTAAAAAATAACTATACTGTAATATACATATTAAAACACGCGGGCGGGAAGTAAAATCACATCACTGCGTTTTATGTATACTACGTACAATGTATATATAAAAATTTACCAAAAGCTAGTGTTAATATACATTATACGAAACAAATCACTCCGTTTTAAATGAACTTAATTTATTTGAAACAATATAAAATAATAAACACGTACTTGCCGCCATTTTACCACCAATTGGTCTCACAGCCTCCTGTTACTTCATTACTACTTGGTCTCACGGCCTCCTGGTGGTTTCAACTAACAAACCTTGGCAACACTGTTAACGCTAGTTCATAGGTTACAACACTGAACGCAAATGTTTGCAACAAAGATGTTATATTTTACAATTATTGATTATTTCGAAAACACCATCGCGCAAAACATAAGTACAACACACGTTTGTGAAGTGTTTCACAAGAATATCGGAAATTACAAAACCTAGCTATCGCTCGGTTTTTAAACAATTTACTCTATAAGAGCACCCTGCGCTCGTTGATGGTAAAATTATTTTCTTTTTTGTAGATAACTCTAGTTTTAATTCTATATGTGTGGATTTTGATTGTTTTGTTGACCACTTTAATTTTATCCCAAGTGTGTTGGAAATTAAAATTATTTTTTCGTTTTTTTAGTCCGGTTTTCTAATAAAGCGTGTTGTTTTAGTTTTTTAAACTATTATTTATTAACATAATTACGGACATTTTTCATATAATAAAGTATTTAATATTATCACCTAGACTTAAAGATCGATTTCACATTTTTAAAACTTTAATAGTTACCATGTTTTACGTACGAGTGTCTTATAACGCTCTAGCGGCCGAAATTATTGTTTTAATTTTATATATTCTAATAACAAAACTAAATACACAAAACCAAATACATATTGGCTGTAAACCAATAACATAAATTAACATCTGCAAACAATTCGCTTAGTTTTATGTGAATACCGCCTCGTCGCCCCTTTTCAAAAACATATTCTGGTAGAGAAATTAGATTCAACGTGTAAAGATATATGTTTTACGTATCGATTTTAAGGCAAGAAACCTAAAATCGAAAAAAAAATTACATTGGTGTAATAATTAAACATACACCCGGAACAGATACACTACGCGAACTAATGGCGTACAATGTACGCAAACTATGCTCAACGCCTAGTAAATTAACTGAAAATATTCATGTGTTAAAATGCTGGCGATATAAAATCGAAGCGATTCACTCTCTCCCTTAAGACAAATATTAAGCCATTAGAAAATAGCAGCTAAATTAGTATATATATCGTAACTTATTACTTATAATCTACCAATAACTTGACTGGTGATTACTATTGGATAGTTCTGCCATCTTTGGACGAGACTCTACTACTATTCCGACACACGGTCGGCTGCAAACCCTACAGTACTCTGTTTTACTACAAAACGCTATGAAAGTTGCAGCAGCTGTGATGACATTTCTAGAAGCTGAATTTTATATTTTTATGGGAAGAATACTTAACAATGAGTCACATTAAAGAAAACCAGATAGTGTCGTATAGTAACAAGATGACTATAATATATCACAAGATGATATTACTATACAGAGACTATTTGATGATGATGAGAATCCAAACTGCCCACAAGTTCGTAGAAAAAGATCATGGTATAATGAAATCAGCAAGACTCTCAAATTATTCCATCAATACATGTAAATAATCCTTATGATACACTTATGGATGATACTGAGAATGCAGACAACATAAATTCATCTCAATCAACAAAACCACTTCCACATAAACCACCACCCATATTTATACCGGGTGTAGTTAACGTACCAGAACTAAAAAATTGTGTAAAACAAAAACTTTCTGATTTAGATTTCTCACTTAGTTTACTACAACATAATTTAACGTATACCTTAGCCACAGCAACGCGTGGCCGGGACTTTACATATATGAAACAAAGTCGGATTAGTTACACTATTTATAACTCAAGAACGGCTGGACTGATTTTTATGATCTTTGATTTGTTGGGTTAGTTTCCGCCCCGAATAGCAGATAACTATTAAAACATCGGAAAAATTAACGTAAAAGTATATAATATAATTATAAAGTATATAATTTATTTATATAATTCTTCTGTACGTGTGTTTGTCACTCTACACGACTGGATCGATTTTGGTGAAATTGCTTTTGTGTCTGATTGGATCTCTCGATGGTTTAGATTTACAATTGGGCCCTCGAATACCATTAGATGTAGAAGTTCACCACAAGTGAAAATTTAAAAATCGCTCTGGCGGTCATATTTTTCGATGTTTCACGACGAAACTCAGATGCCCTATTAAAATAAACCGAGAAAGGTATTGTCAAAAAACGAGTGAAATTCGACAAATAGAAGTGGAGGTTAACTGAAATCCGAAATTGAAAAATGCCTAAACGGCAGAACCGATTTTGATGATTTTTGTGTGTTGGTTTGAGTCGGTCTCTGGATGTTTTAGATTCACAATTGAACCTTCAAAAAACCATTAGGTGTAGGATTTCACCTGAAGTGAAAATTTAAAAAAATCGCTCTAGCGGTCACAATATTCGATGTTCCACAACGAAATTCAGTGCATCTTATTAAAATAAACCGAGGTAGGTTTTATCAAAAAATGAGCGAAATCAAGCAATTAGAAGTGGGGTTTACCTGAAATCCGAAATTAAAAACTGCCTAAACGACTGGACCAATTTTTATGAAATTCGTGTGCGCGTATTTGAGCGTATCCCTGGATGGTTTAGATTCACAATTTTCCACGGTAGGTGTCGCTTCGATCGAGTTACAGGATTTTCTTCTAGATGTCAGATGTGTAGTCAACTGCATTACCGATATCTTGCTCTCGACAACACTGTGACTCAAAATGCACGCTTCTTGAGCAGCAATAGATAACAGCGAGGAGTTTTCTTGCGAACTTATTAATTTGTGAATTTTATGGTAAAAAAGTAACACGAGAATTGGATGTTCGGGCAGGACAATGTCTGCTGGCTCCACTAGTATATGTGTGTGTGTCAAGGCTAGCTAATATCCAGCGTGCGCTACTTACGCCTAGATAAATTAAATGTGTTTTATGTTTAATTGAATGTGGAAAAATATATAATGAAGCATGGAGTACATTACAAGTTTTGAGAGAGAGAGAGAGAGAGTAGAGAAAGATAGAGAGAGAGAGAGAGAGAGAGAGAGAGATATAAAATATCTCGTAGAGCTCTCTCGACGCGCTCTTGCTCTCTCTCGATATCTCTCTTCCTCTCTCTCCTTCTCTCTCTCTCTCTCTCCTCTCCTCTCTCTCCTTTCTGCGCTCTCTTCTCTCTGCTCTCTCCCCCTCTCTCTCTTCTCTTTCTCTCCTACTCTCTTTCTCTTTCTCTCTCTCTTTTTCTCTCCTTCGTCTCGCTCACTCTTTCTCCCCCTCTCTCTCTCTCTCTCTCTCTCCCCTCTCTCTTTCTCTCTATCTCCCTCTCTCCCTCTCTTCTCTCTCTCAGCTTTCCCTCTCTCTCTCTCTCTCTCTCTCTCTCTCTCGCTCTCTCTCTCCCTCGCTCTGCCCTCCTCTCGCTCTCTCTCTTTCTCTGTCTCTCGCTCCTCTCGCCGCTCGCTCTCTCTCTCGCTCTCTCTCTCTCTTCTCTCTCTTCTCTCTCTCTCCCTCTCTCTCTCTCTCTCTCTCTCTCTCTTTGCTCTCCCTATCCCTCTCTTTCTCTCTTTTTCTCTTTTTCTCTTTCTCTCTCTCTCTCTCTTCTCTCTTTCTCTCTCCCTCCACATCCTACTCTTTCTCTCTCTCCCCTTCCCCCTCTCTCTTTCTCTTTATCTCTCTTCTTCCCCTCTCTCTCTTTCTCCTCTCTCTCTTCTCTCTTCTCTCTCCTTCCCCACCTACCCCTTTCCATCTCTTTATTTCAATGATAGGGGAAAACATTCCTTCAAATCTTTTCACTGAAACCATTGACATTATGATGAAGATAACGTAGTTGTTGATGATTATTTTTCATTTGAAGAAAATATAGAAATTGATATTCATTTAGTAAGACTTAAGATTCAGTTTTTGAAAAAAAAAAAACAAAAATGAAATGTAGTAGTCTAGGAGGAATACCGGCAAGAATTGCTTATTTATGGATTACATAAATTATTTGAGATAATGAGACACTTCTTTGAAAAATGTAATGATGGACAAAACGGCCTGGAAAATGGAAAGTGGGCCACATGTCAGTAATAAAAAAATATAAAAAAAACGAGAAAAGACAAATGTGAAAATTATAGAGGTATATTAGTAACTAATGTATTTAGTAAATTATACGTATCTATATGTATTTAGTAATTAAACTATTTTTTAGAAGAACAATATAAAATCATGGAAGATGAAGAACAAGCCGGATTTAGGACTGGTAGATCTACAGTAGACAATATATTTTGCATGAAACAAATTGTTACATTTACTACTTTTAGTACTTATTGATTTAGAAAAAGCTTGTGATAATATACCATTAAGAAAATTATGAAAAATCTGAAGGAAATTTAATATTAGTAAAAAAATAATAAGAGGTATACAGAATCTGTAAAATAATTCAGTATCTAAGGTTAAAACAGGAAATAAATTGTTCTATGGATTGTACGTAGTTAAATATTTAAAACAGGGATGTTGTTTATGTCCTACACTTTTTAAAATGTGTATTCAACGGGCATAAACATTTTCAAAAATAAATGTTGTACTATGGGAAGAACGGTGAATGATAATATTATGCAGACATTGCAACTTGCAGATGATCAAATGTTAATTGTCGAAGATTATTACATTCAATACATGGCCAGCAAATTAATGGAAGGATATGAAAAATGGGGATTAAAAATTAATGGAAATAAATCTAGTCTTTATAGGAAGCCAGATATAATAAGAACAGTTAAGTCTCGAAGACTGAAATGGTCAGGACATGTTGCACGAATGGGGAATGAAAGAACTGCACGGAAGCTTCTTGTAGAAAAACCAGAGAGAAAACGTCCAGTTGGTAAACCAAAAATGAGGTGGGAGAACAACCTCCACTATGATTTGAGAGGTGTATATTATACAGGCAATGATTGGAAAACAATAGCTCAGGATAGGGATGAAGGGGGATCTTATGTCCGCGCGGCCATGAACCTACAGGTTCGATAGTGCCAGTGAGTTAGTTAAAACACTTTATATGGTAATTGGTGATAGCGGAGAACATTTTTTATTTGAAGATTCCAAAGGTAGCATTAATATTTGTAACAAAATTCAATATTTGGGAGTTGAAATAAATTAATATGGAAACAATGATTTGCAAACTACAAAAAGAATAGTTTTAAAGGGCGACCTACAATGGCAATGTTGAATGAACTTTTGTGCGATAAAGAATTAATCAAAGACACAATAATACATATTTATAAATTAATAGTCAAAACTTTAATGACGCATGGAATAAAATGAGGACAATAAATGTCAAATCAAATTCAAAAATTTCAATCTACAGAAATTTATTTTTAAGAAGATCTACAAGTTGCTTTACATTAGACAGGATTAGAAACAGTATTACCTGAACGAAACATGTTTTACGTGGTAGTGTGTTTTGTCGTACATACAACAATGGCGACCATGATTCAGAGTTCAATATCCTAAATAACTATACTGTAATAAAATAACTATACTGTAATATTACATATTACAAACACGCGTGCGGGAAGTAAAATCACAGCCTTTTATATATACTACGTACAATCTATATATAAAAATGTATCCAAAAGCTAGTGTTAATATACATTATACGAAACAAATCACTCCATTTTAAATGAACTGAACTTTATTTCAAACAATATAAAATAATAAACACGCACTTGCCGCCATTTTACCACTAATTGGTCTCACAGCCTCCTGTTACTTCATTACTACTTGGTCTCACGGCCTCCTGTTGTTTCAACTAACAAACCTTGGCAACACTGTTAACGCTAGTCAATTGTTTACACTGAACGCAAATGTTTGCAACAAAGATGTTATTATTTTACAATTATTGATCATTTTGAAAACACCATCGCGCAGAACATAATGTACAACACACGTTTGTGAAGTGTTTCACAGAATATCGGAAATTAAAAACCTAGCTATAGCTCGGTTTTTAAACAATTTCCTCTATATAGAGCACCCTGCGCTTTTGATGGTAAAGTTATTTTTCTTTTTGTAGATAACTCTAGTTTTATTCTACATATGTTGGATATGCTTGTTTTGTTGACCACTTTAATTTTATCCCAAGTGTGTTGTAATTAAAATTATTTTTCGTTTTTTAGTCCGGTTTTCTAATAAAGCGTGTTGTTTTAGTTTTTTAAACTATTATTTATTAACATAATTACTGACATTTCATATAATAAAGTATTTAATATTATCTCCTAGAATTAAAGATCGAGTTCACATTTTTAAAACATTTTATTAGTTACCATGTTTTACGTACGAGTGTCTTATAACGCTCTAGCGGCCAAAATTATTGTTTAATTTTATATAATTCAATTAACAAAATAAATACACGAAATATATATTGCGTAAACCAATAACATAAATCACATATGCAAACAATTCGCTTAGTTTATATGAATTCCGCCTGTCGCCCTTTTCAAAAAATATTTCTGTAGAGATATTGAATTGAACGTGTAAAGATATTGTTTTACGTATCGATTTTAAGGCAAGAACCTAAAACCGAATACAAAAATTGCATTATTGCAAAAGGTACAAATACACGCAGAACAGAATAGTCTAACTATGGCGTACAATGTACCAACTATGCTCAACGCCTAGTAAATTAACTGAAAATATTCATGTGTTAAATGGTGCGATATAAAATCGAAGCGATTCACTCTCTCCCTCAAGACAAAATATTAAGCATTAGAAATACGAGCTAAATTAGTATTTATATGTACTTTATTTCTTATAATCTACCAATAACTTGACTGGTGATTACTATTGGATAGTTCTGCCATCTTTGGACGAGACTCTACTACTATTCCGACACACGGTCGGCTGCAAACCCTACAGTACTCTATTTTACTACAAAACGCTATGAAAGTTGCAGCAGCTGTGATGACATTTCTAGAAGCTGAATTTTATATTTTTATTGGAAGAATACAGAATCTGTAAAATAATTCAGTATCTAAGGTTAAAACAGGAAATAAATCGTTCTATGGATTGTACGTAGCTAAATATTTAAAACAGGGACGTTGTTTATGTCCTACACTTTTTAAAATGTGTATTCAACGATCATAAACATTTTCAAAAATAAATGTTGTACTATGGGAAGAACGGTGAATGATAATATTATACAGACATTGCAACTTGCAGATGATCAAATGTTAATTGTCGAAGATTATTACATTCAATACATGACCAGCAAATTAATGGAAGAATATGAAGAATGGGAATTAAAAATTAATGACAATAAAACTAGTCTTTATAGGAAGCCAGATATAATAAGAACAGTTAAGTCTCATAGACTCAAATGGTCAGGACATGTTGCACGAATGTGGAATGAAAGAACTGCACGGAAGTTTCTTGTAGAAAAACCAGAGAGAAAATGTCCAGTTGGTACACCAAAAATGAGGTGGGAGAATTCCTTAACTATGATTTGAGGGAAGTAGATTATACAGACTATTTAACTCATGCCCCAAATGGGAGTCAATGACCAATCACGTTTCAATGATTTCTGTTTTACAACCAATCAGAGTCGTGTTTCACGAAATATTTATCAGTGTTATAATTACCATATATTAAACAAAGCTCCTCCTTTTTAATATTCTGAACAGGTCTGACCGTTATTTTGCAGTGACTGAGCCTATAAGAAATACGGCTACCAGATTGTATATATAGTGCATACATGTCAACATTTGTAGCAATTTATTATACCACCAAAAAAAGAAACCACTGTTTGACTTTCTTAAATGTATTTTTTCCCAGGTAATAATCCAGAAAAATATAATTGTAATATTTACATCATACGACATCAGAAATGAATTAATATACAGATTGATGTTTCATTTTTTCTCCACTAGAGAGCATTCTTACAATATTGCGTTCCTTTGGCAATAAATAGTATGATCTGGTTGCAGTGATAAACAAAAGAAGCAGTAGAAGCGTACCTATCGTTTCTCATTTGTTTTCAAACATCGCCGTTTGCATTAAATATATAAATATTTTGAAATAACTACAGTTAAATAATGATTTGTGAGTAAACAGCTTAATTTTATTCGTTAAATAGTCCTAACAAATGCCACTCTTGATTTCCAAATTCTCTAGATAAATTCACTCCTCACTTCGTGAGTCGTGAATTTATCGATAATTTGGAAATCACTCGTCGCATTACTTATGATAATGATTGGAAATCAATAGCTCAAGATAGGGATGAAGGGGGATCTTATGTCCGCGCGGCAATGAAGCTACTGGTTCGATAGTGCCAGTGAGTTAGTTAATATCTTTATATGGTAATTGATGATTGTGGAGAACACTTTTTATTAGAAGATTCCAAACGTAGCACTAATATTTGTAACAAAATTAAATATTTGGTTGAAATAAATGAAGATGTAAAACAATGATTTGGAAACTACAAAAATATGAATTTTAAAGGGCGATCTACAATGGCAATGTTGAAAGAAATTTTGCGGGATAAACAAATATTCAAAGAAACTCTAATCCATATTTATAAATTAATAGTCAGAAGTTTAATGACGCATGGAACAAGAACTAGGACTATAAATGCCAAATCAAATTCAAAATATCAGTCTACAGAAATTCATTTTTTAAGAAGATCTGCACGGTGCTATAAATTAGATAAGATTAGAAACAGTATTATCTGAAGAAAAAAAAAATTGCGCGATAGTGCGTTTTCTCGTACATACAGCAATGGCGACCATGATTGAAAGTTTAACTTCCTACATTTCGGGTTTGCAACCTAAATAACTATACTGAAATAAAATAACTATACTGTAATATTATATATTACAAACTATCGTGCGGGAAGTAAAATCACTGCCCTTTATGTATACTACGTACAATGTATATATAATAATATATCCAAAGAGTAGTGCTAATAGCCATTATACGAAACAAATCACTCCATTTTAAATGAACTGAACTTTATTTGAAAATATATAAAATAATAAACACGTACTTGCCCCCATTTTATCACTAATTGGTATCACGGCCTCCTGTTATTTTATTACTAATTTCTCTCACGACCTCCTGTTGTTTCAACTAACAAACATTGGCAACACTGTTAACGCTAGTCAATTATTTATACTGAACGCAAATGTTTCCAACAAAGATGTTATTATTTTACAATTATTGATTATTTTGAAAACACCAATTTCCTCTATATAGAGCACCCTACGCTTTTGATGGTACAATTAGTTTCTTTTTGTAGATAACTCTAGTTTTATTCTATATGTGTTGGATATGATTGTTTTGTTGACCACTTTAATTTTATCCCAAGCGTGTTGGAAATTAAAATTATTTTTCGTTTTTCTAGTTCGGTTTTCTAACAAAGCGTGTTGTTTTAGTTTTTGAAACTATTATTTATTAACATAATTACTGACATTTCATAAAACAAAGTATTTAATATTATCACCTAGACTTAAATATTGATTTCACATTTTTAAAATATTTTATTAACTACCAAGTATTACGTACGAGTGTCTTATAACGCTCTAGCGGCCGAAATTACTGTTTAATTTCATATAACTAATTAACAAAATAACTACACCAAATACATATTACGTAAACCAATAACATAGATTAGATCTGCAAACAATTCGCTTAGTTTATGTGATTAGCGCCTGTTGCCCTTTTCAAAAAATATTTCTATAAAGAAATTAAGTCAATGTGTAAAGATATTGTTTTACTTATCGATTTTAAGGCACGAACCTAAAATCGAATTAAACAATTGTATTATTTGTAATGTGTTGGTAGCCATAGAAGGAACAAAATAACCTAACAATGGCGTACAAAGTGCCAACTGTGCTCAACGTCTGGTAGATTAACTGAAAATATCCATGTGTTAAATGCTGCGATACAAAATTGAAGCGATTTAATCTGTCCCTCAAGACAAAATTTTAAGCATTAGAAATATGAGCTAAATTAGTATATATATGTACTATATTTGTTATAATCTACCAGTAACTTTACTGGCCATTACTAATGGATAGTTCTGCCATCTTTGGACGAGACTCTACTACTATTCCGACACGCGGTCGGCTGTAAACCCTACAGTACTCTGTTTTACTACAAAACGCTATGAAAGTTGCAGCAGCTGTGATGACATTCCTAGAGGCTGAATTTTATATTTTTATGGGAAGAATACTTAACAATGAGTTACATTAAAGAAAACCAGATAGTATCGTAGACTGCGATGCTCAGAGTACGTGGCAACAATGGTGAATTAAAAAGTGGCATGGAAACTAGCTCTATTATTAATTTTTTATTAAAAGTAATTTAAAATAATTTTTAATATATGTTTTTATTTAAGATATTACATATTATGTACATATCCTAAGATTTTATGTTAAGTATATAATTCTACGTGTGTTTGTCACTCTACTCCTTGTAAACGACTGGATCGATTTTTTTGGTGACATTTTGTGTATGTGTCTGATTGGGTCCCTCGATGATTTAGATTTACAATTGAACCCTCTAAAACCAATAGGTGTAGGAGTTCACCTCAAGTGAAAATTTAAGAATCTCTCTAGCGGTCACAATTTTCGATGTTCCGCAACGAAACTCAGTGCATCTTATTAAAATAAATCGAGGTAGGTTTTATCAAAAAATGAGCGAAATCAAACAATTAGTAGTGGAGGATTAGCTGAAATCCTAAATTAAAAACATGCCTAAACAAGTCGGATTTAGGACTGGTAGATCTACAGTAGACATCATATTTTACATGAAACAAATTGTTCTAAATGGCGAGCGGGGTGATTTACCTTTACATTTAGTTCTTATTGGTTTAGAAAAAGCTTGTGATAGTATACAATTAAGAAAATTATGGAAAGTCTTAAGGAAATTTAATGTGAATAAAACTGAAATAAGGGATAAACAAAAGCTGTATGATAATTCAGTATCTAAGGTTAAACAGAGTCCAATTCCCAGCACTATATGTGTCCACTGGGTGCAACATCGTGGTGTGGATATCGACAAGCCCAGGGAGAGGGTAGAGAAGCAGCATACAAACATCCACATCCAATACCAATGGCTGTTATGAATTCCATAAGACCTACCTTCAAAGACCTTTCAAAAACAGAACATCTAAGAAGGTGCTTGAAGGGCCGCACTCAAAATTCAAACGAGTCCTATGATAATAACGTGTGGACAATTTGCCCTAAAACAAGTAATGCTGAGAAAACAGTTGTCAAAATAGCAGCAGCTGATGCTGCAGCAACATTCAATGATGGGGATACAAGCAGATAAAAGTTTTAGAAGAGTTTGGAGTGAATGCAGGAAAATATGCCAAGGCTGCTTTTAGGCATTGTGATGTCCTGCGTATAAAATCTGCTATTAACCGCCTACGAGAATCCTCGAAGGAGTCCAGGAGAACTAGAAGACGACAGAGACTTGAGGAAAATGGCAGGAGAAGTGAAAAGGATGGCACAACATATGCTGCAGGAACTTCTTGCACAGACTGTAGGTAGAAACATGTGTAAACTTTAACATCGTTTTCCCGAAAGTTAAAATTTTAAGAACATAAAACGCAATAACTCAAAAACGAATGGTTCCATTTGCATGAAATTTTGCACACACACTTATCTACTTAGTCTGTATCTGGCATACTAAAATCATTACGATATTTTTAATATCAAGGTAATGGGGAATATATAGTGTAAAAATTATTAATAAACTTTTTTTTTGCTCTAAACCAATAAATCTGGGCACATCATAATAGTTCACAAGCTTTATTAGGGTGTTACATTTATTTTAAAAAATGGTTTATACTAGTCAGCTTATTAGTTTTTAAGTAATAATGTATGATATGATATATAAGAAACTGAAATTATGCAAAATTTATTTTCCTGCAATTAGAAAAATTTTGCTTCAATAATAACAATTTTAATATCAAATGAAAGCCAATAGTGTATACTACCTGTGTGCAAATTTTCATAATTGTATGTTTTATAGTTTTTTATTTATTGTAAAGTAATAATGTGTGTGCATATGTAGCTCATGCTGGGTGTATGAGCCCCCTTAATGACGCATGAAACAAAAGCTAGGACTGTAAATGCCAAATCAAATTGAAAATTACAATCTAGGGATATTTATTTTTTAAGTCTGCAAGATGCTCTAAATTAGACAGCATTATCCGAGAAAATAATTAACTTTAACGAAACAATTATACAATTTGTGAGAAATAAGCAATTACAATGGTTTGGACATGTGAAGAGAAAGAATGAAGATAAATTACCAGTTAAGAGTTTTGAGTGGATTCCAAATGAGGAGGAAAAAAGAGGGAGACCTAAGAAGATATGGATAGAGGGAATTATGGATTTCATTAAGGACAATGAACTGCAGGATGGTTTCCAGTCACCATAGAGATGAATGGAGGAAGATACTCAAAACTTAATATTGGCCTCAGGAACATGTTGTATAGATTTTAAACCTATTAAATAAGAATAAGAAGAAAACATAAATAATTGTAAATTTACATGGAATTGTTTTACATACCCCGTGCTAGTTACCCGGCTTTCCTCGAGAATTTATTTGTCCCGGTCTTCTTGGCATAAATGAGCTGAAATACAAAAATAGAATTATCCAATAGTATAAAACGTTGCGAATTTGGGAAATGGTTTTTACACAATCAACGAAAAATGTTTAAAAACCGCGCGATAGCGAGGTTTTTAATATCCGAGATTCTGTAAAACACTTCACAAACGTGCGTTGTACATTATTTTTTGCACGATGGTGTTTTCAAAATAATAAATAATAGTAAATAATATCTTTGTTGGAAATATTTGCGTTCATTATAAACAATTGACTAATGTTAACAGTGTGGGCAATGTTTATAAGTTGAAGTAACCTTGAGAAAAAATATTAAAAAATGGCGGCAAGTACGTATTTATTGTTTTATATTGTTTCAAATAAAGTTCAGTTCATTTAAAATGCTGTGATATGTATCGTATAATGTGTATTAACAATACCTTATGGATATTTTCTGTGTATACTTTGTACATAGTATAAATAGAGGGCAGTCGTTTTACTTCCCGCACGTGGGTGAAATGTAATATTACAGTATAGTTATTTAGGTTGTCAACCCCGAAATATACGAAGTTGAACTTTCAATAATGGTCGCCATTGCTGGTAAGTACGACAAAACGCACTATAGCGCGAAAACAATGTTTCATCATGTTGTGCAGAATGTTAATAAAAAAGTGAAATTTTTATTACAACAACTAGGAAACAGGATCTCATAATTGGGATGAAAAACAATGTATCTGAGAGTACCGTTCCTCCATCATTAATTCTCATATCCAGGGAATAATTATTATGACTATTTAACTCATGCCCCAAATGGGAGTCAATGACCAATCACGTTTCAATGATTTCTGTTTTACAACCAATCAGAGTCGTGTTTCACGAAATATTTATCAGTGTTATAATTACCATATATTAAACAAAGCTCCTCCTTTTTAATATTCTGAACAGGTCTGACCGTTATTTTGCAGTGACTGAGCCTATAAGAAATACGGCTACCAGATTGTATATATAGTGCATACATGTCAACATTTGTAGCAATTTATTATACCACCAAAAAAAGAAACCACTGTTTGACTTTCTTAAATGTATTTTTTCCCAGGTAATAATCCAGAAAAATATAATTGTAATATTTACATCATACGACATCAGAAATGAATTAATATACAGATTGATGTTTCATTTTTTCTCCACTAGAGAGCATTCTTACAATATTGCGTTCCTTTGGCAATAAATAGTATGATCTGGTTGCAGTGATAAACAAAAGAAGCAGTAGAAGCGTACCTATCGTTTCTCATTTGTTTTCAAACATCGCCGTTTGCATTAAATATATAAATATTTTGAAATAACTACAGTTAAATAATGATTTGTGAGTAAACAGCTTAATTTTATTCGTTAAATAGTCCTAACAAATGCCACTCTTGATTTCCAAATTTCTCTAGATAAATTCACTCCTCACTTCGTGAGTCGTGAATTTATCGATAATTTGGAAATCACTCGTGGCATTACTTATGAGAAGATGTTAATGAAATAAACGATTTCTTAATGCACACAACAGTATATTACGATGATTTTATAGAAGCGAGGAAAATCCCGAGATTCACTAAATCAGTTCACAAACGTTCGTTGTACATTATTTTCTGAGCGATCGTGTTTTCAAAATAATAAATGATAACAAAATAACAACGTCTTTGTTGGAAATATTAGCATTCATTATAAACAACTGACTAACGTTAACAGTATGGGAAATGTTTAATAATCAACTTTTATAAGATTCATGATGTGTTCCGTTGAGGTTTATTCAAAATTGATATAAATTATATCCAAGAACTGAACTACATTAAGTATATGGCAAAAACCAATGGCTATAATGAAGAATTCATAGATAAGCTCGTAAAAAAACAAAAAAGGAAGAACAACATAACCAACATAACTAAACTAGAAAAAGAATCTGACAACAACAAGAAAACATGGATAACACTTACATACACAGGAAAAGAAACGACAAAATTAGCCAATGCACTAAAGAAAGCCGATAAAAACGTAAAAATAGCATACAGAACCAATAACAAATTAAACAACATAATAAACAATAACATTGAAGAAAATAACATTTTCAACAGCAAAGGAGTTTATAAACTGACATGTAAGGACTGCAACAAATTTTATATAGGAAGGACAAACAGGAGTTTTAAAATCAGATTCAAAGAACATTTTCGAGACTTCATTCACGCAGAAGGTAAATCAAGCTATGCAAAACACGTTATCCATGAAGGACATCGCATGTTAAATATTGAAAACACCCTAACAGTAATGCACAGAGAAAATAATCCAGCGAAGATAAACGTACTCGAAGAGATGGAAATCATGAAAGCAGCTCACAATGACAGCCTGATAAACGAAAACGAACCCAATACATGCAACCCCCTCTACCAGATCTTCAGTGAAACACCAGTTTTGAATCCTGCCGATGATGGGACAAGTCCCGAAAGCGCTACAGTTAAATGATAATTAAGTTGAGGAGACGGACCTTTCAGGTGAATATTCTATAATTTTATATTAAATGTTTAATAGTTGAAACTACAGAAGGCCTTGACACCAATTAGTCATAATATTTTTATATTGTTTCAAATAAAGTTCAGTTCATTTAAAATGCATAGATTTGTTTCGTATAATGTATATTAAAACTACCTTTTGCATATATATTTGTATATAGGCCTACATTCTATGTAGTATACATGGAAGTTATGGTTTTACTTCTCACACTCGTTTGTAATATATAATATTACAGTATAGTTATTTTATCACAGTATAGTTCTTTAGGTTGGCAGCCACGAAATGTAGGAAGTTGAACTTTCAATCATGGTTGCCAATGCTGTAAGTACAACAAAACGCACTATTGCGCAAATATACGTTTTTAAACTTAATTACTGATCTTATATATAAACATCAATGTTTGTTTCTTTGTTTGTTTGTTTGTTGGTTTGTTTGTTCGTATTCTATGCGCTGTCATACCGTTGATCCGATTTTGATGGGGGTTTTGCAAAATGTTCAGACAATTCCCGGGATGAACATAGGCTATAAGCGATGTGTGATATTCAACCCCTTCACCCCTAAAATCACCCTTTGTAGTGAAAAACGTGAAATAAAGTTCATATCTTAACAATTAAATGGCTTACGCTGCCTAAACCATTACAAATACACCAAATTAATGTACACAGAATTCAACACCTCAAAAAACTCTAGAAAAAAGTCCGCGACTGCATATGTTTATCTTCTACGGATAACTCACAATAACCATTTTTCTCTTTCATTGATGCCAAGAAGATCGGGATAAGCAGATTCCCGAACAGTGCACGGCTGGTGGTAAAACATATTAGCATTTATTTATGAGTAGCAGCACACGCCGGGTATTAGCTAATATTGCATAAAACGAAGTATTTAATATCATCAGGACTTAACGATTGATTTCACATTTTTTTTAATTTTATTAGTTACCATGTTTTACGTTCGAGGATCTCATAACACTCTAGCGGCCGAAATTACTGTTTAGTTTAATATAATTCAATTAATGATATAAATACACTATATACTTATTGCGTAAACCAGTAGCATAAATTAGATCCGCAAAAAATTAGTTTAGTTCATTTGATTACCGCCTATCGCCCTTCTTAAAAAATATTTTGTAAAAAAATAGATTCAATAGATAAATATATTATTATACGTATTGATTTAAGGCACGAACCTAAAATCGAATCAACAAATTATATCATTATTATTGTTATAATTGCGAATAAGAACGGAACAAAATTACCTAACTATTCGTACAATGTGCCGACTATGCTCAACCTCTGGTAAATTACCTGAAAATATTCATGTATTAAATGCTGCGATATAAAATCGAAGCGATTTACTCTCTCCCTTAAGACAAAACATTAAGCATTAGGAATGTGAACTAAATTAGTATATACTAATTTGGATAGTTCTGCCATCTTTGGACAAGACTCTACTAGTATTCCGACACACGGTCGGCTGTAAACCCTACAGTACTGTTTTACTACAGAACGCTATGAAAGTTGCAGCAGCTGTGATGACATTACTAGAGGTTGAATTTTATATTTTTATGGGAAGAATACTTAACAATTAGTCACATTAAAGATAACCAGAGAAGTATCGTAGACTGCGATGGTCAGGGTATATGGCAACAATGGCCAATTAAAAAGGGGCATGGAAACCAGCATTCTTATTAATTTTTTACATACAAGTAATTTAAATTCATTTTAAATATTTTTTTTCTTCAGACATTACACATTATGTACATATCTTAAGATTTTATTGTCATATATATAATTCTTCTCTACATGCGTTTGTCACTCTACTCCTCCTAAATGACTGGATCGACTTTGGTGATTTTTTTTTGTGTGTCTGATTGGGTCGCTCGATGGTTTAGATTAAAATTGGACCCTCGAAAACCATTACGTGTAGAAGTTCACCTGAAGTGAAAAATTAAAAATCGCTTTAACGTAAATATTTTTCGATGTTTCACAAGCAAACTCAGATGTCCTATTAAAATAAATAGAGAAAGGTATTGTCAAAAAATGAGTGAAGTTCGACAATTAGAAACGGAGGTTACCTGAAATCCGAAATTGAAAAATGGCTAAGCGGAATTAGATCCAATGGATACAAATACCATCATACTTATCGATTTTAAGGCACGAACCTAAAATCGAATCCAAAAATTGTACTATGATGACTATTACTCGAAAGGTAGAACGGAACAGAATAACCTAACTATGGCGTACAATGTGACAGCTATGCTCAACGCCTGGTAAATGACCTGAAAATATTCATGTGTTATATGCTGCGATATAAAATCGCATCGATTTACTCTCCCCCTGAAGACAATATATTAAGCATTAGAAATATGAGCTAAATTAGAATATATGTGTATTTTATTTGTTATAATCTACCAGTAAGTTCACTGGCGATTACTATTGGATAGTTCTGCCATCTTTGGACGAGACTCCACTACTACAGGTCGGCTGCAAACCCTACAGTGCTCTCTTTTACTACAAAACTCTATGAAAGTTGCAGTAGCTGTGATGACATTTCTAGAGGCTGAATTTTATATGTTTATGGGAAGACTAATTAACAATTAGTTGCATTAAAGAAAAACAGAGACGTATCGTAAACTGCAATGGGCAGAGTATGTGGCAACAATGGAGAATTAAAAGGGGCATGGAAACTTTTCTTTACACAAATGTAATTTAAAATCATTTTTATACATATTTTTATTCAGATATTACTTAGTATGTACATATCCTAAGATTTTATTTTATATATATAATTATTCTGTACGTGTGTTTATCACTCTACTCCTCCTAAACGACTGGAAATGTTGTGTGTGTGTGTCTGATTGGGTCCCTCGATGATTTAGATTTACAATTGGACACTCTAAAACCATTAGGTATATAAGTTCATCTCAAGTGAAAATTTAAAAATCGCTCGCGGTCATATTTTTCGATGTTTCACAACGAAACTCAGATGTCCCATTAAAATAAATTGAGGAAAGTATTTTAAAAAAATCAGTGAAATTCTACAATTACAATGGAGGTTACCTGAAATCCGAAGATAAAAATGCCTCAATGGCAGAACCGATTTTGATGATTTTTTTTGTTTTATTTGAGTAGGTCTCTGGATGTTTTAGATTCACAATTGAACTTTCTAAAACCATTAGTTATAGGAGTTCACATGAAGTGAAGATTTAAAATTCGCTCTAGCGGTCACAATATTCGATTTTCCACAACGAATCTCAGTACGTGTTATTAAAATGAACCGAGGTAGATATTGTCAAAACATGAGCGAAATCAAGCAATTAGAAGTGGGATTAACCTGAAATCCGAAATTAAAAACTGTCTAAACGACTGGACCAATTTTTATTAAATTCATGTGAGCGTATCCCTGGATGGTTTAGATTCACAATTTTCCTCGGTAGGTGGCGCTGCGATCGAGTTACAGGATTTTCTTTTATATGTCAGTTGTGTAGTCAACTGCATTACCGATATCTTGCGCTCGACAACAATGTGACTCAAAATCCACGCTTCTTGAGCCGCAACAGATAATAGTGAGGAGTTTTCTTGCGAACTTATTAATATGTGAATTTTAGGGTAAAAAGTAACATATTTTATCGTCCGGCCATGACACGATAATTGAATATTCGGGCAGAACAACGTCTGCTGGGTCCGCTAGTACACACACACACACAAATATATATATATATATATATAATAGCTAATATCCGGCGGGCGCTACTACGGCTAAATAAATTAAATGTGTTTTTATGCTTAATTGAAAAGTGAAAAATATGTAATGAAGCCTGAAGTATATCAGATGTTTAAGAGTGGGAAAAGATAAAACAATCAGTTAAATATATTTATTTAAATGATAGGGAAATATTTTGAAAATCTTCTCACAGAAAATATATATTATTTTTCATTTGAAGAAAACACATAAATTGATATTTATATTATACGTATCGATTTTAAGGCACGAACCTAAAATCGAATCAAAAAATTGTATTATCAAAAGTACCTTTATTGGTAGATGCGGAACAGAATGACCTAACTAGGCGTACAATGTACCGACTATGCTCAACGTCTGGTAGATTAACTGAAAATATTCATGTGTTAAATGCTGCGATATAAAATTGAAGGGATTTACTCTCTCTCTCTCTTAAGACAAAATATCAAGCATTAGAAATACGAGCTAAATTAGTATATATATATATATATGTGTATTTTATTTGTTATAATCTACCAGTAACTTCACGGGGATTACTATTGGATAGTTCCGCCATCTTTGGACGAGGATCCACTACTATTCCGACACACGGTCGGCTGCAAACCCTACAGTGCCCTGTTTAACTACAAAACGCTATGAATGTTGCAGTAGCTGTGATGACATTTCTAGAGGCTGAATTATATATTTTTATGGGAAGAATACTTAACAATGAGTCACATTAAAGAAAACCAGAGAAGTATCGTAGACTCCGATGGGCAGGGTATGTGGCAACATTGGGGAATTAAAAAGGAGCATGGAAAATAGTTCTCTTATTAATTTCTTACATAAATGTAATTTAAAGGCATTCGTAATATTTTTTTGTTTTTATTTCAGATATTACATATTATGTAAATATCCTAAGATGTTTCATTGTGTCCATCGACGGTTTAGATTAAAATTGGACCCACCAATAAATATTTCGTGTCACGTTGTTTGTCCGCGATGGCATCCTAAACTACTGAACCGATTTTAATAACATTTTGCACACTGTGTGCAGTTTGATCCAACTTGAGACTTAGGGTAGTTTATAACAAAATTTATAGTCGTATTATTTTTTTTATTGCAAATTATTTGTTCATTATTTAACAAAGAGTTATAATTATCTGTGAGTTCCAAACGATTCTAACAGATGGGGGTGTAATTATCTGTGAGGTCCATACGATTCTAACAGATGGCGGTGTAAGGTAATTTGGTAAGGTAATGTGTTTATTATTTAACAAAGGGAGATTCAGATGGCTGTGCTTTTGTTGCAACCACGAATTTTAATTGAATTACAAATATTGATTATTTCGTAATTTAAGTGTGTTCAGTGTTTATTTTATTTTCAATATTATTAATTTTGTGTGTAATTATTAGTTTTAAGTAATCTGGCTGAAAGACAGTAACTTAATTTATATTTTTAACGTATACCTTAGCCACAACAACGTGTGGCCGGGACTTCTAGTATTATATATATATATATATATATATATATATATACAGGGCTTCCAATATAAAACCGGACACGCCTCACGTGGTTTCACCCGTCAGGCTGCGCTCTCTCCTCGCCCGCACTTCACTCTGCCAGCCGCAGAGTGTCCGGTTTTATACTGAAAACCCTATATATATAATTCTTCTGTAAGTGTCACTCTACTCCTCCTAAACGACTGGATCGATTTTGGTGAATTTTTTTGTGTGTCGGATTGGGTCCCTCGATGGTTTAGATTCACAATTGGACCATCTAAAACTATTAGGTGTAGAAGTTCACCTCAAATGAAAATTTAAAAATGTTCTAGCGGTCATATTTGGCGAAGTTTCACAATTAAACTTAGTATATTGTATTAAAATATGCCGATGTAGGTATGATCAGAAAAAACAGCGAATTCCAACAATTAGAAGTGGAGGTTTGCTTGAAATCCGAAATTAAAAACTGCCTAAAAGCCTGAACCGATTTTAATGAATTTTTTTGTGTTTGTCTCATTGAGTCCGTCGGTGGTTTAAATTCACAATTGGACGCTCTAAGACCTGTAAGTACAGGAATACACCTGAAGCGAAACTTTAAAAATCTATCTAGTGATCATATTTTCGATGTTTCAAAACGAAACTCAGTATATCGTATTATAATAAACCGAGGTAGGTATTGTCCAAAAATGAGCGAAATGCTATAATTATAACTGGAGGTTTACTTGAAATCCGAAATTTAAAAATGCCTATAAGACCTTGGTTATAATAATATTAACAATTATTTGAGGGAAGTAGATTATACAGGAGATGATTGGAAAACATAAGCCTAGGATAGGAATGCATGAGGAGATTATGTCTGCGTTGCCATGGACCTACGGGTTTGATAGTGCCAGTGAGTTAGTTAGTTATGAAGAGTGGAACTAACGCATGTCCCATAGCTCCGGATGAAGTGCACCCAGTACTTATGTGGGTTAAGAAATATAGATTTTTTTCCTTTTTGCATTAAAAAATCTAGGATGTTCTGTTTTATGGATGTGTAATACGTAGGCCTATTATTTTGGACATTTAAACTCATACAATTTGATTTTTAAAAATGACATCTCTGTGTTCTGCTAATGTGCACATTTTTTGGCTTTTTTTGTTTTTGCATTTTCCAGTGACGTATTTTTTTTCATATTTTGGTACACTTTTCTCTGAAACTATGAAAGATGGGAGAATATTTCTTGGCACGGATATATAGTTTAAAGAGATCCGTAGGGTAGTGGTTAAGGCACTGAGCTACAAGCCGGAGAGTCGAGGGTTCAAGTCCCGTTGGGGTCAGGATTTTTAAACTGACCAAAACCCTCTGGCGGCACTATGGCCCTGGGGTCGACTCAGCCTCTAACTGAAATGAGTACCAGACGCTTGTTCTGGGGTAAAGGCGGCCGTCACGCAGGGCTGACAACCCGGCTGACATAAAGTGCCGATTGTCTAGAAAAAGTGGGAGCCTTAACCTCCTACTACCCCAAGGGCCTCCGGGCCTGTTGTGGGATCACTTTACCTATAACAATAAGGTACATTTATTTGTACTCTTGATAGTGTTTGAAATTAAAAAAGTATGCAAAATTTTTAAACAAACACAATTTTTTTTGGTCTTTGAATTTATTCAAATAAATCACAATCTATATCTGTACACAAGCTAACCTTATTATTATCAAATGAACTATGTGCAGTAACATACTAAATTTTGGAAACAATTGGATGAGCAGTTTTTGAGAAAATTGTACCAAGACAATACTTTTAAGAAGTTGGATTTTTTTTAAATTTTTTTGTATTTTAAACTAACTAATACCCGGCGTGCGCTGCTACGATTAAATAAATTATGTGTTTTTACGTTTTGTCGAATAATTAAAAGGAAAAATAATTACAATTTTAATGCGTTAATATTTTTAGATACCCCGTGCTGATTACCCGGCATTGCCGGGAAATCTACATATCCCGATGTATTTGGCATAAGTGAGCTGAAAGAAAAAAAAAATGTTATTTCGAGTTATCCGTGCAACTGCTCTGCTTGCCCGGGAATCTACTTATCCCGATCTATTTGGCATCGATGAAAGGCAAAAATGGTTACTGTGAGTTATCCGTAAAAGATAAACATATGCATTCACGGTTTTTTTGTAGAGATTTTTGAGATATTCAGTTCTGTGTACATTAATTTGGTGTACTGATATATGTTACGGTTTTAGGCAGCTTAAGCCATTTAAGCGTACAAAAAGCCACTTTTATTTTACTTTTTCACTACAAAGGGTGATTTTTAAGGATGAAGGGCTTGAGCATTAAAACTCTCTTATAGCCTATAACCTTCCCGGGAAAATCCTGAACATTTTGAAAAAAGCCCCATCACAATCGTCAGTGCACGCTTGTCCGGCAATCTACTTATTCCGATCTTCTTGGCATCAATGAAAGACAAAAATGGTTATTGTGAGTTATCCGTAAGAGATAAAAATATGTCGTGGACTTTTTTGTAGAGTTTTTTGAGATATTCAATTGTGTATAAATTAATTTTGTGTATTTGTTATGGTTTAGGCAGTGTAAGCCATTTAAGCGTAAAAAATGATTATTTTTCACGTTTTTCACTACAAAGGGTGATTTTTAAGGGTGTAGGAGTTGAGTGTCACAACTCTCTTATAGCCTATGTTCATCCCGGAAATCTTCTGAACATCTTGCAAGAAACCCCATCACAATCGGATCAACGGTATGGCCGCGCATAAAGTACAAACAAACAAACAATAATTTATATATATAAGATTACTCATGAAAAAATATGTCTAAAAAGTTAACCAGAGTGTCATTATGTTCAGGAAAACTTGTTTAATAAGTGACATAATTTTCATGCACGTAACTTAACAATAAGCTGAAAAACTTATTTTTGTATGTTGCATATTTTTTTAACCAAGTTGCAAGGAAATAAGTAAGTACGGGGGCCCTGAAGGTATTATGACTGAAACAGCTCGGCTACGTCGAATTTGTTATCTAACATATAAAAATGCATGTTTGTTTGTTTGTATTTCGCACCATACCGTTCATCCGATTGTGATGGTTTTTTTTACAAAATGTTCAGCAAATTCACGGGATGAACACAGGCTATAAGATAATCGTGATACTCAACTCCTACATCCTTAAAAACGTGAAAAATATGGGAAAAAAGTCAATTTTTTACATTTAAATGGCTTACGCTGCCTAAACCATAACAAATACACGACATTAATGTACACAGAATTCAATATCTCAAAAAAAATCTACAAGAATGTCCGCGACAGCATATGTTTATCTTTTACAAATAACTCACAATAGCCATTTTTGTCTTTCATTCATGCCAAGTGGATCGGGATAAGTAGATTCCGGGGAAGGCATAGCAGCGCACAGCGGGTATTCTTTTACGGATAACTCAAAATAATGAATTTAGTTTTTTAAGCTCATTTATGCCAAGCACTTCGGACTACGTAAATTTCCGGCCACCGCCAAAGCCGGGTAAACAGCACGGGGTATCTAAAAATAATTATGATTCTTTTCTTTTTACTTATTCAACAATGGTAAAAACATATTAGGGGGGGCTATGCTTTATTTAGGTGAACTATAGCCCACAGACAAAGAGAATGAAAGCACGGGACGAAGGAGGGCACGGGGAATTGCAAGCGATACAATGGCAAACTCTCTGAGAAGAAAGGAATACTCATGATGTTTGAAATACCTACTGCTTTCATTCAATTCGTCAGTGGACAATAAATAACTCACTTGTACTATCGAACTCAGAGGTTAATGGCCGCGCGGACATTAGCTCTCCATACATCCCTATCCTAGCTAAAGTTTTCCAATCATTTCCTGTGTAATCTACTTCCCTCAAATCATAATTCATGATTTGAGGGAAGTAGATTTTACAGGGAAGGGGAAGATAGGAATCAGGAAGCTTTGCATTATACTACGGGGGTGGAGAAATACCTGAATTTGGAACGGGTTTTTTAGTCCTAAGGAGGATCCTGTCCGCTATCCGAGATAATAAGTACGGCGGGTATTACTTACTTACTTAATACAGGCTTTCCACTTTACAGCAGTTTGCCTTCGATTCCTGCTTTCCAGAGATTCCTATCTTCCCATTGTCCATCTTCCATACCCCTCTTCATCATGGCATCATATATTCCCTCATACCATGTTCTTCTACTTCTCCCCTCTTCCTTCTGCCTGGTACCATCCAATCCAACACCTGTTTAGGCCACTGGGCTTCCGACATCCGTTGTACATGTCCATACCACTGTAGAACTCTGTTATCCTATCGATAACAGTTTCTTGTGCATCCATTTCTTGTCTGATATATGTATTTCGAATATGTTGTAGCCTGGATATTCTCATACTTCTCCATAATCCATCCATTTCTGTCGCCAATATTCTTTTCTGCATCCTTTCATTTATTGTCCAGCTTTCTGATCCATATGTGAGTATACTTTCTATTATTGTCTGTATAATCCCTTTTTTTGTTTTTCTGGTCAAATTTCTATTCCATAAAAGACCATTCAGGGATCTAATCGCCTTCCTTGCACAATCTACTCTGTTAATAATATCTTTTTCACAAGTACCAGGTATTAGCTAGTTTAAATATAAAAAAGCATTGAGTATTGTGTTGCGATTAAACGAAATACTCTAGAAGCCAATAAAACATTTTAGAGTCAGCAATTTCTGGAGGAAGAACAACAACTCTCTTTGGAAACTCAAGGGAAGTTTTCCCTGTGTGGAAGTTAGATGTTAAAAACGTGCCACAGGCAAGCTTTCTGCGAATAAAGGAATGACGCTCTTGTGTGGATACAACAAAGGCTTGCACCTCCCCCTCCCCCCATCACGGGAAGTGCAGGGTTTTGTGTAAAAGTAATTATTTAGTATGTGGATGGAGGGGATGTGATCTACTTGTTCGTCGGTATTATAACGCCTGGATAATGCTTTCCACCTCAACACCTCTACTCCCACCCTTCCCAATCTACCCCTAGTTGCAAATTACAATGCTTCTCTAATGAATTGGTGAGTCAATTTTATGTGAAATACAGAGTGATAGATTAGTTTGTAGACGTATTGCCGAAGCAAATCATTTACTACTACACTAAGTAATCTGTGCCGGCAGAAAATGTGTTAACTAACATGCTTTCTTTCTCTTTCTCTTCCTTACTACAGTCAGATTCAACCCAGGAAGTTACTGTGTGATTGGAATAGAGAAGCCCCACCACCATCCCCCTGGGTTTCCTCGGGCTTAATGCCCATATCCTCAGGTCTGCTCTTGTCCCTATTTATTATCTAGCGTGATTTCTTTATTTAATTCAGTATAATTTTACTGAGTTTGAGCCTTTGGCATGGGTTCCCTGAAGTAGTCCCCGCCCAGAGAACCGAATGGGGGACTATTTGACCTCCGGAAAATTTTACCCCAGTAGAACCCAGGAGATTACGAGTATTTGAGAATAAAGTTCTTAGGAAAACCGCGACGTAGCCGAGCGGTTAAGGTAGGAAGCCTTGGCGCAGAGCTACGGGACTTGCGCTGGTTCGAGTCTCCATGGGGGAAGACATTTTCTAATGGTTTTTCGGCCAGTATGGGACCGGTGCCCACCCAGCATCGTGAGGCAATTGGGTAGCTACAATAAGTAGCGGCTCCAGGTTGAGGAACTAGTTATAACGGCTGGGGGACTCGACATGCTAACCACATGTCACCCCTACACTGGTTGTTGATCATCTACCTCTGTGATTGACACATGTGGATGTGAAGGGCCAGCAGCCGGCTGGTAAAATGGCAACCGCTGAAAAGTGGAAAGACCCCCCAATCAATCGGATCAGGAAAATGTTTGGACCAAAGAGAGATGAACAGACAGGTGAATGGAGAAGACTACATAACCATTAACTATATGGTCTTTATAGGAAGCCAGATATAATAAGAACAGTCAAGTCTCGTAAACTGTGATGGGCAGGACATGTTGCACGTATGGGGAATGAAAGACGTGCATGGAAGCTTCTTGTAGGAAAGCCAGGGGGAAAATGCCCCGTTGGTAGACCAAGAATGAGGTGGGAGAACAACATCAACTATGATTTGAGGGAAGTAGATTATACAGGGAATGATTGGAAAGCATTAGCTCAGGATAGGGATGTATGGAGAGCTTATGTCCGCGCGGCCATGAACCTACGGGTTCGATAGTGCCAGTGAGTAAGTAAGTATAATTTTACTGAGTGCGGCTAGTTGAAACTTAATCTAAGGTGTTTACAGTTATATTACATTATGGTTTCTTAATCTAATTTTATTTCCTATACAATGTAATAATAATATATATAAGATGGAAGTATTAATCTTATATCTACTTAACCTAAACTTAATATTACAATTTATCAAGTATACATATTGATATATCCTAAGTCCTAATTCTACTTATTCTACCGTTGATTTCCTCGTCTTCTCTTCTCTTCTTCGGCTCGTGTGCATAGAACTTTTTTGGATATACTCCGCGATCAACTTGTAGTTATCTTTCTGCATCCAGAACCGCAAAGGAGGAGTCCAGTTGCCATTGTAACAGTATTTTCTTGAGAGAAATCCTTAAATATAACTGAAGTATGCAACACAGCAGGTACATAGCTGTAAGTTGTAGCCGTCCAAGTCACCCCTTCTTAAAAAACAGTTACCACTTGTCACTGAGTTCGTGGGGATCTGTGCTATCCTGTGTGAAAGTGTCGACTCTCATATTTACTATAAAACTAGTTTGCATGCCGTAAAAGAAAAACGGTGGGTTGTACAAGACCAGCTTCTTACTTACGCGACTTATGCCATTTTTGATGCAATTTAAAGTATTACGAAGTGTTGATGATACCATTTACCTCTGGGATTTTACCATCGTAAAAATATTGAAACGTATCATGAAATGAAGTGGTGGAAATATGATTTTACGTTGTAACCGTCAGACATATTGAATGTTCCATAGAATAACAGATATGATGAGGTAATTTATGTTACGTATTGAATCAGAATTAAAACGCAAGGAAACTAAAAGCTAACCAAACCTAAATCATTGAATGGAAACTAAATCAATTACTCTAACGTAGGTGAATTCCAGTGAACGTCCTTTTTATTGTTTTACGCGGTTAAATATGTAAAAGACAAATTCGGACATAATTTGTTGAAGCCACAGATATGTTGAATCCCACGATTAAATGTACACATTGTGGTCCTATGTGTTTTATCGCTGTTCATCGGTGGTATATCTGTGGTCATCGGTGCTCATTGGTGTGATAATCGGTGGTTTATCGCTGGTTAGAAGTAAGAACTGTTGTAAGCTTCGTGGTCATGACAGGAAATAGTCCCACTTTATTTTCATATTTACGAGAAAATAAAGAAATGATAATAACTTTCCCAGATTGAAATACGTTAAATATAGTATTTGATTAATATGTATGCTAATTACGTACTGTTAAAGTGCGTAAATAAAAAGACACTGTTCTCCCACCCGGGCAGAAAACTATGTTTTTTAAATGGTTAGTTCATAGATTTGGAAAAAGTACTGCTAACCTTGCCCCTCCAGCCCTCCCTAAACAAAGAAGTGCCGTTATTATGAGTTTGGCAACACCTAACCCCTGTACGTAGAGGGACACTGGCGTAGCCCGTAAGGTCTGTAGTAACTTCCTGGGTTGAATTAGAGTGTATGTTGCCACTTCCTGTCCATAGAGTATCCAGAGGAGAAAGTGGACAAGTTTCGCGTACATGCCACAAGCGGCGCAAGTGTAAAACTAACTAACAACATCTAATTTTTTTCGATTTTTATGTGGTATTAATATTAAATTCAGCGCCGTCTGGTGGTAAAATTATGAATTATAATTATACAACACCATCTTGTGAATAATTATGGAATTATTTGAACCCAGCCTATGAGAACTAAAGACTTTATTTTTTTTTAATTTTAACAGAAGGGAAGAATGGAAATAAATAAAACATGTTAATTTATTTTCGTTTATTAAAATTTAAAAACGTGCATTATAAGCTTATTTAAATATATTCAATTTACCTACACATTCACGAAGTAAGCCGGACTGATAAATTGGAAAAGTACGTGACTGGACACCTCAGCAGAAAAGGCCTTTAGGACGACCAGAACTACGATGGAAGGACCTATAGTGAACGAACACGCAACAAGCTGCCAGCTTTCATGCGTAGAGGAAGAGGAGGAAGAAGAAGAAGAATTTACCTACCCCTTTAATCTCACATACATATTTTATACAATATGTATTATGTTGTATACAATATTTATTAAAGAACCTTAGCCATGTCATCCATCTTAAATACATTATAAAGTCACTCATATTTTTAAAATGTTTATTAGAAATGGCTGTACACTAACATCACTCTTTCTAACCTAACAAATCTTAGAATTTTATCACTTCTAGTAGGTTTATCATAAGTAATGCCACGAGTGATTTCCAAATTATCGATAAATTCACGACTCACGAAGTGAGGAGTGAATTTATCTAGAGAATTTGGAAATCAAGAGTGGCATTTGTTAGGACTATTTAACGAATAAAATTAAGCTGTTTACTCACAAATCATTATTTAACTGTAGTTATTTCAAAATATTTATATATTTAATGCAAACGGCGATGTTTGAAAACAAATGAGAAACGATAGGTACGCTTCTACTGCTTCTTTTGTTTATCACTGCAACCAGATCATACTATTTATTGCCAAAGGAACGCAATATTGTAAGAATGCTCTCTAGTGGAGAAAAATGAAACATCAATCTGTATATTAATTCATTTCTGATGTCGTATGATGTAAATATTACAATTATATTTTTCTGGATTATTACCTGGGAAAAATACATTTAAGAAAGTCAAACAGTGGTTTCTTTTTTTGGTGGTATAATAAATTGCTACAAATGTTGACATGTATGCACTATATATACAATCTGGTAGCCGTATTTCTTATAGGCTCAGTCACTGCAAAATAACGGTCAGACCTGTTCAGAATATTAAAAAGGAGGAGCTTTGTTTAATATATGGTAATTATAACACTGATAAATATTTCGTGAAACACGACTCTGATTGGTTGTAAAACAGAAATCATTGAAACGTGATTGGTCATTGACTCCCATTTGGGGCATGAGTTAAATAGTCTTTGAAAATAGATTCACATTAAAAACGTAAACAAGTTTGAATTTATTTACGAATTAGAGAAAAATAAAATCTAAGGGTCGGTTGCACCAACAGAGGTAACTGTATTACGCCAGTTTAAGCTATGCATTATACATGGGGAAAACTGGCGTGATACAGTTACATCTGTTGGTGAAATTGATCCTAAGTAATGATTTTTAACTTACGTTAATATATAATTTTTACAGCACCGTTCTCTTCTTGAAATTCTTGCTGTCCTTCATATAACATCCATTTCCGTTTCCAAAATATGTTTATTTGTTTTTGTTGTTGGCCAAAGTTCTGCTCCATAAGTAATAATGCTTTTAACAATAATTGTATGATATATATTCATTTTATTACTTATAGGCCTATTTTTATCCCACAATATTTCATTGAGGGTCCACCGCTGTGGTCTCGAAGTAGCGTGCTGCCTTGTCACGCAGTGGGCCCGGATTAGATCCCCGGTCGGGACAAGTTTCCTGGGTGAGATTTTTTGGGGTTTTCCCCTCACCTGTAAGACAAATGTCAGGAAACGTTAAGGCCCAAACGGTACCCGAACATCATCTGGCCATCACCATCATCAACATCATAGCTTAAGTTTAGTTTAAGGTCTCTCCTGGCGCATCATTACCACCACCATAAACTCACATATCATCCGAGCAGTGTAACCCCGCTTTCCAGGTGCCCCAACCTCAGAAGTGGGTTACAAGTACTCCATGCCAGCAGCAATGTCGAAATGACAACCTGGGGCATTTAAAAAGAATTGATTGAGGCAAACAATTGCAAATTTTCCTTTATTATTTCTATTTCTTATTTTCTCTTCATAACTTCCATTTCTATTTATTTTTATCTTCTTTTTTTTCACTTCACGGGCTAAGCAAAATGCCTGTTCCGCCTCACAGTTGTTCTGTCCATCTTTTCACTTGTCTTCCTACATACCTTTAACCTGTTGGCTTGTAGTTAAATGCTGCTTCTGGTAATCTTGTTACGTTTATTCTTTCTACAGTTCTGAACCGTTTTTCTCTATATTCTTTGATTTTATTTTTATTCTAATTGGTATTGATAATACTATGATTAAAATTTACAACCCCGCCGGGCATGAAACCCGGACTGACTGATAACCCGAGCTAGATAAGACTCTTATTGATTTGGAAGGTAAAGGACCTGTATGTTGAATAAATATTACTACTAAGATAGTCTGGGTTGGATTTCCTTTTATCTGTCAACGTATTCAGTTCTGTTTTATATCACGTTACTATTTTTATCCCTCGTACCGCGCGCTGCCTGTAGCTGGGCAATTATTTATACAATAACTGAATATAGAAATATGCCTTTTCTAATCTGCATTCTTCCAGACGGAAAGAGCTGAAGGTCATCGGCCTCACACTGTAACAACATATTGATCAATATGAAGTTCAATAAACGGACCGAACTGACTGGAGGAAGTGTTCTGACTCATGTTCGGGAGGTCCCGGGTTTAAGGGGAGATTAAAAGGTGATTTTAGTAAAAAAAATCTGAAATTTCGTTTTTTGTACTTTTAAATAGTTTGAAATATTTTGCACAAATTGATATCAATAGTATTGATATAGGCTCATTTTAAATATTTTTAATACATTTTTAAAAGTAAGGCTGCATCACTAATTTGACACCACGAACGTTTTACTTAACAGGTTTCTTCGACAAATTAAAATTCTCATAAGTAATGCCACGAGTGATTTCCAAATTATCGATAAATTCACGACTCACGAAGTGTGGAGTGAATTTATCTAGAGAATTTGGAAATCAAGAGTGGCATTTGTTAGGACTATTTAACGAATAAAATTAAGCTGTTTACTCACAAATCATTATTTAACTATAGTTATTTTAAAATATTTATACATGTAATGTAAATGGCGATGTTTGAAAACAAATGAGAAACGATAGGTACGCTTCATCTGCTTCTTTTGTTTATCACTGCAACCAGATCATACTATTTATTGCCAAAGGAACGCAATATTGTAAGAATGCTCTCTAGTGGAGAAATAATGAAACACATCAAACTGTATATTAATTCATTTCTGATGCCGTATGATGTAAATATGACAATTATATTTTTCTGGGTTGTTACCTGGGAAAAATACATTTAAGAAAGTGCAAACAGTGGTTTCTTTTTTTGGTGGTATAATCAATTGCTACAAATGTTTTATATTAACTCCCGCATGCGGCATGAGTTGACATTCATGCACTATATATACAATCTGGTAGCCGTATTTCTTACGGGCTCAGTCACTGCAAAATAATAGTCAGACCTGTTCAGAATATTAAAAAGGAGGAGCCTTCTTTAATATGGTAAATATAACACTGATAAATATTTCGTGAAACACGACTGTGATTGGTTGTAAAACAGAAATCATTGAAACGTGATTGGCCATTGACTCCCATTTGGGGCATGACTTAAATAGTCATATAAAAGACCCGCTTTCTCAGAAACAATAAAATGTAAATGTACGGACATTTTTATAATTATATATTTATTAAACACAATGTGTACACTGATATTATATACATGGTTTTACCATTTTGCTATTAATTCGTGAATTGTTTTAGTTCTGTTTTCGCACTTCACAAAGTCATACTTTGGACACGGTTTGCTACAGAGTTTACAGATGCAGGCCTCCTCGGGTTCATGGTAACTTTGTTTTCCCATGGAAGCCGTGAGCGGCGAAGCGTCTGTATAAGTGGTGAAGTCGAAAATTTGGTCCTTTCCATTCGTCTGTGTTTAACGCTTCCGTTTCTATGATTTCGTTGGGAATCTCTCTGGCTTTTCTCTGTCTCTCCTAGATTGCTGTTTTGTATGCCTGCGTTTCTGGTTGATCGAAGTGTTTTCGGATGTCTTCTATGAAGTAGGACTCCTTTGCTATTATGTAGGCATAGCTATGAACATTCTTGAGCATGTATAATACTTGCATCTATTGATTTGGAAACACTTTGGAACTCTTACAATTATTGGTTATGTTTAAAAATAAATAACAGCTTAAAAAACTAAAACAACACGATTTATAAGAAAACCGAACTAAAAATGAAAAATAATTTTAATTTCCAACTCAATTCGGATAAAATTAATGTGGTCCATAAAAAAATCGTCTCCAACACATATAGAATAAAACTGAGTTATCTACAAAAAATAATTTTACCATAAAAAGCGTGGGGTGCTCTATATCAATTAATATATTTGATAATAAAGAGATATTGGTAAAAGTAAAGTCTCTAAGAAAAATAAAAACATAAAAAGAACCCCACGCTTTTGATGGTAAAATTATTTTTTTTTGTAGATAACCCTAGTTTTATTCTAGATGTGTTGGAGATAATTTTTTTGTTGACCACTTTAATTTTATCCCAACTGTGTTGGAAATTAAAATTATTTTTCATTTTTAGTTCGGTTTTCTAATAAAGCGTGGTGTTTAAGTTTTTTTAAAACTATTATTTATTTTTTATTTTTTAGTTCGGTTTTCTAATAAAGTGTGTTGTTTTAGTTTTTTCTAAATGAGCTAAAAGTAATACTCTTCTAAAAAAAAATCCTCCGGGCTGGATTTGAATCAGCGACCTATGGATTACTGAAATTATATATCACTACAGTCCACCACTCTACCAACTGAGCTACCAGAGGATATAATATTAATGTCTTAAAACCAATGAATAAAATGTCGATAAGTCAGCAACCTACTATATATATATATATATATATATATATATATATATATATAACATCATCATCATCATCATCATCATCATCCGGTATCATGGCAGCTGCCGCCGTCTTCCGGAAACCAAACGCCATTTCTCTCTGTCCATCCATTGATCTTCCTCCATTCATCTGATATTCATAGCTGCTTGTACCCCTTCTATCCAAGTTATCTTCGGTCTTCCTCTCTTCCTCCTTTCCATTGGGATGCATTCCATAACAATTTTTGGCAATCTTTGCTCTGGCATTCTTTTGACATGACCATACCACTGCAATCTTTTCTATATATATATAATATATTATTTATGAAATTATTGTATTGTGTGTTTGGTCCTTTACAAGTATATAAAGTTTCAAGTTGATCCAATGTATTTAAGTTGGTGAAAATCGTGTTGAAAAAACCGTTACATAGATAGATACAGGTCAAGCTAATATAAAGCGTGTAAAAATGAAAAGTTGTAAAGATAAAAAAAAAGAGTTGAAGTTAAATATATATATATATATATATATATATATATATATATCCAAAAGTAGAATAAATGCAACTCAAAAGTGGTTCAGTAAAAGTATTAAACATGTATCTGGACAGTGTAAAAATATCACATTTATACCTCAAATAGTTTCTGAGAAAATGGGTATCAAAGTTTTACATTTTTAACATTGTCGGCTTAGGGCTTTTAATCTCCCATTAAACCCCAGAACCGACCAATCTGTCTGGTTTTTTTCCTTAATTTTCTTGAGTTCTCAAGGGAAATAGGGATTGAAATTCCATTACAAGAAATCGTTTCATCATAATCACATTTCAAAAAACTAACTAACTCACTGGCACTATTGAACCCATAGGTTCATGACCACACGGACATTCTGAGCTAATGTTTTCGAATCATCCGCTGTATAATCTACTTCCTTCAAATCCTGATTAATGTTTATGTATAATTTTATCACTCACTTTATATTTTTCTTCTTTTTAGACTAGTTTCTGTACCTTCTTCTACGGTACCATCGTCAGTATTTTCAAAATTTATCGGCTCATCACAATTTAGGAATAAGATCATAAGACTCTTTTTTATTTTTGATACCACAACACAGGACATGTCTATACTCTGAATCTTTTAGACAATATCTCTGACTAGAGCATAGAACTCACTTCCCAGTCACTATAATAACACTAAGCAAAAAAAAAAAAAATTGTTTTTGTCTCAGAAAGAAAAATATGCGATTCTGATAGTATTTTTTCTCCTGAATTCAAATATGATATCGGTTATTCTCCATCACGCAAGGTTTCCGAGAGACAGAAATTCATAATTTCAAACACTTTAATATTTTCTACATTCATAACTACACACTATTCGATCATTCGGACTTACCTAGAAAGTAAGAAATGACGATTTTCTGCTATATTTCGCCTGTGGAGCATCCCTCTTGATAGTCCGTCAATAATCGGCAAGCATATTAGAATTCCATTTGCCTTGATATATCTTTTCCATAGCTGAAATCTCCTGAGTTAGCTCATTTGGTTTTATTTTACAATGGACAAATGGACGAAAAAACGTTTATTAAATAAATTATTATTTAAATCCACTAATTGAAATTTAAATTTAAAAAAAACTGTGGGTGATGGAGAAATTCCGAACACATATTTGAAAACACGATAAAAAACTGCATTAAGTACAACTATTGGTACTCATGAGACAAAAATCATGTTGACCAGTGTAATTTAAATCCAAATTAACTGATACCTTAAATTCCACACAATGAAAACATTAACTGCATAACAACTATATTCAGCATTTTGTAAATAATCATCCAGGAAGCTTTACTAACTTTATTTTATTTTATATTATTTTAATTTTAGCATATTCCATGTTTTTGTTGGTATTAAATCACATCATCATTGCATTTTATTCCGTCTATATTTTTATAATATCCTAAACTTGTAATAAATATGCAATTTTTTGTATAATTTTACTATTCGCTGGTTAGTTCGAAGAGAATACCTTATGGCCTTAACTATGCCAGCTAAAATAAAACATTATTATTCTTGTTATTATTTCTGCGAGCGTTGTTTTGTCGTCTCGAAGAGCCGTCTTTTACTCCCTGTGTTGGTAAACTGAAAAACCTCGAAATAAAGTCATTTTCCCCGGGAATTTAAAAGTTCATTGGCTCAGGATAGTAATGTATGGAGAGCTTATGTCCGCGCGGCCATGAACCTACGGGTTCGATAGTGCCAGTGAGCGAGTTAGTTAATAATAATAATAATAATAATAATAATAATAATAATAATAATAACAGCTTACATTCTATTTTTTGAAGCGAAGTACTAACCACATGTCAGTCGTTGACATCTGTAGGTAAATAAGCGTCAGTAAATTAGCTTGGTACTGGATAACAAAATAATAGAACAAGTATCACATTTCCAATATTTAGGATGTGATATAACTTATAGAGAAAATAAAGATATAGAAAATAAAGTAAATAAATTTCAGGCTATTTGTGGAACCATAAAAAGAACCTTAGGTCGGAAAACAAGGAAAGATACGAAACTTAAATTATATAAAACAATGGCTGTTCCTTTGTTGTTGTATGGAAGTGAAAATTGGATAATGAAATCAAGGGATAAAAGCAGGATACAGACTGCGGAAATGCTGTTTTTACGTAATGTGAAAGAATGCACAAGAGCGGATAGAATAAGGAATGAAACTATACGAGAAGAATTAAATATATATAAAATTGAAGATAAATCAGCGAAATAATAAGAAATGGACAGAACGCTTAATGAGAATGAACAACGAAAGAATAGCAAAAAGAACCTTCCTGTATAATCCCAGAAGAACAAGAGATGTTGGCCGACCACGTAGAAGATGGACTCCACTTTTAACTTCGCCGGAACAGGTTGCATAGCCTAAACCTTGTAGTAGAAGAAGAAGAAGATTTCTGCGAGCGTTGTTTTGTCGTCTCGAAGAGCCGTCTTTTACTCCCTGTGTTGGTAAACTGAAAAACCTCGAAATAAAGTCATTTTCCCCAGGAATTTCAAAGTTCATTGGCTCAGGACAGTAATGTATGGAGAGCTTATGTCCGCGCGGCCATGAACCTACGGGTTCGATAGTGCCAGTGAGTGAGTTAGTTAATAATAATAATAATAATAATAATAATAATAATAATAATAATAATAATAATAATAATAATAATAATAATAATAATAGCTTACAGTCTATTTTTTTGAGGCGAAGTACTAACCACATGTCACTCGTTGACATCTGTATGTAAATAAGCGTCAGTAAATTAGCTTGGTTAATAAACTTCCTCTAAGGAGCGCCCATGTTCCCATGTGAGACATTTGGGGTACATACACACATATTATTAATGTTACTAAAATGGCGATTTCGGAGATATTGAGTCCCAATACTACAATTGTTACCCAGCATTTGGATTGATGATTGGAGTAATTCTGAAAAAAATAATAACAGTGATAGATGATTGACCCCGGATATTGAACTGGTGACCTATCCAATTGGAGTTCTGCAGCCTCCCTAGGTAAACTATCTACAATTTATTTAATTTGAAGTTAAAAATAAATCTACGCTAATAAATGATAGAGGAGATGTCCCTGACGTAACGTGTCGAGTATTTATCGGGGCGCAGAGCGGAAGAGACATTTTATGACTGCACTTGAGTTTATTGCTTCCACTCAATGAAATATGACAGACAAGAGATCTTAAAAACATGTTCAACTACTTCTCTGCAATTTATGGAGCAAATTACATCCATTATTTAGATTTATGTAGGATTTTTACAATTGAAAAACTCTATGCAACAACAAACTATTTCTGTGACGTTCATTTTTTCACATTCTATGATTATCAACTTTTATAAGATTCATGATGTGTTCCGTTGAGGTTTATTCAAAATTAATATAAAATTATAGAATATTCACCTGAAAGGTCCGTCTCCTCAACTTAATTAATCATTTAACTGTAGCGCTTTCGGGACTTGTCCCATCATCGGCAGGATTCAAAACTACAGTTAAATGATTAATTAAGTTGAGACGGACCTTTCAGGTGAATATTCTATAATTTTATATTAATTCTATGATTACCAGACTAGAGGGTCTGGGTTCGATACGAAGCTGGGTTATAAATTTTAATTTTAACATTTTAATCTCGAGTATAGAACGGGAAGTAAATATCAATAAAACTAAATATATGGTAACACATAGAAATACATTATAATGTGGAAATCGACAGCTAATGACAAATGAGGGAAATTTTGAGCGGTTAAGGTAGGAAGCCTTGGCGCAGAGCTACAGGACTTGCGCTGGTTCGAGTCTCCATGGGGGAAGAAATTTTCTCATACTATTTCGGCCAGTATGGGACCGGTGCCCACCCAGCATCGTGAGGCAATTGGGTAGCTACAATAAGTAGCGGCTCCAGGTTGAGGAACCAGCTATAACGGCTGGGGGACTAGACATGCCGACCACATGTCACCCCTACACTGGCTGTTGATCATCTACCTCTGTGATTGACACATGTGTGGATGTGAAGGGCCAGCAGCCGGCTGGTAAAAGGGCAACCGCTGAAAAGTGGAAAGACCCTCAATCGGAATCGGTTAAATTCAAACACAATAATCACAAATAGGAATGAGATGCACAAAGAAATTAAACATAGACTCAATTCTGGAAATGCGTGCTATTATGCATTACAGAGACTCTTGACTTCCCAACTCCTTTCAAAAACGTTAAACTGAAAATACATAAAACTATTATTCTATATTATATTATATTACATTACGTTACATTACATTACGTTACATTGCATTACGTTACATTGCATTACGTTACATTGCATTACGTTACATTGCATTACATTACATTACATTACATTACATTACATTACATTACATTACATTACATTACATTACATTACATTACATTACATTACATTACATTACATTACATTACATTACATTACATTACATTACATTACATTACATTACATTACATTACATTACATTACATTACATTCCATTACATTCATTATATTATATTATATTATATTATATTATATTATATTATATTATATTATATTATATTATATTATATTATAATTTATTTTATTTAATTTATATTATATTATATTATATTATATTATATTATATTATATTATATTATATTATATTATATTATATTATATTATATTATATTATATTATATTATATTATATTATATTATATTATATTATATTATATTATATTATATTATATTATATTATATTATATTATATTATATTATATTATATTATATTATATTATATATATTAATTATATTATATTATATTATATTATATTATATTATATTATATATATTATATTATATTTATTATATTATATATTATATTATATTATATGGATGCGAAACATGCGCTCGTACTTTAAGGGAGGAAAGGAGATTACGAGTATTTGAGAATAAAGTTCTTAGAAATAAAATGGACCAAAGAGAGATGAAGAGACAGGTGAATGGAGAAGACTGCATAACAGTGAACTACATGGTCTTTATAGGAAGCCAGATATAATTAGAACAGTTAAATCTCGTAGACTGAGATAGGCAGGGCATGTGACACGAATGGGGAATGAAATACATGCATGGAAGCTTCTTGTAGGAAAACCAGAGAGAAAAAGCCCAGTTGGTAGACCAAGAATGAAGTGGAAGAATAACATTAACTATGATTTGAGGGAAGTAGATTATACAGGGAATGACTGGAGAGTATTTGCTCAGGATAAGGATGTATGGAGATATATCCGCTCGGCCTTGAACCTACGGGTTCGATAGTGCAGTCAGTTAGTTAGTTGTAGGAGGGGAATTAGTGTAGTTTTTGTCCAAGCGCTGCTGGCCTCACATCCACATCGATCAATCACAGAGGTGGACGATCACCCTGCCAGTGTAGAGGTAACATGTGGTCAGCATGTCGAGTCTCCCAGCCGTTATAACTGGTTTTCTTAACCTGGAGTCGCTACTTATTGTAGCTACCCAAATGCCTCACGATGCTGGGTGGCCACCGGTCCCTTATTGGCCGAAATTCCATGAGGAAATTTCTTCCCACATGGGGACTCGAGCTAGCGCAATTCCCGTAGATCTGCGGCAAGGCTTCTTCCCTTAACCACTCGGCCACGGCGAGTTTACGTTTTTTAATTGCTAGATTTAGCAGCAGATAAGTAACTCACTGGCACTGCAAAACCCAGAGGTTCATGACCGCGCTGACGTAACCTCTCCATGCATCCTTAAAAATATCCTCAACTCTGTGAATGACAAGGGTGCTGAATGAGCGGACTCTTGATCTCGAATATTTCTAGTTTAACGCGCGATTCACACGAGTAAAGTAATGACGCAGTAGAGCTACAATACGATCCCCTTCTTTCAATGAAGAGCTTTCTTTTATGCACTGCAAGCCAGCGAACGCTTAGCTCGGTGCCTTATGGCTTGCTATGTACTGTATGCAAGAGGTCACAGATCCGATTCCTGATGAGGTTAATTTTTTTTCTTCTTCTTCTTCTTCTTCTTCTTCTTCCTTCCAAGTATTAGGCCAAGGCCTGTTACGATCCTATAGATAATTTTCCCTCCAGCGTAAATAGTTTGATCCTTTCGGAAAATTCTCATATAAGATTTGAAAGCATAATAATAGTCCCTTCGATTGGTTGCTGGCCAAAGGAAGACAAGACCAGTGATGGGGCTGCCATCTTATAGCCTCTGGTCAGGCTTTTCTGGAGAAGAAAAGAAAATAAAGGAAAGAAGAAATGGAAGAAAGGAAAGACTCCCTAGCCCTCGGATGCCCTAATAGCGTTGGGGTCGAAAAAACAAGAGTTAACCAAGGGAGGTTAGATAGTAAAGTTAAAAGAGTGCAAAACACAAGTAAGTGGAAGAAATGTTTTGCTCAACTTGGGCACCTTGTGGTCGCCATCCACATATCCTCGAGATGAGGACCCCTGAGGGTTTAATTATTTTAATTTTTTTAATTGTTACAATGCTTGCTGTTTTATAGTGGAAAGCCAGTATTAAGTAATTCAGACATAATAGTTCATCGACCTCGACCTGGTTTGAACCCGCGACCCTCGGGACCAGAGACAAGAAACATAACCACTAGCCGACTGTTCCATTAACTGTATGGGCTCTTCGCTAATTACAGTTCTATGAAACAGAGGCCTTCAATTTACCAAGAGTACATTAAACGGTTGGTAAGTACACAGGCATAAGCTAATATTAGAGCAATTAGAGAAGGAAAGCTGAAGCTGGTCAGTGCATCCAACCTAATTTAATTCAGCTGGCCATTTTGCATAATTACAAACAGTTCTTTGACTGCAGAAAGGGTTTAACCTGCGGCCACTTGTTGTGAAAATAAAATTATCCAGATTTCCCGTCATTTATGGTTCTCTCTGGCACTTTATTTTTATCTCTGCCTCGGGACTTTACTGCGATAATGTTATCAGTTTTATTAATATCACTGCCTTATCGCCCTGCACATGATTACGTTATGCTCACGCAGTGACACTACAGTCTTTGTTTTATTCTCAATTGCGCAATTCCAGTAGCAGCAAATGTTGGTTTCTCATCGATGTAAGGAAACCAAAATAGTGTTGCAACATGATTATGCTAGAAGTCCTTAAATCCTCGCCAGAAATATCTATTTTCAAGAAAAAAACCTTAGAATTTGAAATATTTAAATTTCGTAGGCCTATTTTTCTTCAAAATACATCAATTATTATTATTATTATTATTATTATTATCATTATTATCATTATTATTATTATTATTATTATTATTATTATTATTATTATTATTATTATTATTTGTCGGCCGCGTTGGACTAGTGCTGTTATGCTCCTTGCCTCTGGTCCCTAGGGTCGCGGGTTCAAATCCGGCCGGGATCGATGGATTTTTAAGGATGGAAAAATCCAAGGAGCAAGTTCTCCGGGAGGGACTTTAAGCCGTGGGTCTCGAGTGTGAAGATTTTCCTTAAGCCTGAATGAAAAGGCCTGTAAGCAAAATTTACCGAATTTTCCCGTCCAGTACTACCTTGGTTTCTTAGTTGTCAGTATGAGGCGGAACGCTGACCACGGGCCACTCAAAATGGCATCTATACGAAAACAAGTGTAACTAAATTAGTATGGTTCAAATTCTTCCCTGTAGGGGGAGAGCGCCTAATTTTCTGTAAAGGGAAAATATGGGCTTACAATACAATTATTATTATTATTATTATTATTATTATTATTATTAGGGGCACGCCGTAGCGTAGTGGTTAAGGCACTGCGCTACAAGCCGGAAGGTCGAGGGTTCAAGTCCCGGTGGGGTCAGGATTTTTAAACTGACCCAAACCTTCTGGCGGCACTATGGCCCTGGGTCGACTCAGCCTCTAACGGAAATGAGTACCAGACGCTTGTTCTGGAGTAAAGGCGGCCGTCACGCAGGGCTGACAACCCGGCTGACATCAAGTGCCGATTGTCTAGAAATAGTGGGAGCCTTAACCTCCCACTACCCCAAAAGGCCTCCTGAGGCCTGTAGTGGGAATACTTTACTATTATTATTATTATTATTATTATTATTATTATTATTATTATTATTATTATTATTATTATTATTATTATTATTATTATTATTACTATTTTTATTTCAGCATTGTTCCTGTTATTTACACAAGTATCCTCAACCAAAATATAATTTTTTTTCTTCCAGACCCGGTCTTGCTTGTCTGCTTATGTCATATTTCTCTTCTTCATGTTGTTTTGAATTCCATTTATCCACTTGGTTTTGGTCTACCACGTTTCCCTTTTCCAGGAGGTATCCATTTCAATAGTTCGTTTGTTTCTGTGTCCCTTCTTCTCATTATATGCCCATACATCCCTATCCTGAGCTACCCCAGTTGAACCCATGTCCGCATTTCTTGACGGTTGTATTTTTGCGGTGAAAGATCATCACTCTTTCGACCAAGGTACTTTTTTCGTCTGGCTTATCACCTTTGACCAGTCCAGCATGGGTAACCCTATCGGCAGCAATGCTACCGCCGGCATAGCTCTCAGGATCATTTAAGCACACAAGCCACTCCACCACGACAAGGTAAAGATACCATGGAGGGAATACAATATCTATGCATATTTTAAATAATGTAGGTGACATTGTGCACCCTTCTAATAACCCTTTTGTAGTTATCAACTCTTCTGTCAATTCTGAGCCCATTTCAACTCTACATTTGTTATTAAAGTATATGTGTGTATATATATATATATATATATATTTATTTATTATATGTGTAATTTGTTCATTAATCTTTGCTTTTTCCAATGCTTGCCAATAATAATTATAATAATAATAATAATAATAATAATAATAATAATAATAATAATAATAATAATTGTCGGCCGCGGTGGACTAGTGGTTATGCTCCTTGCCTCTGGTCCCAAGGGTCGCGGGTTGAAATCCGGCCGGGATCGATGGATTTTTTAGGACGGAAAAATCCAAGGAGCAAGTCCTCCGGGAGGGACTTTAAGCCGTGGGTCCCGAGTCTGAAGATTATCAGGCTCGTAAAAAATCCTTAAGCCTGAATGAAAAGGTCTGTAAGCAAAATTTACCGAATTTTCCCGTCCTAGTACTACCTTGGTTTCCTAGATGTCAGCATGAGGCGGTACGCTGACCACGTACCACTCAAAATGACATCTATACGAAAACAAGTGTAACTAAATTTGTATTGGTTCAAATGCTTCCCTGTAGGGGGAGAGCGCCTGAATCTCTGCAAAGAGAAAATATAGGCTTACAAGACAATTATTATTATTATTATTATTATTATTATTATTATTATTATTATTATTATTATTATTATTATTATTATTATTATTATTATTATTATCATCATCATCATTATTGAGCAGGTTTCACAATTTTTGACTCCTTCCAGCGCCCAATTAATCTACCGTCATTCTCTTCCACACCGCTCTGTCATTCCAATTTTCATTGTCCAAACCTTTTTTTCGTCATGATGCTCAAAATACCATCAATCCACATTGTTTTTTGCCGCCCTCTTCTTCTTCTACCAACTGGCACCCGTTCTAGTACGGTATTATTCTTGGGAATCTGTCTTCTGTCTTTTATATGACATGAGAGTCAAGTACCCAAGTTTCAGAACCGTAAGTAACTTACTTACTTACTCACTGGCACTATCGAACCCGTAGGTTCATGGCCGCGCGGACATAAGCTCTCCATACATACCTATCCTGAGCCAATACTTTCCAATCATTCCCTGTATATTCTACTTCCCTCAAATCATAGTTAATGTTGTTCTCCCACCTCATTATTGGTCTACCAACTGGGCGTTTTCCTTCTGGCTTTCCTACAAGAAGTTTCCATGCACGTCTTTCATTCCCCATACGTGCAACATGTCCTGCCCATCGCAGTCTATGAGACTTAATTGTTCTTAATATATCTGGCTTCCTATAAAGACCATGTAGTTCATTGTTATGTAGTCTTCTCCATTCACCTGTCTGTTCATCTCTCTTTGGTCCAAACATTTTCCTAAGAACAATTGGTCTAATTAATGTTTGGTACATACAAGAACAGAATGGCTCTTTAATATGGGAAGAAGAGCAAAATATGTTTTATTTGCAAATCCAATTCTTCTATTTATTTCAAATCTTAAATAATTTTTATTGGTTAAAAAATCGCTTAGTTTTGGTAATTGCTGCTTGATTGATTTTTTAGTTAAATATTTTGTTGACACAGGTCCAATATCAAATTAATGGTGTGTATGATCATTACAAGGAGCATATAATCAAGTTACAGTATCACTTACAAGAGTGTAGTGGCGTCGTTATAAAGGGCTTCTAATGAACTCGCGAGCTAAGAAAATTAACAGCCTTGCGATGCTCGGAACCGCAACACACTGTCATGTGGTAGCGTACACTACTGTTTCATTAATTTTCTTACCCTTTCCAACTCGGTACAAAGCACATTTACAGCTACAATATTCAAGACACGGGCATTAAAAATGTAAACTAAAAACTCCCCAACAAGCAGAAGCTGCCTAAGGAAATATCTCAGGAAGTCGAATTTGGGCCCGATTTTAATGGTTTATGGAATATAGGGGTTCATATTTTATCACAAGTGTGAAAAATTCAAATACCTAGGAACAATAATCACAAATAGGAATGAGATGCACAAAGAAATTAAACATAGGCTCAATTCTGGAAATGCGTGCTATTATGCATTGCAGAGACTCTCGTCCCAACTCCTTTCAAAAAACGTCATCATCATCATCACTCCAGGGATTAGGCAATTGCCCGTTCCGACTTCATAATGCATCAGCCCAACGTCTTCTAGGTCTTCCAACATCACGTCTTCCTCTTGCTTGATAATTTCTTGCTAACAATGGATATCTCTCCTTACTTATTCCATCCATGTGATCAATCCATTTCTGTCTGTAATTCGTGACTTTATCCAATAAAGGCTGTACTTTCAATTCTTCTCTTATATCCTCATTCCTTATTCTATCAAGTCTTGTACATCCTTTTACTTGTCTTAGGAACCTCATCTCCGCCGTTTGTATTCTATCCTTCCATGGAAATAAAAAAACGTTAAACTGAAAATATATAAATCTATTATAGTACCAGTTACATTATCCATCCATAGTAATTCTGCACGAAGGCAGGTCCTTCACTGCAATCATAGCATTTTCATGCTATGCTTGTAGCTTTACTAGGGAATTGTAGATGTGGTAGCTTCCCGTTGCTTTCCACACCGGTGAAGGATGATGATGATGATGATGATGATGATAATGATAAAAAATGATGATGATGGCCATATGATTTCGGGGACCGTTTGGACATTAAAATTTTCCTGACAATTGTCTTACAGGTGAGGAAAAACCCCGATAAAAACCTCACCCAGAAAAACTGCCCCGACCGGAGATCGAACCCGGGCGCGCTGCGTGACAAGGCAGCACGCTACCTCGAGACCACAGCGGTGGACTTATGGAATATAGATAGGGGCCTATATTTCAAAATAAACCTCTATCACAAGTGTTAAAAATTCCTAGGAACAATAATCACAAATAGGAATGAGATGCACAAAGAAATTAAACATAGGCTCAATTCTGGAAATGCATGCTATTATGCATTGCAGAGACTTTTGATGTCCCAACTCCTTTAAAAAAATGTTAATCTGAAAATATATAAAACTATTATTCTACCAGTTATATTATATGGGTGCGAAACATGGACTCTTATTTAAGGGAGGAAAGGAGATTACGAGTATTTGAGAATAAAGTTATTAGGAAAATTTTTGGACCAAAGAGAGATGAACAGACAGGTGAATGGAGAAAACCACATAACAGTGAACTACTTGGTCTTTATAGGAAGCCAGATATAATAAAAAACAGTTAAGTCTCGTAGACTGCGATGGGCAGGACATGTGGCACGAATGGAGAATGAAAGACGTGCTTGGAAGCTTCGTGTAGGAAGACCAGAGGGAAAACGAACAGTTGGTAGACCAAGCATGAGGTGGGAGAATAACGTTAACTATGATTTGAGGGAAGTAGATTATACAGGGAATGATTGGAAAATATTAGCTCAGGATAGGGATGTATGGAGAGCTTATATTCGCGACGCCATGGGGTTTGACAGTGCCAGTGAGTTAGTTAGTTATTACAAGTGTTACATTTTAATTACCGAGGACGTGAATTGTCTTCTGGATATGGAATAAGAAATGATATAGACAATACATTATCAAAATTTCAAATGATATGTGGCACCATTCATAGAACACTAAAACATTAAACAAGGAAGGATACAAGCTTGAAGTTCTACAATACAATGGCGGTACCGGTACTTTTACACGGTAGTGAGTCCTGGGTAACAAATAAGAGCAGTTCGAGTAGAATACAAAATGCAGAAATGACTTTTCTACGAAGGACCAAAGGATGCACAAAATTGGACCACATAAGAAATGAAGAAATAATTATTGAATTAGAAATACAGTAAAACTTGTTTAATCCGGAACGCGAATAATGCGGAAATCTGTCCAATGTGAACAAATGTATTGGTCCCGGCGAAATAATAGTAATTTTACATGTATTTATTTTGCATAAACCGGAATCCGTGCAAGGCGGAAACGGAAGGATATTTCTACACAATTCATGAAACAAATTTTATAAAGCGGAAAGGTATATATATATATTTATTAACCATCAGCAGTTTTTTTTTTACTGAAGGCAGGTGCCAAGACCGCTTTTACAAACAAACTGAATTGTCACTGACCCTAAAGTTTATTTTAAAAGCTGTTGTATTTCACATGCCGATATGTACTTTGATAAATGCCTTCATCACCACGAGCGATATATTATTGTTTCAACTTGTCCGTTGCAATAATTTTGATTGAATAACGTGTATCTTGTGCTTTGTTTCCAGTTTATAACGTCGAGTAAAAGGAAAGAAAAATAATTAGTACCGAAGAGAGAAAAAAAAAATATGTTGCCGCTTAAAGTAAAAATAAAAATGCTTGAAAAGGAATAACAGGAAAAAGAAACGGAACAAAAATGTATGGAGGCAGAGGAAGAAAATATTGGGAGATTGAGGATTCGAAGAGTACGAGAATGGCGAATAATAGCAGTAGCAAGAGAAGGACAAGAGAAAGAGGCGAAGAAACAGCAAGAGAAGGAGTGACAGGAAGAAGGAGGAAGTACGTAAGGAAGATGAGCTGGAGGAAACGCATAAGTAAGAATAACAGGAAGAAACGATGATGAAGTTTATTACGCAGTTTTATTTCAACGAAGAAGCGCCCAATTTGATGCAATCGACTGACAAATATATCACAAATGCAGTAATGGCTATTACCGGTACATCCACTGGACAAACGATCTTTTCATTAGGTAATTTAATGCTATAAAAAAGTAAAATCCATTTCCCGAGCTGGGGAAATTGAATTATGAAGACAGAGTATCTGTAATTATGACACAATTAATGGACTCGCAGATTTCAATTTTACCGTATTGCAGAGCAGGTAAACTTTCTGATTATCTTGTGCTAAATTTGAATTTATTGCCCTGGTGATTGTGTTGTGTCAAATTACAGTTAGGATCCCACCTTCCGTGCATAATACAAAACAATATTATCGCATTCATTTGTCTCCTCACTAATTGTTGTTAGGGATGTTGAACATTAGAGACAATAGACTGCAAAACAACTTCCTTCTGTTAACATCTACAACCCTAACGTACCACCCCATCAACCTAGATTCTGTTACAACTAAATCCTCACAAGATAGGTGACAGAAAAAAATGGCCGTCAAGCACGAAGTGCATAAACAAATCGATTTTATTATATAGAATAGAATAGAATATATTTATTTAGCCTGGTGGAGTTAAGGCCATGTGATCTTCTCTTCCACTCACCAGGACAAACATATGTTACATATAAATACAAAAAATTACAATAATAGTCATACTAAACAATTAATTAACTGTCAAATTGAATAATAATCACAACAATATATTACTAATATCTTCAACATCTATAAAGATAATGAAATCTCTGTTAAACAAGATGGCAAATTATCTTCTTGGGAAAAGATCAACACTGGAGTAAGACAGGGATGTGGACTTTCACCGGTGCTTTTCATTATATACATGAATATATTAATAAATGAATGGAGGAAAACACAACGAGGATATATACCCATCAATAGGAACCTCAAACTCGATGCTATTCTTTTTGCAGACGATTTAGCTCTTCTGGCACTTTCCGAAAATGATTTGCAACGATCAGTTTATAATTTACAAAAAATAGGTGCCAAATTTAATATGGAAATATCAATTAATAAAACTAAAATTATGGCATTTCATGGGAAGGACCCCATACAAAGTAAAATCTGTCTCCAGAATAAAATTTTAGAGAGATCTAATCAATTTAAATATCTTGGATATTATCTCTCTATCTGGGATGAAAAGGATATCCCTGAAAAAGTTACTAGTTATAATAAAAGTTTAGGAATTATTAATCAAGTTATGAAACCATCCCTTGTACAAAAAAAAACACCAGATTACGTTTATATAACACTTTGGCTAGACCAGTGTTGACCTATTGTAGTGAAGCATGGACACTAATAAAACAACATGAAAGCAGAATAACGGCTTGTGAAATGAGATTCACGCGCAGAACAGCGGGTTACACCAGATGGGATCGGAAAAGGAACACCGATATCTTAAAAGAATTGAAGACTACGCCAACTAAATTGGAAACACCATCTTGAAAGAATGAGTTCAAATCGGATCCCCAAAGCTGTTTATAATTATATACCAAGAGGACGAAGATCACTGGGCCGTCCTATGAAACGCTGGAGGGAAAATTTTCTATAGGATCGTAACAGGCCTTGGCCTAATACTTGGAAGGAAGAAGAAGATTGAATAATAATGAAAATAATGTCTAATAATACAATGAAATTAAATACAATTAAAATTAAATTAATGATAGAATGAATACAGAAAGGAATAACAGCTCGAATCTACTATACATAAAAAGAAAAGACAGGAAAAAATAAAAAGTAATAAACTGCAATGAATTTATCTATGCTTTTTATACAAGGCATTAGGTAAATATATTAACGAATCTTAAATCTATTTTTATTAAATAATGAAAAAACACATTATTAATTTTTAAAAAGTAATATTATTGAGTTGTTTCTGTTAGTAATTTTGTTTTCAATTTGTTTCTGAAAGATGGCAAAGTTGGCAGTCTCTGACATAGGGTGGAAGGGAATTCCATGTTCTAGTAAGAGAAATTGTAAAAGATTTCGAATAATAGGTAGTGTGATGAGGAGGGATATAAAGGACACTGTGCTCAAGGGATCGGGTATCTAATTTACCCGTATCAGAGAGTCTAGTGAAGCGGTGTGTAAATGATAAGATAATGTGGTAAATATAAGTATGATGTGTAATATGTAATAGAGAAGGCATAGGGAGTGGATGGTTCTACGATCTTGTAGACGAAGCCATGACAATTGTTCCAGGGATGGTGTAACGTGATCAAATCTACGTATACCACAAATAAAACGTAATTGAGGAGTTGAATGGAATATGGACACAATTAAAAAATATACGTTTTGAGATATTATCAATTGATATACACAGTGTCCCATTCAAACCTCCCACATTTTAATTAATCATAACTCTCAAAGTATGCGGAATTATGAAATGAGGTTGGTATTAAAAGAAAGAGAAACTCAAAGAATTTTTGTTTTCATTGTTGCAGTTAATTCATCTGTCGCATGTTGGGCAATAATGACATAAAACAAAATGGCGACTCCTCAGCAGCGAGCACATACTGGTTTCTGGTATTCAGAGATGAAGTCAATAATTACAGTGCAAAGAAATTACCGGAGAGAATATGGAGGAAATGCACCTGATGGGAAGACCATTAAGGCATGGCTCAAGAGGTTTCTGACAACTGGAAGCGTTAAAAAAGAATTAAGAGTTGCTCGTACATGTATTTCATCCTTGGTCTACCAACTGGCTGCTTTCCCTCTGGTTTTCCTACATGAAGCTTCCATCCACGTCTTTCATTCCCCATTCGTGCCACATGTCCTGCCCGTCGAAGTCTGCGCCACTTAATTGTTCTTATTACATCTGGTTTTATATAAAGATCATGTTAAGTCAAGTTCTGGTAACTGTAGCTGTCTTGGTTAAACCAAAGGCTCGTGGCAGGAGGGAACATTGCCTAGTAGAAGAGGGAACTAGTAGCCATGCAAAAAATGTCTCTTATTAATAATAGTGATAATCATAATAAAATCATTTTTTACAAAAACAACGCTATAATAAACACTTCTAACGTATTAGATATCTAAACTATTTACTATCACAGAACTAATAAATAAGAAAATTCAACGCGTAGTAACTATTACGTCGTCAAAGTGAAAATATATACAACTATTATTCTACCAGTTATATTATATGGGTGAGAAACATGGACTCTTACTTTAAGGGAGGAAATGAGATTGTAAGTATTTGAGAAAAAAGTACTTAGGACAATTTTTGGAGCAAAGAGAGATGAACAGACAGGTGAATGGAGAAGACTTCATAACAATGAACTACATGGTCTTTATAGGAAGCCAGATATAATAAGAACAGTAAGTCTCGTAGACTGCGATGGGCAGGACATGTTACAAGTATGGGAAATGAAAGACTTGCATGGAAGCTTGTTGTAGGAAAGCCAGAGGGAAAACGCCCAGTTGGTAGACCAAGAATGAGGAGGGAGAATAAAATTAGCTATGATTTGAGGGAAGTAGATTATACAGGGAATGATTGGAAAGCATTAGCTCAGGATAGGGATATATGGATAGCTTATGTCCGCACGGCCATGAACCTACGGGTTCGATAGTGCCAGTGAGTTAGTTAGTAAGTAACTGTTATGTTTTCAAAACTGAGGATAGTTGCTGACAGTACCTGCAACTCGCCCTCCACTCTTATCACGCCGTACACCATAGACCCCACAAATGCGGCTACAGAAGCCAGAACTGCACTATAGCTCCTGTTAAGTATAGTAGTATTCACCATTTGCCTGACTATTCATCTCCCTTTGTTCTAAAAATGTTCCTTAAGAACTTTATTCTCAAATACTCGTAATCTTTTCCCTTCCCTTGAAGTACAAGTCCATGTTTCGATTCCATATAATATAACTCGGAGAATAAACATTTTACATTTTTGTGTTTTTTTATTATTATTTTATTAATTTTTTTTAGAGAAATTGGGACGACAAGAGTCCTTGTAATGTATAATAGCACGTATTTCCAGAATTGAGCCTATGTTTAATTTCTTTGTGCATCTCATTCCTATTTGTAATTATTGTTCCCAGGTAGGCCCTATTTGAACTCAGTCACTTTTTGAAAATTTGCCTCATTTGTTATTACACGCTTTATATTAGCTTGACCTATATCTATCTATCTATCTATCTATCTATGTAACGGAATCTTTCAACGCGATTTTCACCCACTTAAAATCATCGGATCGACTTGAAACTTTGTATACTTGTAGAGGACCCGTGACAATACAATAATTTCATATTTATTTTCTAAAATCCTGGCCATAATCATCAGAAAATCAAAAAAGTGTTTTTGTATCAATGTAACGGAATCTTTAAACGCGATTTTCACCCACTTAGAAACATTGGATCGACTTGAAACTTTGTATACGTGTAGAGGACCCGTGACAATACAACAATTTCATATTTTGTTTCTAAAATCCTGGCCAGAATCATCCGAAAATCAAAAAAATGAAAACTGGTATAATAGGTTGCGGACTTGTCGAGTTTTTAGTCAATCGTTGTAAGAGCTCAGTTGGTAGAGCAGTGAACTCTTAGTGGTATATAATTTCAGTAACCCATAGGTCGCTGGTTCAAATCCGGCTGGGAGGTTTTTTTATAGAAGAGTATTACTTTTAGCTCATACTACAATAGTATCGAATTTAAAGATATTTACATTTTTATCTTGTTCTGTAAAATATTAAAACTAAAAACTAAAAAATAAATAATAGTTTTAAAAAACTAAAAGAACACGCTTTACTAGAAAACTAAATAATTAAAACTAATTTTAATTTTCAATACGCTTGGGATAAAATAAAGTGGTCAACAAAAAATCATCTCCAACACATATAGAATAAAATTAGAGTTATCAACAAAAAGAAAATAATTTTACCATCAAAAGCGGGGGTGATTTTTATGATGTGTACATTTTCTTCTTAGAGAGCTTACTTTTACCAATATCTGTTCATTATTAAATATATTATTTGATATAGAGCACCCCACGCTTTTGATGGTAAAATTATTTTCTTTTTGTTGATAACTCTAATTTTATTCTAGATGTGTTGGAGATGATTTTTTGTTGACCACTTTATTTTATCCCAAGCGTATTGAAAATTAAAATTATTTTTAATTTTTTAGTTTTCTAGTAAATCGTGTTCTTTTAGTTTTTTAAAACTATTATTTATTAACTATCCACTTCCATTATAAAATGTATTTGTATGTGTGGCCATATATTTAGTTTCATTGATGTTTACTTCCGGTCCCAATTTAGCTGTAACGTTCTCCAATAGCTACCCTCGGGCAACATGCAGCTGAAATAAGGATTTTTACTGGCCTACCTTCAAAACAAGCTCATCAGAAAACTTATTAAAAATATTATGTTTCGAAGATCCATCCATAGTAATTCTGCCCGAAGGCAGGTCTTTCACTACAATCGTAGCATTCCTATGCTATGCTTTGCAGCTTTATTAGGGAATTATAGGTGTGGTAGCTTCCCGTTGCTTTCCACACAGGGGATGATGATAATGATACGGATGATGATGATGGCCGGATGATTTTCGGGGACCTATGGGCTCTAAGCTTTCTGACATTTGTCTTACAGGAGCCTGTCCCGACCGGGAATCGAACCCGGGGCCGCTACGTGACAAGGCGGTGGGCAGTTTTGAAGATATTGCTAGATTTTTCTTTGGATTTCCCGCCGAACTTAGGATGGTATTAGTAGTTCGAGTTGTGGCCACATGGTGCGTGTTTATGAGCCTCTTTCCCAACACTTAGGGCCGTACCTATGAACGCATTAGACCGTAAAAGTCGTTCTCTGCTGAGAAAGTTGCATCCAAAGACGTTTTTGCATACTCAAAAATCTGTTCATGCGATAATAATTGTCGAAATTCCTAAGCTACCTGGCGAGGTGACTTTGCAGAGAACGAATCGTGAGCAACCCGATGGGAACCGATGGTAACCGATGTACTTTGAAACCTTGCTGCGTACCTTGCTGCTTATGCAAGATGTCGGACCTTGAAGACTTCGATCATGTTTTCGGTATATGCGGAGAAGAGGAATTTGATAGAGTCTACCAAAGAATTCAACTGGAAGAACAGGAGAATCGGCGTAATATCGCGCGACGCAAACGTCGTCATATACGGTTTTGTTTGCGGGACGCAAACGTAAATGCGTTCCTCTAGCAGGCGGACATAGTGGAAGTGGTTTTATCGCTGAGAATTCTGGGTAATTTCTTGCCAATATTACGAAAAACATTACTTTCATGCATGACCAGTCAGCGACTTGCAAATTCGAACTTTGCACGTTCTCACGGAAAACTCAACTCACCAGAGACTAATGTATTTGTATGCGGTCCTTAGAGATCTGACAGAAGTAGATGAACACACTTTGGACAAAAAATCAATGAAGGGTGAAGTCACTGAGTACTTAAGTAAGCTTACAGATGAGTTTAATTCCAAGGTTTAAATGGGAGGGTTTTTATCGCATCCCCTCAGAATTTAACAAACGATAGATCATTCTATTACTTCTGGATGACCTCAATCAAACTAGATGAATACGATTTAAAGTCTGTCACGCAGGAAGTGAGTAAACTAGGCGAATTCCTCATCAAGTCAAATTTATGGTCCCATTTTGTTGGTTTACTAACTCACTGACACTAAAACATGCAGGTTCACGGCCTCGCGGACATAAACATACACCCATATCCCGAGCTAATGTTTTCCAATCATCCCCTTATATAGGATTATATATCCACTTACCTCAAATCATGGTTAAAGTTATTCTCCCACCTCATTTCTCTTCCACCCTATATCAGAGACTATCAAACTATAACATCGTTCAAAAAAACAAACTAAATCTAATATACAAAATTAATTAATTAAATAAAAATAAAACGTAGTTTTATTTGATTTTCATATTTATCATATAATTCAGTGACAGCTGTTTAGGTACACTGTACCTTCTTCAGACATGTTAACAAATTATGAATTGTGTTTCAACTGATCTAAGCAACAATGCAACAATATCTATTTAAATTTTTAATTTAACAAAGGGGATTCATTCAAATCAAGTTGAGAATTTAACAGTTTTTTTACTACTTTTAAATTTATTAATTTCTACAGCCTTCAAAAGATCTAACTTCTTACCCTTATCACAAATATGTAAAATTCACAATTTGGATCGAAACAATGATTAAATTGGAATAGGTGGTTAGCATATTACTCCACCATTTCTTCATACTCATCTCATCCATTTCGCTTCATTCCATTTATCTGTTAGCATATGCTAACCACCTATTCCAATTTAATCATTTTTTCGATCCAAATTTTGAAATTTTACATATTTGTGATAAGGGTAAGAAGTTAGATCTTTTGGAGGCTGTAGAAATTAATCAATTTAAAAGTAGTAACAAACTGTTAAATTCTCAATTTGATTTGAATGAATCCCCTTTGTTAAATTTAAGAATTTAAATAAATATTGTTGTATTGTTGCTAAGATCAGTTGGAACACAATTCATAATTTGTTAACATGTCTGAAGAAGGTACAGTGTACCGAAACAGCTGTCACTGAATTATATAATAAATATGAAAATCAAATAAAACTACGTTTTATTTTTATTTAATTAATAAATATGGATTTTCATCAAGTAAACACCAACTCAATTGATTACAAAATTAATGTTTGTTTGTTTGTTTATTCGTACTTTATGCGCGGCCATGACAATGATCCGATTGTGATGGGCTGAACGTAGGCTGTAAGAGAGTTGTGATACTCAACTCCTACACCCTTAAAAATCGCCCTTTGTAGTGGAAAACGTGAAAAAAGTAGCTCTTTGGAGGATTAAATGGCATACGCTGTCTAAACCATAACAAATACACAAAAATAATGTATACAGAATTGAATATCTCAAAAAGCTCTACAAAAAAGTTCGCAACAGCATATGTTTATCTCTTACGGATGACTCACAATAACAAATGTTGTCTTTCATTGATGCCAAGAAGATGGAGACAAGTACGTAGATTCCTGTACAAGCATAGCAGCACATGGCGGGTATTCTTTTACGGATAATTTACAACAAAGAATTTTGTCTTTTTGCTCATTTATGCCAAGAAGTTCGAGATAAGTAGATTCCCGGGCTACACCGGGTAATCAGCACGGGGAATCTTAAAATAATTACGATATAAATTTATAATTATTTTTCATTTTACTTATTCAACTAATCATAAGAAGTACATTATTTTTGTCTTTCAGCTGATTTATGCCAAGAAGATCGGGATGAGTAGATTCCCGGACAACGCCGGGTAAACAGCACGGGGTATCTAAAAATGATACGCGACAGGTCTAGAAGGCCCTTGACCTACCAGGCCGGCTGCTGACCTCGCATTCACATGGTTTAATGACATAGGTAGAAGATCATCTAGCCAGTGTAGGCGTGACATGTGGTCAGCATGTCGGGTCCCCCAGCCGTTATACCTGGTCTTCTCAATTTGGAGTCGCTACTTGTTGTAGCTACCCAAATACCTCACGATGCTGGGTGGGCACCGGTCTCATACGAATCGAAATTCCATGAGAAACATTTCTTCCTCCATGGGGACTCGAACCAGCTCAAGTCTCGTAGCTCTGCGCCAAGGCTTCTTGCCTTAACCACTCGGTTACGGCGAGGGACTATATGGAGAAATGGTGGAATTAAATTGTAGTAGGGGGTCCACCGCTGTGGTTTCGAGGTAGCGTCTGCCTTGTCAAGCAGCGGGCCCGGGTTCGATCCCTGGTCGGGAAAGTTTTTCTGGGTGAGGTTTTTATCGGAGTTTTCCACACCTGTAAGACAAATGTCAGGAAAACTTTAAGGCCCAAACGGTCCCCGAAATCATATGGCCATGGCAATCATCATCATTCATATTCATCTTAAATTAAGCTTAGGATTAGGGACTCTCCTGGCGCATCACTATCACCACCCATCATATAATCAGGGCAACGTAACCCCGCCTTTCAGGCGCCCCAACCACAGAAGTGGGTTACAGGTACGCCATGCCAGAAGATAACACCAGGAATGTCGAAAGAGAACTGGGACATTTGCAAAAAAAAAATTGTGGTATAGGAAATGGGGGGAAAAAAAATCGAGGAAAACCTGCCCAAGCTCCGTTTCGTCCACCACGAAACCCATATGGAGTAACCGAGACTCGATCTCGGGACCCCAGCGGAGAGAAGCTAGCGTCTAAGCGCTTGCACTATGGAGCCGCCTTTAAGTTTTAATATTACAGTTAATTTGGATACATATGTTCTACTGTAACATATGTTTGTAGTGTTGACTAGAAGAGAAGGTTACATTGTGTTAACTCCACCAGGCTATATAGTGATAGGCTTGTCTTGGAATGCGGAATGTTGGCATCCCCGATACATGAAAATCCAATCAACTTCTATAATCCTATTTTTTTTTTTTCATGGAGAAAAAATATGTCGAGGACGTTGCGGATATTTTCATTTCTTACTTTATCTAATTTAGAACATCTCTTAATGGATCATAAAAATTTCATTTCTGCTGACTGTATATTTTTTTTTTTTTTTCCAATCTCCATTTCATAGTATCCAAGTTTCACTCCCACATAACAGTGCTGGAACTGTCATAACCTTGTAAAATTTTTAACTTCTATCTTTTCTGGTACTTTTTTAATGTTTCAGCTATAATTCCTGCGATTTTATGGCAGTGTGCTAGAGATTTGAAAATATCCATCCATAGTAATTCTGCCCGAGGGCAGATCCTTCACTGCAATCACTTTTCATGCTTTGCTTGCAGCTTTACTAGGGAATTGTAGATGTGATAGCATCCCGTTGCTTTCCACATCGGTGAAGGATGATGATGGTGATGATAAGGATGATGATGATGATAATGATGATGACAATGATGGCCATATCATTTCGGTGACCGTTTGAGCCTTAAAGGTTTCCTGACATTTGTCTTACAGGTGAGGAAAACAATTGAAAATATATAAAACTATTATTCTACCAGTTATATTATATTGATGCGAAACATGGACTCTTACTTTAAGGGAAGAAAGGAGATTACGAGTATTTGCGAATAAAGTTCTTAGGAAAATTTTTGGACCAAAGAGAGATGAACAGACAGGTGAATGGAGAAGACTACATAACAAACAGTGAATTATATGGTCTTGTAGGAAGTCAGGTATAATAAGAACAGTTAGGTCTCGTAGACTGCGATGGGGAGGACATGTGGCACGAACGGGGAATGAAAGACGTACATGGAAGATACTTGTAGGAAAACCAGATGGAAAACGTCCAGTTGGTAGACCAAGAATGAGGTGGGAGAATAACATTAACTATGATTTGAGGGAAGTAGATTATACAGGGAATGATTGGAAAACGTTAGCTCAGGATAGGGATGTATGGAGAGCTTATGTCCGCGCGGCATGAACCTACGGGTTCGATACTGCCAGTGAGTTAGTTAGTTAGTGCTAGCTTATTACTAGGGCCCGGATGTTAGTGACCGTAAATTATTTAAAAATTACCTATAACTTCCCCTTAAAATTATCTTAAAATTACCTAAAACTGTAAAAAAATTACCTAATGAAAATTATAAATTTCGTAGTAATTAACTAATTAATAATTATTAATTAGGAATAGCCTAAGACTAATAATGATAACACTGGTCAACATGATTTTTGTCTCATGACTACCAATAGTTGTACTTAATGCAGTTTTTATCGTGTTTTCAAATATGTATTCGGAATTTCTCCATCACCCACATCATTTTTTATTTCAATTCCAATTAATGGATTTAAATAATTATTTATTTTAATAACAAACATTAAAGGGATTACGTCAAAATCAAAACATACCCTCACTTGCAATCTGCATTGAGACCAGTTCCACACTGCGAAGAATTGCCCATACCAAAGCCTCCAGAACATGTGACACTAGATGAAGAGAGCTCAGATTCTGATGGAAGTAAGGAAGAAGAAGAAACAGATTTTGGTGATACAACTTTTGAACAAAGCTGTTCATCTGATCCTCACTTATTGACTCAAGAAAATCTTAACGAGATTGGACAAGAGTTCCTGTAATGCTTAATAGCATGCATTTCCAGAATTGAGCCCATGTTTAATTTCATTGTCGACCTCATTCCTGTTTGTGATTATTATTCCCATGTATTGAATTCTCAAACTTCAAAACTTCCCTCATTTGTGATTAACTGTTCTTTTCCATTATATAGCGTATTTCTATGTGGCAAAATATTTAGTTTCGTAGATGTTTACTTCCAGCCCCAGTTTCGTAGTGTTACTCAATAGATTGAGCGTGTTAACCCTAAGTATCTGGTCGCTATGTTAGATATTTAAATATGGAAAAAAGTATATTAATTTTGATTTAGCTTTTTTCCCTGTAGCGTACAATTGTAACCTTAGTGACCGCCATTACAATTAAAACTTAATAATTGTAGTATAGTATCATAGCAATATTCACTGAATTTTTACTTGAAAATCATAATGAAGTGTAAATTTGTGTAACATTTAATATGTTCATAATGTAAAAGTTGAACCTTTATTTTTTGATATTATTGTAAACTAACATCAGTGGAAATAATTAAACTGTCAGAAGAAGACGAAACAACAAGAACGTGACGAACAGTTTCAAGTATTGATAACATCTTACCTCTTACTGAATTGAACTTGAATCTTATTTTGATTGCAGACGACGATACGAAACTTACTCAGGTAAATTAAAAACTAGCTGCTAATATTTTAAAAGCTATTCTAGTGCAAATGTTTGTCAATTTATTTTGGGGGGGGAAAATCAAGTTACTAAATATACTATATTTAAAGAGAAAAATTATACGCTCAGACCGGGACTTGAACCCGGGACCCTTGGTTCTCTAGACCAAGTGCTCTACCAACTGAGCTACCTGAGCAAGTACCGATCTAAACGCAAATATTTCTCTATATACATTGTAATTCCCATCCATGATTTATCCATCATTGAGATGTACGAAATCAATAATAAAAACTTGGAAAAAGCCGTACTGGCTGTAATGTATAATTCCCAAATATGTCTTCTTAATAAAGGAGCCGCCATTTGCAAGATAGAAGCATGGCTTCACAGCATTTGGTGGATGGGAATTACAATGTATATAGAGAAAGATTTGCGTTTAGATCGGTACTTGCTCAGGTAGCTCAGTTGGTAGAGCACTTGGTCTAGAGAACCAAGGGTCCCGGGTTCAAGTCCCGGTCTGAGCGTATAATTTTTCTCTTCAAATATGATTTATCCATCATTGAGATGTACGAAATCAATAATAAAATACTAAATATACTGTTTTGATAATTCTCAGTTAACTTTGTTTAGTTGAAAGTAACCCACATGATTGTATTAAGTTCTTTTAAAAATATATTTAAATCTCTTTATTTTATGACAGCCATCTCACCAGAGTAATTAATGGTTCCTGATCTTATATATCTCTTATAACAGTATCATCAGCATCAAGGGTTAAACCTTAAGCTCTGTTCCGATCCCATGCTAAAATTAGTCCTTCCATCTTTTACTGGGTCTTCCAACATTTTTATTTGTCCTAGAGTCTTGTAATGAAGAATCTGTTTGGGAATTCTATTCTTGTCCATTCTATTGATGTGGTCCATCCATTCATCTCTGTGTTGTGGAATTATATCTAATAGCTTGAATTATATAGTTCACTTCGTATATTTTCATTTTGTTTTCGATCTGTTATTGTATAGCCAGTCACACTCCTCAGAAACCTCATTTCTGACGTTTCTATTCTTCGTTCCTGGTTTTTGGTTAAGACTCAGTGTTCCGATCCATATAGTAGTGTTCAAACTGCCATTGTTTTATGAAATTTTAAAAGTGTCACCTTTCTAGTTACTTTGAGACTTCGTTTTATGGCGCCACACATAGAATTACATTTATTTATTTTGTTTTAAATGTCTTCACTTTACTATGTGACACATTGTATCCGAAGTAATTACAATTGCTCACCCGTAACCCTTTTTTTTTTAAATGTTTAGTTTAATTGTAGCGTTGTCCGATGGAATTATGCTATTGAGGCAGTTCTCATGACAAAATGTAAAAAAAAGTATACATCTTCATCGTCCTTTCATGATCTTACACTTTTTTTGTGTCATTCACTTTCAGTCCCAACATCGATTCCTGGATTTTTATCTTGTCCGCTGTGAATAACAAACATGTCAATGTTTAGATTTTTAGAAAGCCTGGATATATTTAGAATAAAGATAGAGTTATGAATGATCATATTTGAAGAGAAAAATTATACGCTCAGACCGGGACTTGAACCCGGGACCCTTGGTTCTCTAGACCACGTGCTCTACCAACTGAGCTACCTGAGCAAGTACCGATCTAAACGCAAATCTTTCTCTATATACATTGTAATTCCCATCCACCAAATGCTGTGAAGCCATGCTTCTGTCTTGCAAATGGCGGCTCCTTTATTAAGAAGACATATTTGGGAATTATACATTACAGCCAGTACGGCTTTTTCCAAGTTTTTATTATTGATTTCGTACATCTCAATGATGGATAAATCATATTTGAAGAGAAAAATTATACGCTCAGACCGGGACTTGAACCCGGGACCCTTGGTTCTCTAGACCACGTGCTCTACCAACTGAGCTACCTGAGCAAGTACCGATCTAAACGCAAATCTTTCTCTATATACATTGTAATTCCCATCCACCAAATGCTGTGAAGCCATGCTTCTGTCTTGCAAATGGCGGCTCCTTTATTAAGAAGACATATTTGGGAATTATACATTACAGCCAGTACGGCTTTTTCCAAGTTTTTATTATTGATTTCGTACATCTCAATGATGGATAAATCATATTTGAAGAGAAAAATTATACGCTCAGACCGGGACTTGAACCCGGGACCCTTGGTTCTCTAGACCACGTGCTCTACCAACTGAGCTACCTGAGCAAGTACCGATCTAAACGCAAATCTTTCTCTATATACATTGTAATTCCCATCCACCAAATGCTGTGAAGCCATGCTTCTATCTTGCAAATGGCGGCTCCTTTATTAAGAAGACATATTTGGGAATTATACATTACATGAATGATGACAAAGTTCCTATTGCTGTCTGCGATCATTTGGTTAAAGTAAAACACGGTAACTATGTTAGAAGTAATAGGCAACAAATCAACTCACGAGACGTGGCCTAAGATTTGGTATGAAGAGTTTTCTTGTCTAAGTTAGAGTAGGTTTTAAGTTTTATCATATCTGGAATGACATCGTATCGCTGGTTATAAATCTAGAGTTTTGTTTTTAGGTTTAATGTAGGCCTAGCGCTATATTAATGAAATTAGAATCAAAATGTCCACCAAGAAGATAACACATGAACCTGAATTGCTTTTGTCCGTTCTGCCAAAAACACCATTGTATCTGCCTCTAGTAATTTTGATGTCTGGTATGTCACTATATACATATAATTGTATATTTTCAAGTCCGTCCGCACTTATTTCTTGCATCCACGAGTTTCGAGATTTTCCTTTCCTTCTTGCATTCGACGTACGTGTCCATACCAATTTAATTGCTTATATCTTATATAATCTACTATTGAATAGTAGTAGTAATAATAATAATAATAATAATAATAATAATAATAATAACAACAACAATAATAATAACAATAATAATAACAATAATAATAACAATAACAATAATAATAGTAGTGTTAACAATAAGGATATATGAAAAGAACTGATCGAATGTAACGGGGAGAATTATCATAGGAGAAAAATAAACATTTAATTATTTCTATTAAACATATTTTCATCAGTCCACCGCTGTGGTCTCGAGGTAGCGTGCTGCCTTGTCACGCAGCGGGCCCGGATTCGATCCCCGGTCGGGGCAGTTTTTCTGGACGAGGTTTTTATAGGGGTTTTTCCTCACCTGTAAGACAAATGTCAGGAAAAAATGTCAGGAAAACTTTAAGGCCCAAACGGTCCCCGAAATAATATGGCCATCATCATCATCCTTATCATTATCATCATCACCATCATCCTTCACCGGTGTGGCCACGCAATTGTTCAATACAAGATCTTTTATTGGCGAGGAAATCAGCTGTTTCATTACCGGCAATTCCACACTGGGACGAAATAACAATATGAATACTGTAATTTTAATAAACTGCTCTAGCAGATCCCTGTCACCAGATTGATAAGCTGTAACACCGGGCCCGCTTGTCGTCCAGAGGAATAGAGAATGACATAGTGTGTAAATTATTATAAAATAATTTATTTGTATTTCAGGTGAAGTATCTCAAATAAACGTTAAAGGATGATGGAATAAAACAATACACTTAATATCAGGTACACAATTTGCATGCAGCTAAGAAATAATGATTTGAACATTTTATACAAGATAAAGCTACAGAAGAAACATTATTTGACGACCTTGAAAAATAATTTCAACATATATTATATCGAACAAATGAAAAGATTTAAGAAGGATCTGGAAGTAGCCTTCAGGTGAGAACATAAATATAAATTGTAATGTATTTTCCTTCCTCTTTAGACACGTGACCGACATAATAGCCCTACGAGGTCACTGGATGACGTGAAATGAAGCCCTGTTATTGAAGGTGTAAGATATACAAGGGAGAAGTAATAAGTATGGATTACTTAGTTAACAATTCCACGGCAGTAAAACTGCATTATCCTCTTGGTCTCCCGAAGGAAAGTTTAACAATATATTTTCTCATTTTTGTATTTAATGCGTTTGTAGGAGCCAAAAAAAAAAAATAAAAGGACTCAATTAAATTTTGGGGTGGCAACTAAATAGGTCACGAATTGAGATTTTATCAATTCTAATTTTATTTCCACGTTTAATGATATTATAGGGGTCAAATAACACATTTTCAAGAAAAGGGGAAAAAAAAAGAAAGAAAGAAAGAAAGAAAGAAAAATGGGAGGGTCATTTAAAGATTTTTTTTGCAAGTCATGTAAAACGTGGTGTCGGTCGCGGTGGACTAGTGGTTATGCTCCTTGCCTCTGGTCCCGGGTTGAAACCCGGCCGGGGTGGATGGATGGTTTAGGATGGAAAAATCCAAGGAGCAAGTCTTCTGGGAGGGACTTTAAGTCGTGGGTCCCGAGTCTGAAGATTTTCAGGCTCGTAAAACATTCTTAAGCTTGAATGAAAGGCCTCTAAGCAAAATTTACCGAATTTTCCCGTCCTAGTACTACCTTGGTTTCCTAGATGTCAGTATGAGACGGAACGCTGACCACGGACCACTCAAATGGCATCTGTACGAAAAGAAGTGTAACTAAATTAGTATGGTTAAAATTCTTCCCTGTAGGGGGAGAGCGCCTAAATCTCTGTTAAGGGAAAACACGTGCTTACAAGAAGTTGTAACGTTTGGTCTCAACCATGATTTTGCACTTTAATAGATGCTGCCATCTAAAGATTGCATTTGAAAAAAGAAAATAAAGAGAGATATAGAGAGATATAGAGAGAACGATAAAGAGATATATAGAGAGAAAGAGAGAAAGAGATATAGAGAGAAAGAGAGAAAGATATATATATATAGAGAGAGAGAGAAAGAGAGAAAGAGAGAGATAGAGAGAGATAGAGAGAGATGGAGATATATATATATATATATATATATAGAGAGAGATAAATAGAGAGAGATAGAAAGATAGAGAGAGATAGAGAGATAGATAGAGAGATAGAGATAGAGAGAGATAGAGAGATAGATAGAGAGAGAGAAGATAGAGAGATAGAGAGAGATAGAAAGATATATATATATATATATATATAGAGAGAGAGAGAGAGAGAGAGAGAGAGAGAGAGAGAGATAGAGAGAGATAGAGAGAGATAGAGAGAGATAGAGAGATAGATAGAGAGAGATAGAGAGATAGATAGAGAGAGATAGAGAGAGATAGAAAGATAGAGAGATAGATAGAGAGAGATAGAAAGATAGAGAGAGAGATAGAGATAGATAGAGAGAGATAGATAGAGAGAGAGAGAGAGAGAGAGAGAGAGAGAGAGAGAGAGAGAGAGAGAGCTTGGAGCTCTGAAGTTATTCAATGTGACGTCACAGATCACTATGAGTTGACATAAACACCAAACGTATCATATGTGATTCCTACGGCTGCTAGGGGTGTATTATTTAATTATGAATTCCTCCTGCACCTTTAGTTAAACTGCTGTGGTATTTGAGTCACAAATGTAGGGTTTATAAAAAGTCTCCGCTCATTACAAAAAATAATAGTAATATTTCATAGATATTTCGTGATGTAGTTTTAAGGGGAATCAGAGGTAATAATAACTTGCAAACAAAAAATGACTGATTAAACAATATTATCACTGGGGCACGCATTAGCAAAGATGGTTAAGGCCAGTCAAACCGGTAGATCGTGGGTTCAAGTCCCGGAGGGGATCAGGTTTTTTAAACTGACCCAAAACTTCTGGTGGCACCAATGGTCATGGGATCGACTCAGCCTCTAACGGAAATGGGTACCAGATGCTCGTGCTGGTGGTAGGATCGGCCGTTACGGTGGGCTGAAATTTCGGTTTTTAACAAGTGTCGATTGTCTAGAAAAAGTGGAAGCCTTAGCATCCTGTTACCCTAAGGGTCTCCTATGGCGTACAGTGGGATCACTTTACCATATATAATTGCTAGGTTACATATAAGAAAACATTTTTGTGTACATTGTTTACTTGTTAAAAATCATTTTCATCATCATGAACAACATGGATTAAGCCAAATGGCCTGTTCCGATCTCATTATAGGTCGAATTGGTCCTTCCATCTCTTCAATTGTCTCCCCAACATTCTTCTCCCTTTTGGTTTATAAGTATACTTTCTTCTTGGTATGCGCTGTTCATTCATTCGTAATACGTGCTGAAGATAAGCATTTTGATAATATTTTATTCTTTCACAGAGATTAAATATATTAAGTTCTGTTCTTATATCTTCGTTTTTCCTTTTATCGGTTCTTTGGTATCCTGCTATTGCTCTCAACTTCTTCATTTCAGCAGCCTTTATTTGTTTACTATCTGCCTTTGTTAATGTCCAAGTTTCACATTCATAGATAAGAGATGGAACTGCCAATACTTTGTAAAACTTCAAAATAGTTTAATTTCTAGTCTTATTCAAAAAAGTGCGTTTAATTGTGCCACATAGATAATTGAATCGTTTCCTTATTTAAAATAGAATAGACAATAAGAACACTGTATCTCAATACAAACAAACACCAATTAATAAAAAAATATTTTAGTCTGGATGGTTTTTATATCAGAAAAACATTGATACACAATTTTAAAGTTAAATACATTGTTATTTTATACGTACAAGTATTTTTAATGACGTCAGATAATTATAATCTGTTGTTTGATTACGAGTTAATTTTTAGTCCTTCTCGCAACTGACCCCCCCTTAATGTTGTGTGTAGAGGACACATTTAAGTTTACTTAACTTAAACATGTTATTTATATTAACAGGATGACGTCACAACAACTGTCGCAGGACAACTGATCAAATGTAATGAAAGGAAACAAAATTAAGTAATGGAACGTGGGAAGAAGTCGGTGCGATCCTACAAAAAGATCATACAAAGAGACAATTACGCATTTTGAAGTCAACTGTCTCCTGTAAAACAATAGACAGGAGAAGTAAAGACCACATTGTTTTAATGATGTGTACGTTTTCTACAAAATATATACTGATATTGTTGGCATTTGTTTTATTTAATTTGCAAGATATGTGTGTTTACATTGAATATTTTTATTTATTTTAAAATGTGGCAATGAAAAACATTAGCTTCCAGAAAAGGTAAAAAGGAAACAGAAAAACATCAAGTAGAATACACAATTTAGTATGCGATAATGATAGAGAAGATTGTGGGCATATTGGAAGAATTCCATTTGGAACTCAGGTATTCCTGTTTATATAATTCTACTCAATTGAGAATGAAGTTTTGTATTTAAAAATACCAAGGAAAAATGGAATTTAAAATTGACATTCAGTTCAGATAAATGACAAAAGTAGTGTGTTTTAAGCACATTGAAAATGAGGCTGGCAAATATTGTATAATTAGTGTAGATTGTTGCAGAGTAGAATTATCCAGAAAGTTTGGATATGGTGGATGTTGTGAAAAAAAACTAATTTATGCACTTCTGTTACGTACACAAATATTTAAAAACTTCCTGATGTAAAGTTTATATGCATCTACAAAATAAATCAGGATTACACAATAAATGGGACCAAAATAATTTGGAACAAACCAATGTCAATATATAAAGCTTTGATAGAAATTCAAAAAAATAAGAACATAATCAAGAGAATTTCTTAAAAGACAGCTGGTTTTCCAAATATCTCAGCAAGTCTTGTTAGCAATTGGAAATAAATTATATTTCTACAAGGAATAAACACATATTGTTTACTGAGAATAATAATACATGTAAAACAGCTTTGGCTAATGGCTAAGAACATAAATAGGCTGTGTGAAGATACTACAAAGAATAATTGTATGAATTTTAGAAGTGGATAGTTGATTCTAAGATGTCGATTTAAACCTAGGCAACACAACTGGAGGCTACCTGCAAATTCAATCTTGATACACGATGAGAATGATACATTTCATATCTCGGAATAGTCTGGTTGTTTTATATCAAGTAAACTGACTTATGAAATTGATACATCTGAACAAAAAAAGAAAATAATAACCTAAATGACAATGAAACCAATCTTATTATGAGGATAAATAAATACAGATATTGACTGCAATGACAACCTAAATGACATTGAAACCAAACCCTATTGTGAGGATAAAAAACTGCAGATATTGACTGTAATGAAGTAGTAAGAGTAATAGCGAATAACAACACATAACAGTTCCAATAAGAAACCTATCACTGATGAAACTCTGAGGAATGCTGAAAACCATGCATTTCAAAAAAGTAAATTAAGCATAACGATGGTGCAACCAATTGAAAACAATACACCAACTATGTCAAATTATATAGAAATGAAAAGAATTAAGTCATTTTTTAAACTTAATTGTGATAGAAAAAAAAATAGCCTGAAGGAAGAACATTTCTCTAGTATATGTAGGCAGCTGATTCACACCTTGCAAAATTTGATCCAAATTGAAAGAAAAAGTCTATCTTTATGAATAAGATGAAAATTTTCAAAAGCAGTCAGTTTAAGTGTTTATTGGAAATAGTTCGTTGACTAAACTTGAATAAGAATCTAAGCAAAGTTGCAGTAGTTAATGCAAATTTGACATCTTTACTAGTTGTTAAGCTTTGCAATGAATTGGATCAAATTTCAACTTTTCGACAGTTTTACTCACTATCTATCGGAAATATTTCTCAACAAAAGATGAATATGAAATGGTCAGTTCTAGAAAACCTAACGATGATCTGAATTTTTATGTTTAATTCATGAATATTGAAATCTTTGACCGTTCAGAAGCATTTAGACTTGTATCAACAGTTTTGAAAATGGCTGTAAATAATGACGGAAAAACAAAACACAATATCATGAGATTTTGTCGACATTGTAAAGATGGTAAATTTTTTGATCTGAAAGAGAAATTTGAAGTTACTCTCTGCTAAGTTACTCTCTGCTAATACTGGAAAGGAAATCTGAGATGAAAACAGTTCTCCAGGATTTTTATCCTACTTTAGTTCACTGAGTAATTAATATACATCGTAAAGTTAAAACAATTCAGAGAGGAAATGCTCAAATCTTGAAGTCGTGTAGAAAATTCAATAGAGAGCATAAGGATATATTTGAAGCAATTCAATTATTTAAAGACAGACTGTGGGTTGGTATAAGTTGTTTAGCTGCAGACTTGCACAAAGTTCTATCAAATGTGTTCAATACAACTGCTGATGATGATGATGTAATAGACAATGACAGCACATTAGTTCAAGAATTGGTTTGAAAAGTTAGGAAAGTACCATCAGATTTGATCAGTGACAGTGGTGATAACTGTGAAGTAAGAGAAAACGCCTGCAAGGGATTTGACAATTTTTTTATGTTCCCGTCGATTCGGAACTTAGAATCCATTTTAAAATTGAGAAAGAAGCTGGGAGATCTGAAAAGGAGTATGTAAAACAAACATCGCTGGATATGTATCAAACACCTGAAGATGAGAGTCATCATAAAATGCTTGCTCAGACGTAGAAAAAAAAAAGCTGTCACCAGAATGAGAAATTATACTCACCAATAAAGAATAAGTTCGTCTACTGAGCCCTTTTTAAACTCTAGAAAAACAAGATGATTATCACTGCAATTCATTTTTAATGCCATTTATGATGTATGCAGATCGATGTTCTAAAATTCATGAAAACAAATTCAAGAGGAAAAACTGCTTTATTATTTTATATTTAGACAATCAATGAATACTTTTTGGAAGGTGGAATTTGTTATTTTTTTATTATATACACTCATTAAAAATCAAGACAGGAACTGTTATCATAATAATGTTTTAAAGTTATATACATAATTTATAATTTATTTAAAGCTATTTTTAATGAAGATTATGAAAGCAAATGAAAGATTTTTTTAAATACAAGTAATATATGAAGAATATTTTTGTGGCAAGCTTTCACTACAAACGTTAAATTTTATTTGTGCAGTGTTGTGTTACCGGCTGATTATATATTGTAATTACATTTATCTTCTACTACTTTTGAATATTAAGATGATGTTTAAAGAATATTGTTTATTTCTTATAATAAATTTTTAAGTATCATAAATAATGTTTTTATTTTGCTGTCCACAGAGAGTTTATATGTTTGTTTCATAATTTTAAGATTGCCTTTATCTGCTATGACAACAATTGTGATGCTAGGAATGAGCTCCTAAACTATCTAAAGTTCTGTAACGATATATACGTTTATATCTCCAGATCCCGCATTCAAAGAATTGTATTAAAGTCTCATTTCTTAGCGACGCCAGTGTTATAGAAGTCATGAGAAGCGGTGTTTAGTTTATTTAAAATGCAGTAATTAGTTTCGTATAATATATATTAACACTATCTTTTGGATATTTTTTGAATATACATTGTATGTAGTATACATAGAGGGCAGTGGGTTTACTTCCCACACGCCTGTTTGTAATATGTAATATTACAGTATAGTTATTTAGGTTGGCAACCTCGAAATGTAGGAAGTTGAACTTTCAATCATGGTCGCCATTGCTGTAAGTACGAGAGAACGCACTATCGCGTAAAAACATGTTTTGTCATCTAATGAAATATTTATTTGTGCCCTTTATTTTTTATTTATATTATTATTGAAACGCTTGTTTTCATTTGTTCAATTTCTTTAACTAATTCTGTTTCTTTTGTTGAAATGCGTCTTACATTCCAAGTTGGTATTTTAACGTTTTTCCGCTATATCAAATTCATACTGTATTTTGTGGCATTTATTGTTTGTTTTATAGATGATATAGGAATGTATTTTCTTGAGACAGTAGTTTGTGCACTCTTCGTCTAGTGGACATATTGATTTTTAAAAGACGAGTGGCACAAGTAACAAGCGAAAGAAATCATTTGAATTCAAGATATAATTTTGATCCAACTTTTCCTTTTATTTTATGTTATTTTTCTGTGTTTTAAAACATTCCTTTTCTTATTTCTATATGTTTACAGAATTACTGAATAATACTGTATGAATAAATCAATTGTTAGAAGCACAATTTTATATGGTTCAGAAACTTGGCAACGTAAGAATGTTTTCAAAAAATAACAGTTTGGCTATGGAAATGTATTTCATCAGACGGTCAGCAAGAACATCCCGAAGAGATAGAATTTCAAATAACACAAGACAAAGAATGGGAATTAAAAATAAGGCTAAACTTTACAATCTGTGCCGCGACTTTTTTTAATTCCTTCATAAATGCCTGTCAAATTTTATTCTTAGGGTTTCATTTTTCAAATTGTTTTCCAACATTTAAAATATTTTTTTACATTTTTTCTAACGATTATTTCACTATATTTTCTATGATACTAAACTACATACGTAACATGAAGACGTGGCAGCTATATTGAATTTAACGAATATTCCATGCAACAACAAATACATGTTCCAGTGCAGCCAACAAAGAGTATGCACTAATTAACTGTATGCACATACTTCAGAATTTCAAAACTTATTATTTATTTTTGGGCGTTGCATTCTTTCACACTTTAGAGTGCTTAAATTGCGTTAGGTTAGCTTTTAGGTTCGTTAAATATCATGTATATGTCAGCTGCATCCCGTGATTCCATAGTGTAAATCGCTTCGCATTTGTTGGGGCATGCGCATAGTGTATGATTGGAACTTAGAAAAAAAAAATTCGCGTCACATGTAAAGTATTTACAAAAATATAATTATCGAAAATGTCTAAACAACACAACTCATAATAATAATAATAATAATAATAATAATAATAATAATAATAATAATAATAATAATAATAATAATAATAATAATAGCTTTATTTTACCTGGCAGAGTTAAGGCCTTAAGGTCTTGTCTGCCACTCAACCAGGTTTTAAAAAATACAAAAAAATAGTCTTACATCTAAATTACAATATACATAAACAATTACATGTTATAAAAATAATATAATTCATCATCATCAACAACAAGGATTAAGCCCTATGACCTGTTCCGATCTCATTATAGGTCGAATTGGTCCTTCCATCTCTTCAATGGTCTTCCCAACAATCTTCTCCCTTATGGTTTATAATTATACATTCTTCTTGCTATGCGCTGTTCATTCATTCGTAATAAAAACAATACAATTAATATTTATAATGTATTTTGATTTATTCTAGATTTAACGAATTAAATATATAATATGTACAAGATATATAAAGAAAAGACAAAAAAACATTAATGACATAGTAAATACTTAAATAGAGAAAAATTAATTATTAGACAACAGGTATGGACACGTAATGAGAATGGCTGAAGAGAGGTTACCAAGCTAGTCCGTCGCCGTGGCGTGGTCGGTAGAGTCCCTACCTTCAACTCCGGCGAACCGGGTTCGAGTCCCGGCTGGGTAGGTGATTTTAAATCTCCACCTTGGGTCTGGGTGTGTGTCCTGTCCTTGTGTTTATACGTGAGAATAAAATAAAAGTTGACAAAAAGGTGAAACGAAAAAAATTCGATGTTCGACATCCCCAAGCTTCAGAGACTGTCCCTGCCAACGGCGATGGCACTGTTCCAACTCAAGGTAGCACCAGCCACATACGGTATTCAGATAATTTGGATTCACCTAACAGCGAAAACCCTCAAGAAATTGGAGAATGTCAAAGCCAGATATCTCAAGAGGGCCTTGTCACTCTCAAAGTACACAAGAAACAGCTACGCCTATAGAAGAGCACATGAATCCTACTTCATTGAGGACATCAAGTTTCGCTTCAATCTACCAGAAACCCAGGCATATAAACACGCCATCAAAGAGAGACAAAACAAAGCCAATGTAATAGCGATGGAGATAAAGGGCGCAGAAACTATGAAAACTGATGTGTGGAAAGGCCCGAACTTCCAACTTCGCCACCTATACACACGCTTCGCCACGCATGGTTTCCACTGGAAAACATGTCAGAATCCGTCATACCACGACCCGAAGGAGGACTGCAGATGTAAGCTTTGCGACGAGTCATGCTCCAAGTAACACCTAATGAAATGCAAAAGCAGAACTCAGCCTCTCACCAAAATTACAAAAGACTGGTGAAAACTCTAAATGTACACATTGTGTTTAATAAAATCTATTAAAAGATAAAACAACATGTAAAATGAAATGGTAAAAAAAAAAGTAAAAGGAAAAAGGAAAAACATTCTAAAAAAAAAGAAAAAGTTGGCTTATGAATGGATTCCGTCAAGACGACGAAAAAAAGGAAGACCACGGACAACATGGGTGAAGGGTGTCTGGGAAGCAAGGGAGAGAAGATCAAGGATTGGTTCACAGCGATTCGTGTAATATCTAATTAATTTGTTTTTATTTATTATGTTATGTGACTGATTGTATTGATATTTGGCTGCCAGAAGATGTGAAAACATTGTTGCCTGATTCAATATTACAAATCTAATATATAAAAATGAATGAATGAATGTTTGTATGTTTGTTTGTTTGTATTTTATGCGCTGCTATACCTTTCATCCGATTGTGATGGTTTTTTTTTGCAAAATGTTCAGGAGATTCCCTGGATGAACATAGGCTATAAGTGAGTTGTGATACTCAACTCCTACACCCTTAAAAATCGCCCTTTGTGGCGGAAAACGTGAAAAAAATAATTTTTGACGCTTAAATGACTTACGCTGCCTAAACCATAACAACTATATCAAATTAATGTACACAGAATTGAATATCTCAAAAAACTCTACAAAAAAGTCAGCGATAGTATATGTTTATCTTTTACGGATAACTCACAATAATCATTTTTGTCTTTCATTGATGCCAAGAAGATCGGGATAAGTAGATTCCCGTGAAAGCATAGCAGCGCACAGCGGGTATTTTTTTTCGGACAACTCGAAATAACGAATTTTGTCTTTCAGCTCATTTATGCCAAATGCATCGGGATACGTAGATTCCCAGGCAATGCCGGGTAATCAGCACGGGGTATCTAAAAATAATAAAGATATAAAGATTTATTAAACACACAGTGTACATTATAATATAATTACTGGAAGTTATTGTCATCAGCATAGAATTTTAAAGGCTTACTTCTTGCTATGCAGTCAATAAGGTGGTATTGTTGACATTTTTGGTCGCATAGCTTGCAGAAGCACTGGTTCGATGCGAGATGGAACCCTTTTATGGTACATACTCTGTAGTGGAATCCATGTTTGGCGGGCCTCGTGAACACGTGTCTTAGAGGGAAGTTCCTTCCAAATATACAGAATGCTTCAAACAAATAATATTTATGTAAATAATATTAAGAATAACAAATACTTTTATTTGTTTTGTTTTAAATATTGTATAATCGTAAAATTAGTTTTCTATATCTCATTATTTTCCTGTTTTTTATATACACTAGACAGGGACAATTTAATATGTCTTGCTTGTATACATTTTATTATTAGTTTTAGTCTTAATTTTAACTAATATTAACTGGTTGTATTATAGATCGTAATATGTATATTAGATATTATCTTTTGATCAAATTTTTACTTAGTGTTTAATATTAGAGTTAATTAAGATTGTTATATTCTTATGTAATATATGTTTGTCCTGGTGAGTGGAAGAGAAGGCCACATGGCCTTAACTCCACCAGGCTAAATAAATCTAATCTAATCTAATCTAAAGATATAAATTTATAATTATTTTTCCTTTTACTTATTCAACTAAACGTAAAAAAAATAATATATTTAGACGTAGCAGCGCACGCCGGGTATTAGCTAGAACTGTAAGTAATTATTTTTTTAAGTTGGTTCACATATAGTCCATAAAGTGGCTGACTTTATAGGACTGTAGGTGGCCAAGGTATACAGATTTTTTTGTAAAACAATTTAATTGAAGGGATTAGGGCAATAACATCATAAGGGACATATTGTTCTTTCTGTGATATAAGGATTTTAATGTTTCAAAAAAAATTATAAACACTAATTGTGCAGCATTGTTGTTAATACATTGTGTGTCTATATGTTTTAACTGATCACTGGCGCACTTACAAATGGTTTTATCCATATTTCAATACATTTATTTGCTATCATTGTAATAAATGACATTTCTTAACAGAATTTGGTTTATCATGTTACTGCCCTAAGCCCTTCGATTATTTGTAAGAGACAATCAAAAGAACATTACTATTGTCTGTCCAGCCTAAGAAACACACTTTGGCATTTAACTTACGAATGTATTACTACGCGCAGCACGTGTAAAAGTACATACGACCTCAGTCAGCTGTTTGTTACAAGCCAATAAATTAATACACAATAATCGTTTTAACTTCTAATGTTGCCGGTTGTATTATAATAATTAGGGAAGGGATTTTAAGGTGCAAATTTTGGACGTAAAACGAGAAAAGAAAAGGTTATGAAAATACATAAAAAAGGTGCAAAAAAAAAAGGTGCTGCTGAAACAATTGAATTAAGGTTTAGACCAGTTACTTGAACACATCATTTTGCATCAAATTTTTCTTCTTTATAGAGTCCATAAGAGGTAATTTATAGTTCTTTAGTTTATTACAATGTTAACACTGACCCAAACCCTCTGGCGGCACTATGGCCCTGGGGTCGACTCAGCCTCTAACGGAAATGAGTACCAGACGCTTGTTCTGGGGTAAAGGCGGCCGTCACGCAGGGCTTACAACCCGGCTGACATAAAGTGCCGATTGTCTAGAAAAAGTGGGAGCCTTAAACTCCTACTACCCCAAGGGCCTCCGGGCCTCTTGTGGGATCACTTTAACTTCTCACATGGGACATCGAAGAAAGATGCAATCAGTTTCGATAAATTGCGTTTTGAATTCTGAAAGTACATACAACTTATCCTTCTTAACATTCGCCATGTTATTGTTGTGAAAACCCAGTTGTAATACTAATATAAATACGTTGTGGTTCAAACTAGTAAAACACAACCAACAACAAGTCGGTAGACAGAAAACTGTTAAATTATTGTCAGTAATAACTGAACTTATTTTCAACTGTTACAGCGACACTGTTGAAATTTAAATTTGACTTCAACAGCTGCAGATTGGCCACTGATTCTGGGGTACAAATTACATAAATTACTTACTTACTCACTGGCACTATCGAACCCGTAGGTTCATGGCCGCACGGACATACGCTCTCCATACATCCCTATCCTGAGCTAATGCTATCCAATCATTCCCTGTATAATCTACTTCCCTCAAATCATAGTTAATGTTATTTTCCCACCTCATTCTTGGTCTACCAACTGGGCGTCTTCCCTCTGCTTTCCTACAAGAAGCTTCCATGCAAGTCTTTCATTCCCCATACGTGCAACATGTCCTGCCCATCGCAGTCTACGAGACTTAACTGTTCTTATTATATCTGGCTTCCTATAAAGACCATGTAGTTCATTGTTATGTAGTCTTCTCCATTCACCTGTCTGTTCATCTCTCTTTGGTCCAAAAATTTTCCTAAGTACTTTATTCTCAAATACTTTTAATTTCCTTTCCTCCCTTAAAGTAAGAGTCCATGTTTCGCACCCATATAATATAACTGGTAGAATAATAGTTTTATATATTTTAAGTTTAACGTTTTTTGAAAGGAGTTGGGACATCAAGAGTCTCTGCAATGCATAATAGCACGCATTTCCAGAATTGAGCCTATGTTTAATTTCTTTGTGCATCTCATTCCTATTTGTGATTACATTTTAATATTTATTTAATATTGTTGACTTCTGATTGAGATTTTAAGAAGCTGTTCAAGAACAATAAATACATTTTTTTCTGTCCTATCTTTTAAAAACGCGGAGGAAAATGTGCTGAAGCATAAAACAAGAGAGAGAAAGCGGCAAAATATAGTAATCTCACAGAGAGGTGCAACCAGTTGTGTTCATTTCACTCCATTTCATCCCCTAAATACATATATTGAACTATTGGTATGAAAACAGCTTTATTTTTTTGGAAAGGTGCCGCACATGAAAATCCTTTCCCTAATGATAATACACCCAATGGTTTGTCTAAAACGAATTAAATTGTAACTGTTAATATTAAACAAATCAATTAAAATCAAACATTTACATCAAAATAACTACAGTAAAAGCTGTCTATGAAGAAACATGACGGTTCCTTAAATATATTTCCGTCTTGGCAGTTTTCCTTCTTATAAAGGGTTCTCAAATTACAAGCTTGAATTTTTTCATGCAGTGTAAGGGTTTTACATGCACGCTTTAAAGACATAACGTATTGAACTGAAATACAGAAAATTGCACGGCAATACAAAACAACTTTATCACAAAAAAACGAGAAGGAACTCAACTACAAGAAGACTGAAGAGTTTTCCAACTCCCTCGCAGGTAACTTAAGCAGGCAATGAAAAGCGAGGGATTCCCCGCTGTCACACATAAGCAAGGGTATCCCCGCAATACAATGGCAACACAAGAAGGTAAAACGATATAATGCAGAAAGCGTCATATGCAGAATTTTTACGTAAATTAATACTGTAATTAGAACGTGCTTAATAATAACTTTCTGTATTATTGAGATAAAAAACTAACTATTCGTACCCTAAAAACCATTGAGTTTTCGCGTTATGAAAGTTTTTGGCTTATACAGGAAGATTTTACATATAAATCGTACCGTTCTGGAGATGTTTTTTTTTTTTTCCGTCTCTACAGGTTTGCTTCTTATAAAGGTTCCGGCTAAGACAGGTTTTACTGTATATATCAATACCAAGGGTTCCTGACGAAGAAAATTTGTAACGGGAGTATAGATGCGAGTATTGCATTGATCAGATGAGTGCCCGGCCTGTAGCAAGTAAGACCATACACGCCCCTAGTGATTGGTAAACATTTTTAAAAAATCTGAGAATAATTATTAAATAATGTACACACATGTTTTTATCCTTCAACGAGGTACATTCATTAAATATCACTGTATTTTTATATAGATGGCGGTCTAATACATTTTATTAATTAAGCACTAAATCTCACATCTAATTTGAATCTTTAAATTTAAGTTAATATAAACTATGGGGGCACGCTGTAGCGTAGTGGTTAAGGCACTGAGCTACAAGCCGGAGGGTCGAGGGTTCAAGTCCCGTTGGGGTCTGGATTTTTAAACTGACCCAAACCCTCTGGCGGCACTATGGCCCTGGGGTCGACTCAGCTTCTAACGGAAATGAGTACCAGACGCTTGTTCTGGGGGTAAAGGCGGCCGTCACGCAGGGCTGACATAAAAATGCCGATTGTCTAGAAAAAGTGGAAGCCTTAACCTCCTACTACCCCAAGGGCCTCTGGGCCTGTTGTGGGATCACACTAATATAAACTATACGACAGCCGCCATATTTGTAACTGACATTCAATTTTCTCTCAAGAATCGATCAGTTTCAATCAAAGGCGAATTTTTAGTTACTCTCCGACCTTCGAAGAAGCATATTGGTGTATACTACAGTAAATTGATCAACTATAACTCCTTGGCCTCACATCCACATGTGTTAATCACAGCGGTAGATGATCATCTAGCCAGAGTAGGGGTGACATGTGGTCAGCATGTCTGGTCCCCCAGCCGGTATAGCAGGTCTTCTCATCCTGGAGTCGCTATTTATTTTAGCTACCCAAATGCCTCACGATGCTGGGTGGGCACCGGTCCCATACTGGCCGAAATTCCATGAGAAAATGTCTTCCCCATGGGGACTCGAACCAGCGCAAGTCCCATAGATCTGCGCCAAGGTTTCTTGCCTTAACCACTCGGCTACGGTGTGGGACTTCGATCAACTGTAGTTAACATAAATAGTTTCAAATACGTAATTATATTAATCGAGTACATGATCTATTTTTTCGCTTCCGCTGAACTGTGCTTTGGTCATGAACAAATCACAGTAACTGCAGCAGTCACACGCTTCGGGGATTTCCCGTGCATTTGTTTTCCTCAAGTGTATTCCTTAGGCTGGATATAGCATAAATATACAGAATATATATCAAAATTTTATAAAGTACAGACAGATCTCCTATTTCTCCTTCATGGATGTGAATACAGGACTCTGACAAAGAAAGAATCCAAACAAAGAGAGTCTGCAGAGATGAGATTGTTACGACTGGAGGCAGGATGTCAAAGAACAGAAAGAAAGAAAGAAACATGGAAACATAAGAAAATAATAAAACATATTCAGAAAATAGCACAATACAGAAACATTATGAACAAGTTTTTGTATTACTTCAAAGACTCTGTTGAACTAAATAACATGACCTAGGTCACAGATGTGCATCTGTGACACAATGCCCCACTGAGCAGGAACGTAATATTTCACTCCAGGATGCCGATGGTGTCACGAATGACGTAAGCATGGCGCCAATATGCTTGCAGAGAAGTATTGAATAGTTTACGTACATTCTCCTACCTAACAACAACATAGAACAACCTGATGATGAATCTTTGACCACATAGCAACTGTTTCAATACATCACTGCGATAGATAAATGGTTTTAGCTTTTCCCCTCATTCGATTGATTTGCGCATCCGTGGATTAGATAATAAGTACAGTCCACAGAGCAGAAGAAAGAGAGTTGCAGGAAAGTCTTGCGCAGCATATTACCTCATGGGGGGTTTTTACTAACTAAACCTTTTCAGTCTCTTATCGGGCGTGCTAGTTCCGAGTTGTGATGGACATTTCCCAGCAGGGTATGCCCGAAACAAACCACACAAATACTGTATTCCCAGAGAAAGAAAGTCCGCGCGAGGGAATAACGGTCTAGTGCGGCACCGGGGGTGTTGAATACGTGCAGGTGGATTACTCGAATACCATATTGACTAATGATGACGTGGCGAATGTTGTACATCATGTGCTAACAAGATCATCATCATCTTCATGGTAGGCCGTCGGCCTGTTCCGCTCTCAGAATTCATCTTCCCATCGTCTTCTAGGACATCCCACATCTCTATAGCCTTGAGGCTGGTACAACAGTGCTTGTTTTGTTAGTCTAGAAGATTCTATTCTAAAAATATGTTCATGCCATTTTTGTTTATAGTTTTCCATTTTTTCATTTAGATTAAAAATGTTGAGTTCTTGCCTAATTGTTTCACTAGGAATACGGTCTCTTAGAGTATATCCTGCTACGTATCTGAGGAACTTAATCTCTGATGTTTCTAATAATCTTCTGTCTGATCTATTCACATGACCCAATTCTGTGATCTATGTGTTACAATGGGAACTGCCATTACCTTATAAAACTTTAGCATTGTTTCTTTTGTTGTTTTTGTTTGTAGTGTTTGTAGTGCTAACAAGATATTCTTCTTCTTTTTCTTCTTCCTTTCCAGGATTAGGTCAATGCGACCAGTTCCGGTCTCAAGTCCATCGTTTCCTTGGCCTTCCCAAAGATCTTTTCCCATGTGGTTTGTAGGTGTTAATTTTTTTGGGTAATCTTGCATTGTCCATTCTGTCTAAATGTTCTTTACATTGGTATTTGTGCTCTTCTAGTTTATCAACTATTGAAAATACCTCCAGTTAATTTCTTATAGATTCATTGTATAATCTATCCGTGCGTGTACATCCTTTTACGGATCTTAAACATTTCATTTCAGTGGCTTGAATGTGTGAGATATCTTTTTTTGTAAGTATCCAAGATTCAGATCCATATAAAAGAACAGGAACAGCCATAATTTTATAAAACCTGAGCTGAGTTTCTCTTCGAGTCTTTCGGAGGGTTCTTCTTATGGTGCCACACATCATTTGATATCGGTTTAATTTATTATGTATATCCCAATCATAGCTATATGTTATATCTGAACCAAGATAGTTAAAGTGTGCTATCTGTTCTATTATTTCATTATTGATCACTATTTTTGCTCTGACTGGCACTTTGCCCTGAAAAGCCATTATTTAAAAAAAAAATTCCGGGAACACACTGGAAGATGAGAACCTCAGCTTACGGAAGACGGGGATGACATGGACTAGAGAGCTTGGTTCTTAAATACCAGCATAAAACAGTGATATTACTTTTACATGTCTCAGTTGTATAATTCAAATGCAACTTATGACCTAAACTTTGATCGCGGATGACATAAAATATAATAATAATTTTATTTTACCTGGCAGAGTTAAGGCATTAAGGTCTTGTCTGCCACTCAACCAGATTTTAAAAAAATACAAAAAATGTCTTACACCTAAATTACAATATGCATAAACGATTACATGTTATAAATATAACACAATTAATATTTATAATGTATTTTGATTGACTCTAAATTTAACAAATTAAATATATAATATGTACAATATATATAAAAAACGAGAAAAAATTATTAATGACATAGTATAAATTTAAATAAATAGAGAAAAATTAATTATTAGACAACAGGTAACTGTATAAGCGTGACTTAAAAGTGCCAAGTGTGCGGCAGCCCCTGATATCTTGAGGAAGGAAATTCCAGGAGCGGGCAGAGGCTACTGTGAAGGAAGTAGAATAAGAGGAAGTGATACGAAGAGGAATTGTTAGCAGACTGTTATCTTGTGACCTAGTGTCAATATTGTGGTAAGAGGATAACTTCTCAAATCTGGACGCCAGGTAAGTAGGAATGTAGGAATTCAGAAGCTTGAAAAGTAGTGAAAGAGAGTGCAATTTACGTCTGTCAGTAAGACGGAGCCAAGAGAGGTTATTAAAGTGTTCGGAAATATGGTCATAACGGCGGATATTGAAAATGAATCGAACGCAAGCATTATGAACACGCTGTAGTCTCTGCGACAAGTCATGGTTTAGATCATTATAGGCCTATATAGGCATAATGTCACAATAATCGAAGTATGGCAACACAAGATTCTGCACAAGGATTTATTTTAACGAAACTGGGAGAAAATTCTTTAAACGTCTAATATAATGTAATAGGAGAACTTATATAGTGAAAGGAAAGAATAAGGCCGGTATTCAAGAAGCAAGCTTTCCGCAAAGAGCGACTCTCAGCTCGTCTCTCTATGGTTAATTATGTGGGTCATGCAGAACCTACTCTAACTGGCTCACTCTATTCAACATCATGTGCTAACAAGATATTTACTAAAAAAATCCAGGAACAATTGAAAGATCAGTGCCTCTCCATGGTATCTTTACCTTGTCGTGGTGGAGTGGCTTGCGTGCTTAAATGATAGGCCTACCGAGAGCTATGCCGGTGGTAGCATTGCTGCCGATAGGGTTACCCATGCCGGACTGGTCGAAGGTGATAAGCCAGACGAAAAAAGTACCTTGATCGAAGAGAGACGATCATTCACCGTAAAAATACAACCGTCAAGCAATGCGGACATGGGTTCAACTGGGGTAAAATTTTCCGTAGGTCAGATTGTCCCCATTCGGTTCTCCGGGCGGGGACTACTTCAAGGAACCCATGCCAAAGGTTCAAACACAGGGGCATATTCCTAGGAACATAGAATATCAGGACTTTATACAATAGCGGGGCGCTAGAGGTATTAATCCGTGAATTAGATAAATCACCCTTGGATATAGTCGCTTTATAGGAGGTTAAATGGCCAGGAGAAGGTAGCCAGGAATCAGGAAGCTTTGCATTATACTATGGGGGTGCAGAAAGACCTGCATTTGGAACGGTTTTTTTAGTTCGAAGGAGGATCCTGTCCGCTATCCGAGATATTAAGTTCGTCATTGATAAGATATCATACATAATTCTAAAGGGTAAACGACATGATTTTGTAATCGTAAATGTACATGCTTCCACAGATGATATTAGGACAATTTTTAATGAAAGAGAGATGAACAGACAGGTGAATGGAGAAGACTACTTAACAGTGAAATACATGGTCTTTATAGGTACCCAGATATAATAAGAACAGTTAAGTCTCGTAGAGTGCGATGGGCAGGACATGTGGCACGAATGGGGAATGAAAGACGTGCATGAAAGCTTCTTGTAGGAAAACCAGAGGGGAAAATGTCCAGTTTGTAGACCAAGAATGAGGTGGGAGAATATCATTAATTATGATTTGAGAGAAATAGATTTTACAGGGGAAGATTGGAAAACATTAGCTTAGGATAGGGATGTATGGAGAGCTTATGTCCGCGCGGCCTACGGGTTCGATAGTGCCTGAGTTAGTTAGTTAGAGCCTCAGCTAACAAAAGACGGAGATGGCATGATCTACGACCATGGTTCTTGAATACGTGCCTAGATTTATTAATTGCTTCTTAGTTTATGTAAAGAATAAGGCCGTATTGAAGAACCAAGCAATGTCTTGGTGTATACTTAGATATAAACCAACAAGATATTTTCGCCGAATGTACAGGAAAACGCTCACTGTGTTTACAAAGAGACCTAAAACACGTTTGGGGAAAATGATCTTATATTCTCAACCTAGGATTTAAAGAGAGATCAGGGCTTGCTTGGTTTAGGCTAGGGGCATGGAAATTTCTAAAAATTAGCGACGATCACGATAGCAATATGTCCAATGTGCGGGAACTTTGAAGATGAGATACATATATTAGGAAAATGTGATAATTTAGAATATTGGAGACATCGTTTATTACCGGAAAGATTTATAAACTCGAATCGGGAAAGATTGGCATGCGACGAGTTAATGGTAAATCCAGAAAATTGGATAAACTTGGGTAAGTTTCTGGACAAAACGCGGAAAATAAGAACAACACTCATTCATGAATAAATACATGTTATCAAAATGCAATACCATTAATTCTTAATAATTATACATAACTTAATTAATGTATAATGTTATTGTATTATTATGTAATTGTAATGTTTTTTTTCTTTACACTAGTACCAATTATTACTTTATTGTAACGGACTGTCAACAGCACGTACGGCTTACTGCCCGTGCGACCCATATTTAATAACAAACTAACTTATACACCTCACTGATAGTATTGTTTTAACAATTAATAAATTTAATTATCTATGAAAATAATATTAAGATTAAACAAATATATTCTTTTGTTTTGTTTTAAATATTGTACAAACGTAAAATTAGTTTTCTACATCTCATTATTTTTCTTTGTTTTATATATGCATTAGACAGGGACAATTTAATATGTCTTGCTTGTATACACTTTATTATTATTTTTTTAGTATTGATTTCGTACATCTCAATGATGGATAAATCATATTTGAAGAGAAAAATTATACGCTCAGACCGGGACTTGAACCCGGGACCCTTGGTTCTCTAGACCAAGTGCTCTACCAACTGAGCTACCTGAGCAAGTACCGATCTAAACGCAAATCTTTCTCTATATACATTGTAATTCCCATCCACCAAATGCTGTGAAGCCATGCTTCTATCTTGCAAATGGCGGCTCCTTTATTAAGAAGACATATTTGGGAATTATACATTACAGCCAGTACGGCTTTTTCAAAGTTTGGTGGATGGGAATTACAATGTATATAGATAAATATTTGCGTTTAGATCGGTACTTGCTCAGGTAGTTCAGTTGGTAGAGCACTTGGTCTAGAGAACCAAGGGTCCCGGGTTCAAGTCCCGGTCTGAGCGTATAATTTTTCTCTTCAAATATACTTTATTATTAGTTTTAGTCTTAATTTTAACTAACATTAACTAGTTGCATTATAGATCATAACATAATAGATATTATATTTTTGATCAAATTTTTATTTAGTATTTATTATTAGAGTTCATTGTGATTGTTATATTCTGATGTAATATATGTTTGTCCTGGTGAGTGGAAGAGAAGGCCAGATGGCCTTAACTCCACCAGGCTAAATAAATAAATAATAAATAAATAAATAACTAAAAATATTTGTAAATAATATTGTAAATATCTTACTTTTTGTCTAATAAAAATCCTACTACTACTACAAAAAGAGTGGTGTTTTTTTGTTAAACATGCGGTATAGTAAATCTTGCATTTCAACAAGTAAAGGATGAATAGAAAGGAAAGTTTGCGAGTGCAGACTGCGCAAGAAAGCAATAAGTTTGCCACAAAGTTTATTGGATAACTGACTCAGGAGGACTTGAATAACATCGCTTTCCTTTTCTAATAACACGATCTACAAAATATTGCCTTCTCCCTACTTCACAGTTGTTTGCTCAACTAAATTAAATAAAACCTTCCAGAATTATTATATTACTAAGTTTTTTTATAGAAAAATAAATATCTTGATATGGAAAGAAATATACAGAATATCCTAGCCAAGTTTCTGTATAAACTAAAGTGATCTAATTCCGACTCAAGTGCCCTCTCGCGATAAGGCGCTTTGAAGATTACAAGACAAGAAGAAAGGACTATCATTCTTTCCACTATGAGAATAAAAACCATTATTTCAGGACTATTTAACTCATGCCCCAAATGGGAATCAAGGACAAATCACATTTCAATGATTTTTTATTTACAACCAATCACAGTCGTGTTTCGCCTCGAATTTATCAACCGAAGTTTATCATAAGTAATGCCACGAGTGATTTCCAAATTATCGATAAATTCACGACTCACGAAGTGAGGAGTGAATTTATCTAGAGAATTTGGAAATCAAGAGTGGCATTTGTTAGGACTATTTAACGAATAAAATTAAGCTGTTTACTCACAAATCATTATTTAACTATAGTTATTTTAAAATATTTATATATTTAATGTAAACGGCGATGTTTGAAAACAAATGAGAAACGATAGGTACGCTTCTACTGCTTCATTTGTTTATCACTGCAACCAGATCATACTATTTATTGCCAAATGAACGCAATATTGTAAGGAGGAGCTTTCTTTAATATGGTAATTATAACACTGATAAATATTTGGTGTGAAACACGACTCTGATGGTTGTTAAAACAGGAATCATTGAAACGTGATTGGTCATTGACTCCCATTTGGGGCATGAGTTAAATAGTCATAAGTAATGCCACGAGTGATTTCCAAATTATCGATAAATTCACGACTCACCAAGTGAGGAGTGAATTTATCTAGAGAATTTGGAAATCAAGAGTGGCATTTGTTAGGACTATTTAACGAATAAAATTAAGCTGTTTACTCACAAATCATTATTTAACTATAGTTATTTTAAAATATTTATATATTTAATGTAAACGGCGATGTTTGAAAACAAATGAGAAACGATAGGTACGCTTCTACTGCTTCATTTGTTTATCACTGCAACCAGATCATACTATTTATTGCCAAATGAACGCAATATTGTAAGGAGGAGCTTTCTTTAATATGGTAATTATAACACTGATAAATATTTGGTGAAACACGACTCTGATTGGTTGTAAAACAGGAATCATTGAAACGTGATTGGTCATTGACTCCCATTTGGGGCATGAGTTAAATAGTCATAAGTAATGCCACGAGTGATTTCCAAATTATCGATAAATTCACGACTCACCAAGTGAGGAGTGAATTTATCTAGAGAATTTGGAAATCAAGAGTGGCATTTGTTAGGACTATTTAACGAATAAAATTAAGCTGTTTACTCACAAATCATTATTTAACTATAGTTATTTTAAAATATTTATATATTTAATGTAAACGGCGATGTTTGAAAACAAATGAGAAACGATAGGTACGCTTCTACTGCTTCATTTGTTTATCACTACAACCAGATCATACTATTTATTGCCAAATGAACGCAATATTGTAAGGAGGAGCTTTCTTTAATATGGTAATTATAACACTGATAAATATTTGGTGAAACACGACTCTGATTGGTTGTAAAACAGGAATCATTGAAACGTGATTGGTCATTGACTCCCATTTGGGGCATGAGTTAAATAGTCATAAGTAATGCCACGAGTGATTTCCAAATTATCGATAAATTCACGACTCACCAAGTGAGGAGTGAATTTATCTAGATAATTTGGAAATCAAGAGTGGCATTTGTTAGGATTATTTAACGAATAAAATTAAGCCGTTTACTCACAAATCATTGTTTAATTATAGTTATTTTAAAATATTTATATATATAATGTAAACGGCGATGTTTGAAAACAAATCAGAAATGTGAGGTTATGTTCATTCACTGCTGCTTGATCATATTATTTATTGCCAAATAAGATGGCAATATTGTAAGAGTGCACCCAAGTGGAGAAATAATGAAACACATCAAACTATATATCATAATCAACATTACGGGTTATTCATTTATTTTTTTAGTAAACAACTCAGTAAAATGAAGGAATCTTTTCATTATTTGCTATATTCAATGTATTTATTGGAGAAAAATAATGCTTTGACCTGTTTAGAACATTAAAAAGGAGGAGCTTTCTTTATCAAAAAAGCAGGAGCTGACAAAGAGAAATCGATAAAGAGCGAGTTAAAACACGACTGTCATTGGTTGTAAAACAACATTCATTGAAACGTGATTAGTCATTGACTAGCATTTGTGGCATGAGTTAAATAGTCATATTAAAGAAAGCACTTCCATTTTAACATTCTGAATAGGTCATAGCATTATTTTGCAGTAACTGACCCTCCAAGAAATGCGGCTACCAGAATGTATATATAGTGCATGAATGTCAGAAGATAGCGTATGCAGGAGATAACATAAAAACATTTGTAGCAATTGATTATACCACAAAAAAACACTGTTTACACTTTCTTAAACGAATTATTTTCCAGGAAATGACGTTGCAGAAAAGTATAATTGACATATTTACATCATAGGACATCAGAAATTAATTAATACCTATAATGTTGGTTATAAATTTCTCCACTAGGGTGCATTCTTACAATATTGCGATCCTTCGGCAATAAATAATATGATCTGGTTGCAGTGATGAACAAAAGAAGCAAATGAAGCGTACCAATCGTTTCGTATTTTGTTTTGAAACATCACCGTTTACATTAAATATATAAATATTTGAAATAACTGTAGTTAAACAATGATTTGTGAATATACAGCTTAGTTTTATTTGTTAAATTGTCCTAACAAATGCCACTCTTGATTTCCAAATTCTCTAGATAAATTGGAAATCACTCGTGGCATTACTTACGATAAACTGCAAAGAGTTATTTATGTTAAAGAATTAAAGTAGGTTTAATGATTTAGTTCAGAATCAATCAATCTTTCCATTTTAGCAGACTGAGCCACAGAAACACGTGACTGGTAGAGCGCGTTATAATTTTTTAAAATGAATATTTAACATATGCCCCAAATAGGAGGCAATGACCAATCACATTTCAATGAATTTTGTTTTACAACCAATCACAGCCGTGTTTCACTTCGATAATTATCGAATTTTGAATACCAAAATAAAGAAAACTCCTCCTTTTTAATTCCGAACAGGTCACAGCATTATTTTACAGTGACTGACTCTGGAACAGCAAACAATGAACAGATTCTTTCGACCTACACATTTGATAATTGTGTGTTCAATAATTGTATTTTAAATACTGATTTTACCGAATTGTTTCCGAAAAATGAATTAATAACCTATAATGTTGGTTATAATTTACAGTTGATAAAATTGCCCCTTCCTGTTCGTAATGAGAGATAGCTCCGCTTTAACAAGGATATCGATTCAACAAAGTACGATCGATAAGCTACAGCATGAAAAAAACTTTAAAAATTACAAAAAAAAGTTAGTTCTGTTACTCTAAAATATGTATTAAATGTTGTATAATAAATCTGCATTATTGTAAATAGTTATTTCTCATACAATCATCTGTTATTGATTTTTCGCAAGCCCAAAGAGATTTAACAGTAAAGATATGCTAATTATAACTATTCAACCGGTTTACACAGTTATATTATATGGATGCGAAACATGGACTCTTACTTTAAGGGAGGAAAGGAGATTACGAGTATTTGAGAATAAAGTACTGGGGCTAGAAAAAATCCGATCGGAGATCTAAAAAAAGTAGCTTTTTGGACTCTTAAATGGCTTACGCTGCCTAAACCATAATAAATACATTAAATTAACGTACATACAATAAAATATCTAAAAAAAATCTACAAAAAAAGTCCGCGACAGCATATGTCTATCTCTTACTGATATCTCACAATAACAGTTTGTGTGCTTCAGGTCATTGATGCCAAGAAGAAAGGAATGGGTAGATTCCCGGGAAACGCCGAATATTGAGCACGGGGTATCTAAAAATAATTACGATATAAATTTATATCATCATCATCCGGTATCATGGCAGCTGCCGCCGTCTTCCGGAAACCAAACGCCATTCCTCTCTGTCCATCCATTCATTTATCTTCCTCCATTCCTCTGATATTCATAGCTGCTTGTACGCCTTCTATCCAAGTTTTCTTCGGTCTTCCTCTCTTCCTCCTTTCCATTGGGATCCATTCCATAACAATTTTAGGCAATTATAAATTTATAATTATTTTTTATTTTTACTTACTTACTTACTCACTGGCACTATCGAACCCGTAGGTTCATGGCCGCGCGGACATAAGCTCTCCATACATCCCTATCCCTGAGCCAATACTTTCCAATCATTCCCTGTATATTCCACTTCCCTCAAATCATAGTTAATGTTGTTCTCCCACCTCATTCTTGGTCTGCCAACTGGGCGTTTTCCCTCTGGCTTTCCTACAAGAAGCTTCCATGCACGTCTTTCATTCCCCATACGCGCAACATGTCCTGCCCATCGCAGTCTACGAGACTTAACTGTTCTTATTATATCTGGCTTCCTATACAGACCATGTAGTTCATTGTTATGTAGTCTTCTCCATTCACCTGTCTGTTCATCTCTCTTTGTTCCAAAAATTTTCCTAAGTACTTTATTCTCAAATACTTGTAATCTCCTTTCCTCCCTTAAAGTAAGAGTCCATGTTTCACACCCATATAATATAACTGGTAGAATAATAGTTTTATATATTTTCAGCTTAACGTTTTTTGAAAGGAGTTGGGACATCAAAAGTCTCTGCAATGCATAATAGCATGCATTTCCAGAATTGAGCCTATGTTTAATTTCTTTGTGCGTCTCATTCCTATTTGTGATTATTGTTCCTAGGTATTTGAATTCAGCCAATTCCTCAAAATTTCCCTCATTTGTCATTAGCTGTCCATTTCCATTATATATTGAATTTCTACGTGTGACCATATATTTAGTTTTACTGATATTTACTTCCAGTCCTAATTTCTTAGTGTTACTCAATAGTGTGTGCGCGTTGGCCTTTAGTATCTCCTCGCTATCGGCCAGTAGTACATCATCAGCATAAACTAACAGCTTATTGATATTCAACTGAACTTAAAAACACATTTATTTTATTTAGGCGTAGGAGCGCACACCGGGTATTAGTTAGTTTTATATATTTAATTTGTTTCTCTCAATCCTACACTGTTTAATATTTTATTCCTCTCTACGTTAACTATTTTTTTTACGCTACCAAGCTTCAAACTATTACATTATTGAACTATTTTGTGTCAAATATGCTGGGAGTTGGTATGCAGTGAGTATCTGCATCTAAATGAACGTCATATCAATATAGAATTTAATTTTGATACATTTTTTTTTTTTCACAAATGCCATTCATTTGGAGCAGTTAGAAACTAGTTGTAACAATCAATTTTACTCTTTTGTTTCCCACTGTTTCAAACGTTACTACATTTTTTCCCCCACTATGTAAAATCATACCCTCATTCAAAGGTACAAAAAAAAAACAATATACAATCTAAACATTTAATATTTATTTTTTGCTTGCTAGAGGTAGTTGCAGAACTCTTGACGTCCCATCTCCTTTCAAAAAACGTTGAACTCAAAATATATAAAACAATTATTCCGATTCGATTGAGGGTGTTTCCACTTTTCAGCGGTTGCCCTTTTACCAGCCGGCTACTGGCCCTTCACATCCACATGTGTCAATCACAGAGGTAGATGTTCAACAGCCAGTGTTGGGGTGACATGTGGTTAGCATGTCGAGTCCCCCAGCCGTTATAGCTGGTTCCTCAACCTGGAGCCGCTACTTATTGTAGCTACCCAATTGCCTCACGATGCTGGGTGGGCACCGGTCCCATACTGGCCGAAATACCATGAGAAAATGTCTTCCCCCATGGAGACTCGAACCAGCTCTGCGACAAGGCTTCCTACCTTAACCGCTCGGCTACGGCGCGGGACTAAAACAATTCTTCAACCAGTTATATTACACGGATGCGAAACATGGACTCTTACTTTATGGGAGGAAAGGAGATTACGAGTATTTGAGAATAAAGTTCTTAGGAAAATGTTTGGACCAAAGAGAGATGAATAGACAGGCGAATGGAGAAGACTACATAGCAGTGAACTACATGGTCTTTATAGGAAGCCAGATATAATAAGAACAGTTAAGTCTCGTAGACTGCGATGGGCCGGACATGTGGCAGGAATGTGGAATGAAAGACGTGCATGGAAGCTTCTTGTAGGAAAACCAGAGGGAAAACGCCCAGTTGGTAGACCAAGAATGAGATGGGAGAATAACATTAACTATGATTTGAGGGAAGTAGATTATACAGGGGATGATTGGAAAGCTTTAGCTCAGGATAGGGATGTATGGAGAATTTATGTCCGCGCGGTCATGAACCTACGGGTTCGATAGTGCCAGTGAGTTAGTTAGTTACTTAGAGGTAGTTGGAGAAATAAATTAAACGTAAGTGCAACTTTGGAAACACATGTTATTATGCATTAACAGAGATTCTTGTCATCCTAAGTTTTCTTAAAGAAAACGTTAAAACTGAAAATACATAAAAATGTTGTTCTTTCAGTTATACGATATTATGTACTGTATTAATGAGAAACTCTTACTTTAAGGGGGATGATGGGTGAAATTTCTATTTTCTACATTTTCTGAGCTAGGGACTTGATTTTTTGTACAAACATTCACTGCATGACACACAATGCTGTGTTTAAGTTTTTATTCTTGTGAGACATTTATTTTATGAGTTATTAAATATTAAATTAAAAAAACATAAAACTGTAAGTTTTATTTCTATTTAATTAAATAATGGATTTTCATCAAGTAAACACCAATTCAATTGATTATTAAATATTATTTTTAAAAAACTTGCATGTATTATAATTAAATGGGTTCCACAATTTTTTAGTAAAATGTTTGATTTTTTTTACAAGACCCCTCAAATATTTAGAAAAAAAACATCATGCATTAGAATTCTTATAATGTGAATACAAAGGGAGAAAAAAAATGTATCTCATGCGTGGAATTACAAAAAAAATAACAAATTGCATGCATTTTATTTTTTATTTCTTAAAATACTACTTCAATCATGAAACCCATGCACTACTTTGTTACCCATTGTTTTTAGGACATGCAGTAAAAATTTGAACCTTCTAGGACAAAATTTGTGAATTCCATTCAATTTTGAATGTACAAAAATGCAGTGAAAATAAAAGTGTGGAAAAAAACAAGTTTAAAGATTTGCATGCAGTTTAAATACAAAATGTAACATACAGGCCTAATCAGCACTTTAGGGCACTTAGAAGCGTCATAGGCCTCTGAAACTTTGCCAACATATACATTGTAGTACAGGCTATTTTTAGTACAAAAAACAAAAAAATGCCAATTTTGATTTCATATGGTCGATTTTTCACCCATCACCCCCCTTAAGGGAGGAGAAAACATTATCAGTGCATAACAATACATTTCAACAAAACTTCTGGATCAAAGCGAGACGAACAGACAGGAGAGAATACAAGAATTTCGAAAAATGACAATGTGGCGGCATTGAAAAAAATATATATAAAGTAATAAATTCGTATTTGCCACCATTTTATGCCTGATTGGTGTCACGGTCTGCTGTAGTCTCAACTAAATTATTTTCGGCATAAACATTGTCCAAACTGTTAACGTTAGTCAGTTGTTTATAATGAACGCAAATATTTCCAACAAAGATGTTATTATTTTACTATTTATTATTATTATTATTATTATTATTATTATTATTATTATTATTATTATTATTATTATTATTATTATTATTATTATTATGGTACGGACACATTAGAAGGATGGAAGAAGGAAGACTACCTAAGATAATCATGGATTGGGAACCACAGGGAAGGAAAAAGAAGGATAGACCAAATATTACGTGGATTCAGGGAATCAATGAAACTAAGAGGGAATGGGAAATAGAAGAAGATATATGGATGAACAGACAAGAATGGAAAAATGTGTTGAAACAAATGTGTAGTTAACTGTGAACATGGGTACCGGAAAAATGTATATTCATTGTAAAAGCCGGAATAATAATAAAAAAATATTATTATTGTTTATTATTATTATTATTATTATTATTATTATTATTATTATTATATTATTATTATTATTATTATTATTATTATTATGTGATCTCGAGGTAGTGTGCTGCCTTATCATGCAGAGGGCCCGAGTTCGATTCGCGGTCGGGACAGGCACCTGAGTGAGGTTTTCTCGGGGTTTTCCCTCATCTGTAAGGTAAATGTCAGAAAGCTTAGGGCCCACCGGTCCCCGAAAATCATCCGGCCATCAATATCATCCTTATCATTATCATCATCACCATTCACGGGTGTGGAAAGTAACGGGAAGCTACCACACCTACAATTCCCTAGTAAAACTGCAAAGTATAGCATGAAAATGCTATGATTGCAGTGAAAGACCAGCCCCCTCGGGCAGAATTACTATGGATGGATTATTTTGAAAACACCATCGCGCAAAAAATAATGTACAACGCACGTTTGTGAAGTGTTTTAGAGAATCTCGGAAATTAAAAACCACTCTATCTCTCGGTTTTTAATCATTCCCTCGCTTCTCTAAAAAGCTTGCATTGTAAAAGGATGAAAACACATTATATATATATAACTTGATATATTCCAAAATCTCTCTCGGTCCACTCTGTGAATTAATGTTTTACAGTCGTGTTTGTAAGTGACCCGAGTTTCTCTTGCGTCCAGTGAAATAGACGTAAAAGCATATCTGTGACCTAGAAAAATATACAATTTCTTTAAAAATATTCGCCTCTCTGTTCTTTTTTACCATCTGCGACTAGAGTTGTGGCCAGCAAAAGTTATAGCCTCCATTTTTTTTGCCTCCATCTCATATCTAGATGAGAGAAGGAGCCTTGACCTACGAGATCTCTTACATATAATATTTATGAGCGACTCGGCGCACTCCGGCTTAGAGACGCAGATAAATGTTCCATAGATTCATACCAGCAATTCAAAACCTGAATTTGTAAACAGATGAAGTTCTTCAGATACGAAAATTAACAAATTGCTTGGCAATACAGTTATTCCACTAAAATACACAGAGCTATTAAACTATTTCGAATTTTCTAAACAGGTACATATTTACATTTTTATGGAATATTCACCTGAAAGGTCCTTCTCCTCAACTTAATTAATAATTTAGCTGTAGCGCTTTCGGGACTTGTCCCATCATCGGCAGAATTCAAAACTGGTGTTTCACTGAAGATCTGGTAGAGGGGGTTGCATGTATTGGGTTCGTTTTCGTTTATCAGGATGTCGTTGTGAGCTTCTTTCATGATTTCCAACCTCAACGGAACACATCATGAATCTTATAAAAGGTATTTACATTCAAAAAAAATCTTTTTGCACAATAGTGCGTTTTCTAGTTCTTACAGTAATGATATTATGCATTGCAGAGACTCTTGATGTCCCAACTCCTTTCAAAAAACGTTAAACTGAAAATATATAAAACTATTATTCTACCAGTTATATTATATGGGTGTGAAACATGGACTCTTACTTTAAGGGAGGAAAGGAGATTACAAGTATTTGAGAATAAAGTACTTAGGACAATTTTTGAACCAAAGAGAGATGAACACACATGTGAATGGAGAAGACTACATAACAATGAACTAAAGTAAAAGTAAAGTGTTCCCACTACAGGCCTCAGGAGGCCCTTGGGGTAGTAGGAGGTTAAGGCTCCCACTTTTTCTTGACAATCGGCACTTGATGTCAGCCGGGTTGTCAGCCCTGCGTGACGGCCGCCTTTACCCCAGAACAAGCGTCTGGTACTCATTTCAGTTAGAGGCTGAGTCGACCCCAGGGCCATAGTGCCGCCAGAAGGTTTGGATCAGTTTAAAAATCCTGACCCACCGGGACTCGAACCCTCGACCTTCCGGCTTGTAGCGCAGTGCCTTAACCACTACGCTACGGCGTGCCCCATAACAATGAACTACATGGTCTTTATAGGTAGCCAGATATAATAAGAACAGTTAAGTCTCGTAGACTGCGATGGGCAGGACATGTCCACGTATGAGGAATGAAAGGCTTGCATGGAAGCTTCTTGTAGGAAAGCCAGAGGGAAAACGCCCAGTTGGTAGACCAAGAATGAGGAGCGAGAATAACATTAACTATGATTTGAGGGAAGTAAATTATACAGGGAATGATTGGAAAGCATTAGCTCAGGATAGGGATGTATGGGGAGCTTATGTCCGTGCGGCCATGAACCTACGGGTTCGATAGTGCCAGTGAGGAAGTAAGTAAGTACGGTAATGGTGACCATGATTGAAAATTCACCTTCTTACATTTTCGAGATTTTTAAACGGATATTTGCATTAAAAAAACTTTTTGCACGATAGTGCGATTTCTAGTTCTTACAGCAATGGTGACCATGATTGAAAGTTCCACTTCCTACATTTCGGGGTTGCCAATCTAAATAACTGTACTGTAATATCACATATTACAAACACACGTGTGGGAAGTAAAACCACTGCCCTCTATGTATACTACAAAAATATATACAAAAGGTAGTGTTAATATACATTATACAAAATAAATCACTGCATTTTAAATGAACTGAACTTTAGTTGAAACAATATAATTATCGTAAGTATTATTATTGTATAAAATGTTGTTTGTAGGCCTATACACGAAATTTACATTGCTACATTTAATGTATCTTAAACTGTTTACAATTAGTATAGTGTATATCTATATTTGTCAAATATTGATTTGTATTTGTGGTGGTTGAGTGGAAGAGAAGGCCTTATGGTCTTAACTCTGCCAAAATAAACAAAACATTATTATTATTATTATTATTATTATTATTATTATTATTATTATTATTATAAAACAATAAATACGTATTTGCCACCATTTCATGCATGATTGGTATCACGGTCTGCTATAGTATCAACTAATAAACATTGGCCAGACTATTAACGTTGGTCAGTTATTTATAATGAACGCAAATATTTCCAACAAAGTTGTTATTATTTTACTATTATTTATTATTTTGAAAACACCATCACGCAAATAATAATGTATAAAGCACGTTTATGAAGTGTTTTACAGAATATCGGAAATTAAAAACCTCGCTATCTCTCGGTTTTTAAACATTTTCCTCCCTTCTGTAAAAATCACTTCCCAACCTCGCATCGTAATATACTATTGCCCAGAATCGAAAAGTGGTTCCGGCAACTTGTAATCGTTAAGAAATTTGTATATCTTGGTTTATTTTAACCCTTATAATGATTTAGCAAATATAATAAAATCAAGAAAGAAAAACATACTATGCTCCCTTCCTTCCTTATTAAGGACTGAGACAGTTCTTAGACCATTATGCGTTACACAGACTTGTCATTCAAACCCCTCTAAGAAAATATTTAACTGAAAGTATATAAAATTGAAATACTCCCAGTTATATTATATGAATGCGACACATGGACTTCTATTTAAAGGCAGGAAAAAATATTACGAGTATTTGAGAATAAAGTTCTTAGGGACACTTTTGGATCAAAGAGAGATGAACACACAGTTGAATAGTGAATATGTACTAGAAGTCCCGGCCACGCGTTGCTGTGGCTAAGGTATAGGTATACGTTAAAAATTTAAATTAAGTTGCTGTCTTTCAGCCAGATTACTTAAAACTAATACTATCCACACGAAAAATTAATAGTACTGAAAATAAAATAAACACTGAACACAATTTAAATGATGTGAAATACTTTTCCAATATTTGTAATTTCAATTGAAATTCGCGGTTGCAGCACAAAGCAAAAAGGCACAGCCATCGGGATGTCTCTTTGTTAAAATAATAAACCAATTACCTTACCCATATTAACCTTACACCGCCATCTGTTAGAAGCGTATGGAACTCACAGATAATTACACCGTCATCTGTTAGAATCGTATGGAACTCACAGATAATTATAACTCTTTGTTAAATAATAAACAAATAATTTGCTATAAAAATAATGCGACTATAAAATTTAAGTATTAACTACCCTAAAGATCAAGTGGAATCAAACTGCACACAGTGTGCAAAATTTTATTAAAAGCGGGTTCATTAGTTTAGGATTCCATCGCGGAAAACCCCCCAAACAAACAACGTGACACGAAATGTTTCTATATTAAGGATAAGATATATATATATATATACATATATATATATATATATATATCCATATATTAAGATTAAGATTTATATATATATAGATATATATATCAATCCCATAGTAATTCTGCCCGAGGGCCAGCTCTTTCACTGCATTGTCATGCTACGCTTTGCAGCCTTACTCGGGAATTCTAGGTGTGTGTAGCTTCCCGTTGCTTTACCACACGGTGATGAAGGATGATTGTGATGACGATAATTATAAGGGGATTTGATGACCATATGATTTAGGGACCCGTTTGGGCCTTAACGTTTTCCTGAAATTTGTATTACAAGGTGAGGAAAAACCCCGATATAAAAAACCTCACCTAGAAAAAACTGTTACCGACCGGGGATCGGACACGGGCCCGCCCGAGTGACAAGGCCGCGCGCTATACCTCGAGACCACAGCGGTGGATATATCGGTGTGGACTATAATAACTCTTCTGTACGTGTGTTTGTCACTGAATTTCTCCTAAACGATTGGACCAATTTTGATGAAAATGTTTGTGTCTGATTGGGTCCCTCGATGGTTTAGATTCACAACGGGACCCTCTAAAACCATTAGGTGTAGGAGTTCACCTTAAGTGAAAATTTAAAAATCGCTCTAGCATTCACAATTTTTTATTTTTCAGAACGAACCTCATTATATCCTAGTAAATAAACCGAGGTAGGTATTATCAAAAAATGAGCAAAATACGACAATTAGAAGAGGAGGTTTACCTGAAATCCAAAATTAAAAACTGACTAGCAACCGCCATGTTTGAGAGAGAGGGGGGAGCGGAATGATGCGGAACGCGGCGCGGACGGCAGATAGTGAAGGTTAACCATTCTATCATTACGGGAATCGTATTACTTCCCTATATAGTTTAAATGAGATATTTGGCGTTGGATTTTAGTACCTTGCAGTTAAAAACCGCACATAATTAACTACACACTATTTTTGTAATCTCATCGCTTCTCTGAAGACACTTCGGAAATACTTTGCAACATGTGAGCGATTTTTTTTTCAAAGTTCCAATCCGACACCATGCGCATGCGTCACCAAACGGGAAGTGATTTACACTATGGCATCAGGAGATGCAGACAATGTATACACGATATTTAACGAACCTAAAAGCTAACCTAACGCTCTAACTTGTGAAAGAACAACCTAAAAGCTACCTTAACACCATTTAAGCAGTCTAACCTGTGAAAGAATGCAACACCTAGAAATAAATAGTAAGTTTTAAATTCTGATGTATATCAGCCGCGGTGGACTAGTGGTTATGCACCTTGCCTCTGGTCCCGAGGGTCGCGGGTTCAAACCCGGCCGGGTTCGATGGATTTTTACGATGGGAAAATCCAAGGAACAAGTCCTCCGAAAGGGACTTTAAGCCATGGGTCCCGAGTCTGAAGATTTTCAGGCTCGTAAAAGATCCTTAAGCCTGAATGAAAAGGCCTCTAAGCAAAATTTACCGAATTTTCCCGTCCTAGTACTACCTTGGTTTTCTAGATGTCAGTGTGAGGTGGAACGCTGACCACGGACCACTCAAATGACACCTATACCGAAACAAGTGTAACTAAATTAGTATGGAATAAATTCTTCCCAGTCGGGGAAGAGTGATTAATCTCTGTTAAGGGAAACATGGGCTTACAAGATACAATATGTTAACAGTTAATTAGTACGTACTCTATGTTGGCTGCACTGGAACACGTCTTTGTTGTTGCATAGAATATTCGTTAAAATCAATACGGCTGCCACGCCTTCATGCTAGTTATGTAATTAAATACCATAGAAAATATATTGACATAATCGTTAGAAAAATGTAAAAATCATCGTAAATGGTGGGAGGTAACATAAAAAATTAAACCCTTAGAATAAAATGTGATAGGAGTTTATGAAGGAAATTAAAAAAATCGCGTAACAGGTTGTAAAGTTTAGCCGAAATTTGAAGGTAGGTTTGGCTTGTAAAGGTGAACAGTTTCCTTGTCAGATGGATTATGGATAAAAAAAAAAGCAAGGCGTATAAGGTTTGGTAAGGAGCAGTTTGCGTATTGTTAACAGCTCTTGGGTAACTGTGAGGTGATAAAAGCAAGGAAGGAGGTGTGATAATCATGGAGTGATAAACAGTTAAGCGAATCACAGCATATTGTTATTTTCATGTTGACCCTGTTAGTACTGAAGTTAATATGAACTTGCTAACATTCCCCGAGTCGTTTTCACAAGATGACGCAAACTTTAGAACAAGCAGTCAAATTACTACTTCACTTCAGATAATATACACAGCTACAGTTATTTCACAGATTACATTACCGCAACTTTACCTAACAGAGATATGGCTCAATATATTTATTAGTAGCCTGTATTCTTCGGCTTTCCTCCACTTATAGCTTTGCCGTCTTCAGTTTCCATTTATTTTTATCATGAACCCGTAGGTTCATTGTCGCGCGGACATAAGCTCTCCATACATCCCTATCCTGAGCTAATGCTTTCCAATCATTCCCTGTATAATCTACATCCCTCAAATCATAGTTAATGTTATTCTCCCTCCTCATTCTTGGTCTAGCAACTGGGCGATTTCCATCTGGCTTTCCTACAAGAAGCTTCCATGCAAGTCTTTCATTCCCCATACGTGCAACATGTCCTGCCCATCGCAGTCTACGAGACTTAACTGTTCTTATTATATCTGGCTTCCTATAAAGACCATGTAGTTCATTGTTATGTACTCTTCTCCATTCACCTGTCTGTTCATCTCTCTTTGGTCCAAAAATTTTCCTAAGTACTTTATTCTCAAATACTTGTAATCTCCTTTCCTCCCTTAAAGTAAGAGTCCATGTTTCGCACCCATATAATATAACTGGTAGAATAATAGTTTTATATATTTTCACTTTAACATTTTTGAAAGGAGTTGTGACGTCAAGAGTCTCTGCAATGCATAATAGCACGCATTTCCAGAATTGAGCCTATGTTTAATTACTTTGTGCATCTCATTCCTATTTGTGATTATTGTTCCCAGGTATCTGAATTGAGCCACTTCCTCAAAATTTCCCTCATTTGTCATTAGCGATTTAGTACTATTTAGTACCTGTAATGTACCGTCGTCTTTAACTTTATTATAACGTTTTATTTAATACGCATAAGTCCCGCGCCGTAGCCGAGTGGTTAAGGCAAGAAGCCTTGGCGCAGAGCTACGGGACTTGAGCTGGTTCGAGTCCCCTAGGGGAAGAAAATTTCTCGTCGAATTTCGGCCAATATGAGACCGCTGCCCACCCAGCATCGTGAGGCATTTGGGTAGCTACAATAAGTAGCGACTCCGGTTAAAAGACCAGCTATAGCGGCTGGGGAATCCGACATGCTGGCCACATGTCACCCCTACACTGGCTATATGATCGTCTACTTCTGTGATTAACACATGTGGATGTGAGGCCAGCAACCAACTGGTACGACAAGGACCTTCTAGTCCTGTCGCGCTTGGAGTTTTTTTAATAGGCCTAAACCTGCCTAGATTAGATTAGATTAAATTAAATTAGCAAAATTCCAGGGAATCTGTGGTACGATAAAACGAACACTAAATAACAAAACAACAAGAGAGACCCAATTAAAATTTTATAAAATGTTTGCAGTACCGGTACTGCTCTATGGTTCAGAAGCCTGGATACATAAAAAACAAGATCTAAGTAGGATAACGGCGGCAGAAATGAAATTTTTGAGATCTGTTAAAGGGTGCACTAAGGAAGACAGAATCAAGAACACAAAAATATTTGCAATAACTGATAAAATGGATACATATAGACAAAAATGGAAGCAACACATAGACAGAATGAATGAAGATAGATATCCAAAACAAATAACAAAATACAAACCTAAAGGCAACCGAGATGTGGGCAGACCTAGAAAGAGATGGGCTGAAGTCGGAACGGGTCAACAGACCTAATCCATGAATGCAGATGATGATGATAAATTAAATTAGTGTAGATGGGTTCGGGTTTTAAGATCCTAACATATCAACCTTATTCTTTGGTTTATCGTTTTACTTATCTTTATTTTATGGAATGAATGCGATGAAGACTGCAAATAAAAAACAATCAAAGTCACATATTTCTCATTGTGAGTAAATTTGAAACAAACACTTAAAACGCTCTTACAATGAAAGTATTATGAACATGAAATTGTATCAAACACTGTTTGCATAACAAGTTATATTGGAATTGATAATTACAACATTGGCATATAATGTGTATCAATACAATATATTAAAACAACAAATTAAAAACTAATAATTAATCCTACTGCTACAGGTTAATCCCACCAGTTCCAGATAAATTGACATCACCTGACAACTGCAAGATAGAACAGCACAACTGAAGAGTAAAAATTGACATCACCTGACAACTGCAAGATAGAACAGCACAACTGAAGAGTAAAAATTGACATCACCTGACAACTGCAAGATAGAACAGCACAACTGAAGAGTAAAAATTGACATCACCTGACAACTGCAAGATAGAACAGCACAACTGAAGAGTAAAAATTGACATCACCTGACAACTGCAAGATAGAACAGCACAACTGAAGAGTAAAAATTAAAAAATGCACATATTACCATAATTGTATGAATAATTGTAATAATCAGAAATGTGCACTTAGCGACAAAAAGAATGGGCCTACTCTAGAACTCGAAAATTTTAAGTTTCAACGAGCGATTCTTCTTCTTCTTCTTCTTCTTCTTCTTCACTTCCTGGTTTAGGCAAGAGTTGCCTGTTCCGTCTTCACTAATAGATATAATACCATCTCTTCCGAGGACGTCCGACATCTCTTCTTCCTCTTGGAAAATTATGGAAGATTTTATTTGGTAATCTTCTTTCTTCCATTCTTTCTACATGTTCTTTCCACTGTATCTTGTTGTTAAATATCTTTTCTTTTATGGAGTAGATCTGCAGTTCTTCACGGATATCCTCGTTTCTTATCTGGTCCATAACGCGCGATTCACATGAATAAATTAATTGCACAGTAGAGCTACAATACGGATCCCTTCTTCCGTTGAAGTGTATTCTTTCAAGCGCAATTAGCCAGCGTACGTTTAGCCCAGTGCCTAGTGGTTTGATTCCCGATGAAGTTAAATTTTTTAATTGTTAAAATTATTTCTATTTTATTCTGTCTGTCTATTCTTAAAGAAACAACATACTTACTATTTGGAAGTATTACTATTTTTATTATCTATTTATAAGGGGGCACGCCGTAGCGTAGTGGTTAAGGCACTGAGCTACAAGCCGGAGGGTCGAGGGTTCAAGTCCCACTGGGGTCAGGATTTTTAAACTGACCCAAACCCTCTGGCGGCACTATGGCCCTGGGTTCGACTCAGCCTCTAACGGAAATGAATACCAGACGATTGTTCTGGGGGTAAAGGCGGCCGTCACGCAGGGCTAACAACCCGGCTGACATAAATTGCCGATTGTCTAGAAAAAGTGGGAGCCTTAACCTCCTACTATCCCAAGGGCCTCCGGGTCTGTTGTGGGATCACTTTACTTTACTTTATTTATAAGGGGGCACGCCGTAGCGTAGTGGTTAACGCACTGAGCTACAAGCCGGAGGGTCGAGGGTTCAAGTCCCATTGGGGTCAGGATTTTTAAACTGACCCAAACCCTCTGGCGGCACTAAGGCCCTGGGGTCGACTCAGCCTCTAACGGAAATGAGTACCAGACGCTTGTTCTGGGGGTAAAGGCGGCCGTCACGCAGGGCTGACAACCCGGCTGACATAAAGTGCCGATTGTCTAGAAAAAGTGGGAGCCTTAACCTCCTACTACCTCAAGGGCCTCCGGGCCTGTTGTGGGATCACTTTACTTTACTTTATTATCTATTTATAAACAGGTTTACAGAGTAATAACACATCTTCCTGTGCCCAAAACTTTTTAAATTTTTATTTTCTTTCTCCATTCTTCTCTATCTTCACATTCCAATCCTTTCAGATCTAGCTCCTTCGTACCTCTTCTTACATCATCCATACATTTAAATCTAGGTCGATCCCTCTTTCCTTTCCCAGGTGGAATCCATTCCATAGCTTGTCTGGGTAATATTATTTTTAGCATCCTACATGTGAATACCATATATGTATTTTTACGCATTGGATTAATTGTAGTTCCGCTGCCTTTGAAAAGTGAAGTATAGTATGTACGAGCGACTTCGACGGTAACGCGCGAAAAAATACAGTCCTGTTTCGTCAGCGTTAAAATGTCTCTTAGGCGCGTATCCTGAAATTAAAGTTTCCAGTTTCGGTTTCCGCTCACTCACTACACTTTTGTCCACATCCTTTGATTCCCCGCATTGTGTCGTCTTTCAAAACTGTCCAGCCAACCTGAAGATGCCTTGAAACCGTTATTCCCTAGGGATTTAGCAACAGCTAGAGCTTGACTTTGAATCATCAGTCCGGAAATTTGGAGATTTATCTTCAATCACTTGCACTTTTTCGTTTAATGACAATGATACATACGTTTTAGCCATCTTTATTGCGTAAATTCAGAACGCTACCTATGAAAGTTCGGTCTCAGAATTTAAACTAATTTAAGATTTTACAGTGCAATGTTTATTTGTAAGACAGGTAGGGCCTATCTATATTTCGCATAATGGGTGTGAAATGAGACCGAAATAAATTTTCAGGTACAGGTACAATCTGTGTCCACCGCTGTGGTCTCGAGGTAGCGTGCTGCCTTGTCACGCAGCGGGCCCGGGTTCGATCCCCGGTCGGGGCAGTTTTTCTGGGTGAGGTTTTTATCGGGGGTTTTCTTCACCTGTAAGACAAATGTCATGAAAACTTTAAGGCCCAAACGGACCCCCAAATCATATGGCCATCATCATCCTTATCATTATCATCATCATCCTTCACCGGTGTGGGAAGCTACCACGCCTACAATTCCGTAGTAAAGCTGCAAGCATAGCATGAAACTGCTATGATTGCAGTGAAGGACCTGCCTTCGGGCAGAATTACTATAGATGGATGATAGAATCTGTAATTAATCCGGAGGCAGAAATCAATCCTTATTTTTTTTTGCCCAATGGGAATTCAATGAAATGGAAACTAATTTATTTCTCAGTCTTTCCGCTTTGTTTTTTTCGTGAAATGTGTATAAATATATTTCCGTTTCCGCGTTGGACAAATTCCGTTTTATGTAAAATAAATACACGTAAAATTACTATTAATTCGCCGGGACCAATAAATTTGTTCACATTGGACAGACGCATTATTCACGTTCCGGATTAAACAAGTTTTACTGTTTTTATTTAACTTTTATGGGAATTAATCACTATGAGGTTTAATTTATGGTGAAATTAAATGTTTCTTACCTCTCCTCAAATAAATCTTCTAAGCATATCGCGATATCGAGACCATAACGGTCTCATCTTCAGTACTTTTTTGGCGACATAACAACAGTCGCCAAAAAAGTACTGAAGATGAGACCGTTATGGCCTCGAAATCGCGATCTACTTAGAAGATTTATATGAGGAGAGGTAAGAAACATTTAATGTCACCATAAGTTTTACTGTATTAACAGTAGGTTTAAGAGAGGTAATTCATCATCATCACTCCAGGGATTAGGCATTTGCCGGTTCCGACTTCATAATGCATCAGCCCAACGTCTTCTAGGTCTTCCAACATCACGTCTTCCTCTTGCTTGATAATTTCTTGCTAGCAATGGATATCTCTCCTTACTCATTCCATCCATGTGATCAATCCATTTCTGTCTGTAATTCGTGACTTTATCCAATAAAGGATGCACTTTCAATTCTTCTCTTATATCCTCATTTCTTATTCTATCAAGTCTTGTACATCCTTTTACTTGTCTTAGGAACCTCATCTCCGCCGTCTGTATTCTATCCTTCTGTCTTTTCACTGGAGCCCAAGTTTCACATCCTTACAATATTGTGGGAACCGCCATAACATTATACATTTTTATCTTGGTTTCTTTTCTAATTTTATTTTTGAATGTTCTCTGTATTGTTCCACACACCGTCTGAAATTTATTTAGAGAGAGGTAATTATACAGGAATGATTGGAAAACATTAGTTCTGAATACGGATGGATGGAGAGCACAATCATACGTGATTTTGCAGAGAGTTACAGTATGTAAAAAAAATGTTCAATAAATAATATGGCACAGAGAAATGAGAGAAAAATCATGTTTAGATTTAAAATTGAACGGTTGTTTGGTTGAGCTAATATTTGTTTAGATTTGATAGTGGGGTATTGATTGGCGCACTTAGCAGCATGACCAGCCCAACGTGCTGCTGTATTTAGTACAAGTTAGTTGAGAAGTAATGCAACACGGATATACTACAATGTTCAACTTTCAAAATGTCACGACATATTCTAGTTCACGCAAACCTATTAAATTTGACAAACTATACGATCACGACATCATCACAATAGGCCAGACCCCGGACGCCTATTGCACCTACATAATAATGATGATAATAATAATAATAATAATAATAATAATAATAATAATAATAATGATAATAATTATTAGTAAGCAGACTTACTCCCTATACTGATGACATTCTAGGAGATCATCAATGTGCATTTAGAAGAAACAGGTCTACAACAGATCAGATTTTTAGTATAAGACAGATTTTAGAAAAGAAATGGGAATATAATGGTATTGTACATCAACTATATGTAGACTTCAAAAAAGCATATGATTCAATTAAGAGGGAGAAGTTATATAGTATCCTGCTGGAGTTCGGAATTCCTAAAAAGTTAGTTAGACTTATACGAATGTGTCTAAATGGCTCAAAGAGTAGGGTGCGTGTAGGCAAACCGTTTTCAGACACTTTTGAAATCCAGAATGGGTTGAAGCAAGGAGATGCACTATCTCCTCTACTATTTAATTTTGTACTAGAGCATGCCATTAAATCTTTAGAGAATGAGGAAGGCTTACAACTGAATGGTATTAATAAGCTGTTAGTTTATGCTGATGATGTAGTACTACTGGCCGATAGCGAGGAGATACTAAAGGCCAAAACGCACACACTAATGAGTAACACTAAGAAATTGGGACTGGAAGTAAATATCAATAAAACTAAATATATGGTCACATGTAGAAATTCAGTATATAATAGAAATGGACAGCTAAGGACAAATGAGGGAAATTTTGAGGAAGTGGCTGAATTCAAATACCTAGGAACAATAATCACAAATAGGAATGAGATGCACAAAGAAATTAAACATAGGCTCAATTCTGGAAATGCGTGCTATTATGCATTACAGAGACTTTTGATGTCCCAACTCCTTTCAAAAAACGTTAAACTGAAAATATATAAAACTATTATTCTACCAGTTATATGGGTGCGAAACATGGACTCTTACTTTAAGGGAGGAAAGGAGATTGCGAGTATTTGAGAATAAAGTTCTTAGGAAAATTTTTGGACCAAAGAGAGATGAACAGACAGGTGAATGGAGAAAACTACATAACAATGAACTACATGGTCTTTATAGGAAGCCAGATATAATAAGAACAGTTAAGTCTCGTAGACTGCGATGGGCAGGACATGTTGCGCGTATGGGGAATGCAAGACGTGCATGGAAACTTCTTGTAGGAAAGCCAGAAGGAAAACGCCCAGTTGGTAGACCAAGAATGAGGTGAGAGAACAACATTAACTATGATTTGAGGGAAGTAGATTATACAGGGAATGATTTGAAAGCATTGGCTGAGGATAGGGATGTATGGAGAGCTTATGTCCGCGCGGCCATGAACCTACGGGTTCGATAGTGCCAGTGAGTAAGTAAGTAAGTATAATGATAATAATAATAATAATAATAATAATAATAATAATAATAATAATAATGATGATGATGATAATAATAATCTATCTACGTATCTTCGGGTTTTTACAGGTGCTGCCGTCTTCCCGTGCCAAACCTCCAAAGCCTACGGTCTCGGGCATCTTCGATGCTTAGCCCTCTAGCTTGCATTACTGTCTTCATGTTTTCCTTCCATGTTAACCTTGGTCTCCCTCTTTTTCTTCTTTCTGTTCGGATGCCATTCATATAGTTGCTTCGGCCATCACTCATCTTCCATTCTTAAGACATGTCCTAACCACTTTAATTCATTCTCCTCAATTCTTTCAATTATGCTTTCTTCTGCTTCCATTATGTTTCTAATTTCCTTATTTGTGACATGTTCTAATCTAGACTTTCTGGCACTTCTCCGTAAATAATCCATTTCTAGAGCTATTAGTCTATTCTTGTAGTACTTATTGATTGTCCATACCTCACTTCCATACATTAATAATAATAATGATAATAATAATAATGATAATAATAATGATGATAATAATGATGATAATAATAATGATAATAATAATAATAATAATAATAATAATAATAATAAATAATAATAATAATAATAATAATAATTTACTTGGAAACCAAATATGGAAAAATTAAACGAGTTTCACAATTTAAATATCTTGGTGAAATAATTCTGGAAAATAGAATTGAAACTAGAGCCAATAAAAGTAGATGCCAAAAAATGGAAACAGCATTTCGGCTTACTCACAATACTTATAATAAAAAAATGAATATCTTTTCATACAAAATTACGACACTATAACACTGTAATTAAACCAGAGTGCCTCTATGGAGCAGAAATATTAATTTTGAACAGAAAAAAATATATCAAAAATATAGTGAAAAAAGAATGCAAAATTATAAGAAAAGTTTTAGGTCCACAAGTCATAGGTGAAGCATTTAGACTCAGAAGTAAAAAGGAAATAAAAATATATAGAGACATTCATAGTGATGTTAGAAAACGAAGGTTACAATTTTATGGCCATATTAAACGAATGAACTCAAATAGGCTTACAAAACAGATAATGGAATTCCACGAAAACAGAAGTAAAGCTCCAGTGGATACTATGAAGTGGATTGATGAAGTCAAAAAGGACTTAAAATTGGCAGGAATTACTACAGAAGATATTCCAAACAGATATATATTTAGAATTAAGGTGAATAAGTGACAAGTTGACCAAGAGGACAAACCGAAGTAAAAAAATGGAAAAAACTTGGACAGATGATAGAAAACAAGCTCATAGCAAAAGAATGAAAGAAATTTGGGCTCAAGTAGTAGTAGGACTTTATTAGACAAAAAGTAAGATATTTACAATATTATTTACAAATATGGGTCGCACGGGCAGTAAGCCGTACGTGCTGTTGACAGTCCGTTACAATAAAGTAATAATTGGTACTAGTGTAAAGAAAAATAAACAAAAACAGCAATACCATTACAATTACATAAAGAAAACACAATAAAAATATTACCATTAAATAATAACACAATAGCATTATACACTAAAAACATTAACATTACTATTACATAAAGAAAACTCAATAATATTACAATTAAGTAATAACACAATAGCAATAACATTACAATTACATAAAGAAAACACAATAATAATATTACAATTAAATAATAACACAATAGCATTATACACTAAAAACATTAACCTTACAATTACACAAAGAAAACACAATACTATTACAATTAAATGATAACACAATAGCATTATACACTAAAAAAACATTAACATTACAATTACATAAAAAAAACACATTAATATTACAATTAAATAATAACACAACAGCATTATACACTAATTAATTTATATATAATTGTTAATAATTAATGGTATTACATTTTGATAACATATATTTATTCATGAATGAGTGTTGTCCTTATTTTTCGCGTTTTGTCCAGAAATTTACCGAGGTTTATCCAATTTTCTGGATTTACCAATAACTCGTAGCATGCCAATTTTTCCCGATTTGAATTTAGAAATCTTTCCGGTAATAACTGACGTCTCCAATATTCTAAATCATTACATTTTCCTAATATATGTATCTCATCTTCAAATTTCCCGCACATTGGACATATTCGCATATCGTGATCGTCGCTAATTTTTAGAAATTTCCATGCCCCTAGCCTAAACCAAGCAAGCCCTGATCTCTCCTTAAATCCTAGGTTGAGTATATGGGCTCAAAGGAAACGCCTCTAAGTACTTTGCGTAGTCCTACATGGGCTCATCCGCAATAAAAAAAAAATAGATAGATAGACCATTGGTTGATTAATGTCTTTGACATCGTCTGATTCCCAATAGCCAATTTTATCAGTCCATCCAATCTCTTGGTTGTAGATGTTTCTCCTTCATGTATAAATATATACCCTGACTCCAAAAGGTTTTAGGTCTTCCCCTGCCTCGTCTTCCCTAAAGTTTCCATTCCAAAACACATTTTGGTAGCCGATCCTCTTCCAATATTTGAACATGTCCGTACCATCTTAATTGCTGAGTTTTAATATAATCTAAAATAGTGCCTTCAATCTTCATTTTCTCCGTTATAACTGAGTTCCTAATTTTTTCTCTTCTTGAAATTGTTGCTGCCCTTCGTATAAAATCCATTTCCGTTGCCAAAATATACTTATTTGTTTTTGTTGTTAATGGCCAAAGTTCTGCTCCATAAGTAATGATGCTTTTAACAATTGTATGATATATATTCATTTTGTCCACCGCTGTGGTCTCGAGGTAGCGTGCTGCCTTGTCACGCAGCGGGCCCGGGTTCGATCCCCGGCCGGGGTAGTTTTTCTGGATGAGGTTTTTATCGGGGTTTTTCCTCACCTGTACGACAAATGTCACAAAAACTTTAAGGCCCAAACGGTCCGCGAAATCATATGGCCATCATCATCCTTATCATTATCATCATCATTCTTCACCGGTGTGGAAAGCAACAGGAAGCTACCACACCTACAATTCCCTAGTAAAGCTGCAAAGCATAGCATGAAAATGAAATTGCAGTGAAAGACCTGCCTTCGGGCAGAATTACTATGGATGGATGGATGATTGGATATTAATTTTATTTTTATTACTTATATTTTTATCCCACAATATTCCATTGAGGCAAGCAATTGCAACTTTTCCTTTATTATTTCTATTTCTTATTTCCTCTTCATAACTTCCATTTTTATTTATTTTAATTCATAAATATGTGATCTCACTACAAGATTTTATTGTTTCTCCAGTCTCCAAAAATTAAATTTTGTTCTTGTTCACCAATTGATAAATATTTTGTTTTCTTCATGTACAAAATTGATCCCCATTTTTCATATTCTTCTATTAATTTTCTAGTCATATATTCTAAATCTTCATAATCTTGTGCAATTAACAATTGATCATCTGCAAAATGTAAGTTGTATAAAGTTTTGTTGTTTGAAATAGGAATTCCCACGCTTGAACATTTTCTGCTCCAATTCTTTAATATTTCATGTACATATATTTTAAACAGAGTCGGTGATAGACAACAACCTTGACGAAGACCGTTATTTATCGTAAAACCATCTGACAAATTTACTGCCAATTTTAATTTTAGATATGCAATTGTCATATAAATTTTATATAGCTTTAATTATTATAGTCTTAATTCCCATACGCCTTAAAGCAATCCATAGGGACATTGTATCCTTTCTCAAGATCTTACTTACTTACTTACTTACTCACTGGCACTATCGAACCCGTAGGTTCATGGCCGCGCGGACATAAGCTCTCCATACATCCCTATTCTGAGCTAATGCTTTCCAATCATTCCCTGTACAATCTACTTCCCTCAAATCATAGTTAATGTTATTCTCCCACCTCATTCTTGGTCTACCAACTGGGCGTTTTCCCTCTGGCCTTCCTACAAGAAGCTTCCATGCACGTCTTTCATTCCCCATACGCGCAACATGTCCTGCCCATCGCAGTCTACGAGACTTAACTGTTCTTATTATATCTGGTTTCCTATAAAGACCATGTAGTTCATTGTTATGTAGTCTTCTCCATTCACCTGTCTGTTCATCTCTCTTTGGTCCAAAAATGTTCCTAAGAACTTTATTCTCAAATACTCGTAATCTCCTTTTCTCCCTTAAAAGTAAGAGTCCATGTTTCGCACCCATATAATATAACTGATCTACAAATAGGAATTTCAAAGGCTAATAATAATAATAATAATAATAATAATAATAATATTTATGTAGAATTTATATTAACGAAATGGAAACAAAGCTGCAAAGGTATGGGGATCCCAATAGGCAATAGATTTTTGCTGACATTACAATTTGCCGATGATCAACTGGTTTTAGCGCAAGACAATTTTGATATGGAATTCATGATAAAAAGGTTGAAAAGCACATATGAATCATGGGGTCTCACAGTAAATTTACAAAAAACAGAATATCTGGCAATAAATAGCAATGAAAGAGAAAACTTAGTATTGGAAGATGGAATCCAAATAAAGCAAGTGAAACAAACTAAATATTTGGGAATGATTATGGATAACATCGAAGGTATAGGCAAAGAGAACATAAAACATAGAATTGAACTGAGTAGCAAAATAATATCATCATTAAATTCCATATGGTGGGATAAGCATATTTGGAAAGACACAAAAAAATATATTGGTAAAACATTGGTGGAATCTGTTGCAATGTACGGAAGTGAGGTATGGACAATCAATAAGTACTACAAGAATAGACTAATAGCTCTAGAAATGGATTATTTACGAAGAAGTGCCAGAAAGTCTAAATTAGAACGTGTCACAAATAAGGAAATTAGAAACAAAATGGAAGCAGAAGAAAGGATAATTGAAAGAATTGAGGAAAATGAATTAAAGTGGTTAGGACATGTTTTAAGAATGGAAGATGAGCGATGGCCGAAGCAACTATATGAATGGCATCCTAACAGAAAGAAGAAAAGAGGAAGACCAAGGTTAACATGGAAGGAAAACATGAAGACAGTAATGCAAGCTAGAGGGCTAAGCATCGAAGATGCCCAAGACCGTAGGCTTTGGAGGTTTGGCACGGGAAGACGGCAGCAGCTGTAAAAACCCGAAGATAGATAGATAGAATAATGATAATAATAATAATAATAATAATAATAATAAAGTGATCCCACAACAGGCCTCAGGAGGCCCTTGGGGTAGTGGGAGGTTAAGACTCCCACTTTTTCTAGACAATCGGCACTTTATGTAAACCGGGTTGTCAGCCCTGCGTGACGGCCGCCTTTACCCCCAGAACAAGCGTCTGGTACTCATTTTAGTTAGAGGCTGAGTCGACCCCGGGCCATGGTGCCGCCAGAGGGTTTGGGTCAGTTTAAAAAACCTGACCCCAACGGGACTTGAACCCTCGACCGTCCGGCTTGTAGCTCAGTGCCTTAACCACTACGCTACGGCACAATAATAATAATAATAATAATAATAATAATAATAATAATAATAATAATAAGATTAACCCTACAATCACCTTGTTACATTTATATATATATATATATATATATATAAACTCAGAGATCCGGGTTCGAATCCCGTCCAGGCATTTATTTTTCTTATCATACCATATATATATATATATATATATACACCCCAATTTGTGCCAAAAATTTTGTTCATATCCCTATTTAAAAAGTAAATACTAAAATAGACTTGATGCTGAGAGTGATTTGAGACTTTATTTAACTTCTGTGGTTTCTGACTTCAAATTTCTGTGCCATGGAAAGCAGGTGCAATCTTCTCACTGAATTCCAAAGAAGAGGTGAGTAATTACAATCACTAGGGGCACGCCGTAGCGTAGTGGTTAAGGCACTGAGCTACAAGCCGGACGGTCGAGGGTTCAAGTCCCGTTGGGGTCAGGATTTTTAAACTGACCCAAACTCTCTGGCGGCACTATGGCCCTGGGGTCGACTCAGCCTCTAACGGAAATGAGTACCAGACGCTTGTTCTGGGGGTAAAGGCGGCCGTCACGCAGGGCTGACAACCCGGCTGACATAAAGTGCCGATTGTCCAGAAAAAGTGGGAGCCTTAACCCCCCTACTACTCCAAGGACCTCCGGGTCTGTTGTGGGATCACTTTACTTTATTTAACTCATGCCCCAAATGGGATTCAATGAACAATCACATTTCAATGATTTTTTAATTACAACCAATCAGAGTCGTGTTTCACTTCGAATTTATCAAACAAGTTTATCATATTAAAGAAAGCACCCCCTTTTTAACATTCTGAATAGGTCATAGCATTATTTTGCAGTGACTGACCCTCTGAGAAATACGGCTACCAGATTGTATATATAGTGCACGAATGTCAGCTGGTAGTGCTTGCGGGAGATATTATAAAAACATTTGTAGCAATTGATTATACCACAAAAAAAAAAAAAAAAAAAAAAAAACACTCTGCACTTTCTTAAACGAATTATTTCCCAGGAAATAATGTTGCAGAAAAATATAATTGACATATTTACATCATAGGACATCAGAAATTAATTAATACGTATAATGTTGGTTATAAATTTCACCACTAGGGTGCATTCTTAAAATATTGCGATCCTTTGGCAATAAATAATATAATCTGGTTGCAGTGATTGAACAAGCGTTCCAATCGTTTCTCATTTGTTTTCAAACATCGCCGTTTACAATAAATAAATAAATATTTTAAAATAACTATAGTTAAATAATGATTTGTGAGTAAACAGCTCAATTTTATTCGTTAAATAGTCCTAACAAATGCCACTCTTGATTTCCAAATTCTCTACATATATTCACTCCTCACTTCGTGAGCCGTGAATTTATCGATAATTTGGAAATCACTCGTGGCATTACGTATGATAATTTGTATTTATTATCACAACTAGGACTACACGTTATCTGACATTTAAGCCGTAACTAGAGTAACTTCAGGTTTTAGCCGTTAAGGGTAAAGTTAATTTAAGGTTATTAAACCGTTTCCTTGGAATTACATTTTGTGCATGTCTACTATATGTTTATTTAAAAGTCAGTGGTTCACCCAACTCAAATCGGTGTGCAAGTGGTTCGCGAGTTGAAAAAGTTTGAGAACAGCTGAGTTAAATGAACATCTAGAATATATCGTTTATATCCATGAAATGGATTATTATTATTATTATTATTATTATTATTATTATTATTATTATTATTATCGTATCTGTCATCCCAACTTCTCTAAAACAAACATTAAACCAGATATATATATATATATATATATATATATATAGTTATAACTATAAGAAATATATTACTACAAATTTTAGCTGATGATAACGTTCCACAACAATATATTACTAATATCTTCAACATCTATAAAGATAATGAAATCTCTGTTAAACAAGATGGCAAATTATCTTCTTGGGAAAAGATCAACACTGAAGTAAGACAGGGATGTGGACTTTCACCGGTGCTTTTCATTATATACATGAATAAATTAATAAATGAATGGAGGAAAACACAACGAGGATATATACCCATCAATAGGAACCTCAAACTCGATGCTATTCTTTTTGCAGACGATTTAGCTCTTCTGGCACTTTCCGAAAATGATTTGCAACGATCAATTTATAATTTACAAAAAATAGCTGCCAAATTTAATATGGAAATATCAATTAACAAAACTAAAATTATGGCATTTCATGGGAAGGACCCCATACAAAGTAAAATCTGTCTCCAGAATAAAATTTTTAGAGAGATCTAATCAATTTAAATATCTTGGATATTATCTCTCTATCTGGGATGAAAAGGATATCCCTGAAAAAGTTACTAGTTATAATAAAAGTTTAGGAATTATTAATCAAGTTATGAAACCATCCCTTGTACAAAAAAACACCAGATTACGTTTATATAACAACTTTGGCTAGACCAGTGTTGACCTATGGTAGTGAAGCATGGCCACTAAGAAAACAACATGAAAGCAGAATAACGGCTTGTGAAATGAGATTCATGGCGCAGAACAGCGGGTTACACCAGATGGGATCGGAAAAGGAACACCGATATCTTAAAAGAATTGAAGACTATGCCAATTTTGGAATATATTAAACAGTACCAACTAAATTGGAAACACCATCTTGAAAGAATGAGTTCAAATCGGATCCCCAAAGCTGTTTATAATTATATACCAAGAGGACGAAGATCACTGGGCCGTCCTATGAAACGCTGGAGGGAAAATTTTCTATAGGATCGTAACAGGCCTTGGCCTAATACTTGGAAGGAAGAAGAAGAAGATATATAGTTATATTATATGGATCTCAAACATGGACTCTTACTTTAAGGGAGGAGAAAAGATTACGAGTATTTCAGAAAGTAAGTTCTTAGGAAACCGTCAAATCCTGGTTAATGTTATTATTCCACCTCATTCTTGGCCTACCTACTAGGCGCTTTCCTTCAAGGAATTTCAATCCTCCTCTTTTATTTCCCATTTGTGCTACGTCTCCTGTCCATCACACTCTAGGAGACTTAACTGTTCTTTCAATATCTGCTTTCCTAAAAAAGACCATGTAGCTCACTCTTATATATTCTTCTACATTCACCTGTCCATCTTTATTTGGCCCAAAAATTTTCCTAAGAGCTTTATTCTCAAATACTCGTAATCTTCTTTCCTCCCTTAAAGTAAGAGCCCGTGTTTCGCATCCATATAATATACCTACGACAATAACAGTTTTACATATTTTCAGTTTAATTTTCGAGTAAAAATGATATAACAGGAGTCCCCCTGTTGTGCGTAATATCACGCATTTTGAGAAGTGAGTTTATGTTTAATTTTTTTTCTCCACCTCCTCCTTGTTCGTAATTATTGTTCCTATGTATTTGAATTCAGACACTTCTTCAAAATTTTTCTCATTTGTCATTATCTGTCCATTTTCATTATATAACTAATTTCTGTCTGTGCTATATATTTAGTTTTATCGATGTTTACTTCCAGTCCCAATTTATAGTATTACTCAATAGTGTGTGCGTAACTCCTCGCTATTGCCTAATAATACATCATCAGTATATGCTAACAGCTTAATAATGCCATTGAGTTGTAAGCCTTCTTTATCGTCTAAATTATTGATGGCTTGCTTATTATTATTATTATTTATTATTATTATTATTATTATTATCATCATCATCATCATCATCATAATATAATATTCACAAATTTAGGCAATTTGTTGACCTGTTTCGGCCTCAAGAGAAACACTATCCAAAATTCTTTTTAATGGACGTCCTGGTCTTTTTCTTCCTGCAGGTTGATATCTTAACAATTGTTTGTGTATTCTGTGATCTTCCATTTGGTGAACATGTTGCATCCATCTTGACTTCTAATCAAAAATGTTTTCTAAAGGTTCCGTGTGTAATTCTTCTAAGATGTCTTTATTTTTTATTTTTTTTTTGTGATCTAGTAGTGTGTATCCTGTGGTTCTCCGAAGGTATCTCATTTCAGCAGATCTAAGTCTCTGTATATCCTTCTGTTTCAACGTCCATACTTCGCTACCATACAAAAGAGTTGGAAGAGCCAGTGTTTTATACACTTTTAGTCTTGAATGTTTTTGGACTAACTGTGGCTTGAAGATAGAATTTATTAACCCTAAAATTCATAAAAATTTAGATATTTTTGCATTTACATCCTTTTCTTCTTCATATGAGATATTGCATCCTAGATATTATTTATTATATATATTTCCGGTTTTAACAACGTTGATATATTTTTCCGGCACCAATGATTTGTCTTCAATTTCGCTTTATAATTTTCCACCATTCGTCTCTATTTTAACACATTTCTTCTTCTATTTCCCAGTCCTTCAAGGTTTCTCTAATCCCTTGGATAAACGTGAGATTTGGTCGTTCTTTCCTTCTCGTTCCTGATGGTGTCCATTCCATTATTTTCTTCGGTAATCTTTCGTCCTCCATTTGCCTAATATGCCCTACCATTTCACTTGCTTTTCTTGAATAAATTCTAAAATTGAGTTTATACATTCATGTTCTCTTTTATAATTTCATTTCTAATTTTCTCTCTCCTTGATATCCTAGCAGATCTTCTCCAATAGTACATTTCTGCTACCATTAATTTTCTTTTCATCTGATAATTTATAGTCCAAACCTCTGAACCATAAGTCACAATATTTCTAACTATTGTTTTAAAATTTTTGACTCGAGTTTCTTTTTTGATATGTTTATCCCATAATATTCCATTCAGGGCAGATATTACATATTTTCCTGAGTTTCTATGATTTTATTTCATTATTATTACTATTATTATTATTATTATTATTATTACTATCATTACTATTATTGTTATTATTGTTGTTATTGTTATTATTAGTATTACTATTATTATTACTATTATTACTATTATTGTTGTTATTATTGTTATTGTTATTATTATTACTATTATTGTTATTATTATTACTTCTTCTTCTTGCAAGCCCATGTTTCCCTTAACAGAGATTTAGGTGCTCTCTCCCTACAGGGAAGAATTTGAACCATACTAATTTAGTTACACTTGTTTTCGTATAGATGTAATTTGAGTGGTCCGTGGTCAGCGTTCGCCTCATGCTGACATCTAGAAAACCAAGGTAGTACTAGGACGGGAAATTTCGGTAAATTTTGCTTAGAGGCCTTTTCATTCAGGCTAAAGGATCTTTTACGAGCCTGAAAATCTTCAGACTCGGGACCCACGGCTTAAAGTCTCTCCCGGAGGACTTGCTTCTTGGATTTTTCCGTCCTAAAAAATCCATCGACCCCGGCCGGGTTTGAACCCGTGACCTTCGGGACCAGAGGCAAGGAGCATACCCACTAGTCCACCGCGGCCGATATTATTATTACTATTATTGTTATTATTATTGTTATTATTATTATTACTATTATTGTTGTTATTGTTATTATTATTACTATTTCTATTTATATTGTTGTTATTATTATTGTTATTATTATTATTACTATTATTGTTGTTATTGTTATTATTATTACTATTACTATTTATATTATTTTTATTATTATTGTTATTATTATTACTATTATTGTTGTTATTGTTATTATTATTACTATTATTGTTGTTATTATTATTACTATTATTGTTGTTATTATTATTATTACTATTATTGTTGTTATTATTATTATTATTACTATTATTACTATTACTATTTATATTATTGTTGTTATTATTATTGTTTTATTATTATTACTATTATTGTTGTTATTATTATTATATTATTACTATTATTGTTGTTATTATTATTATTACTATTATTGTTGTTATTATTATTATTATTATTACTATTATTGTTGTTATTATTATTATTATTACTATTTATTGTTGTTATTGTTATTATTATTACTATTACTATTTATATTATTGTTATTATTATTGTTATTATTATTACTTATTATTGTTTGTTATTGTTATTATTATTACTATTATTGTTGTTATTATTATTACTATTATTGTTGTTATTATTATTATTACTATTATTGTTGTTATTATTATTATTATTACTATTATTACTATTACTATTTATATTATTGTTGTTATTATTATTGTTATTATTATTACTATTATTGTTGTTATTATTATTATTATTACTATTATTGTTGTTATTATTATTATTACTATTATTGTTGTTATTATTATTATTATTATACTATTCTTGTTGTTATTATTATTATTACTATTATTGTTTGTTATTATTATTACTATTATTGTTGTTATTATTATTATTATTACTATTATTGTTTGTTATTATTATTATTATTACTATTATTACTATTACTATTTATATTATTGTTGTTATTATTATTGTTATTATTATTACTATTATTGTTATTATTATTATTATTATTATTACTATTATTGTTATTATTATTATTACTAATATTGTTATTATTATTATTACTATTATTGTTGTTATTGTTATTATTATTATTACAATTATTGTTGTTATTATTATTACTATTATTATTGTTATTATTATTATTACTATTATTGTTGTTATTATTATTATTACTATTATTGTTGTTATTATTATTATTATTATTATTACTATTATTACTATTTTCTATTATTGTTGTTATTATTATTATTATTATTATTATTATTATTATTATTATTATTAATATTATAGTGTATTAAAGCATAATATGAATGTACATAATGTATTTTAGTTGTATACGGATTTTCAAAACCACATCTCTGCTTTTTTTGCCCTACAGTTACATTTTTAGCAGAGAGCGAGGTAATTACACTTTTTACAGAGCTTGTAATTAGCTTTCATTATCGACCAGAAAAGCTGGGATATTGAAAAATTATAACGGTTATAGAATAATATGAAAACTAACAATTTCGTTAGGGAATAATTCCATGCGATAAACAATATGTTACGGACAACGTGCAGCGCTGCCAGGTTGCGCAATTCATCGCTGTTATCGGAACCTAATTATCAAACTTCAGGCAAACATTTCGCGCAAATTGCATTAAAAATAATGTTACACTAGTAGCATAATATTGTAAATTACTTACAAAATGTCCTCTTTGAACGTAGAATAGCACCCGTCAATACCAATTTATGTGCATAGCGTGTTCTCCAAATATGTTTACAATATTAGAAAAATGAAACAAAACCCCCGGAATTTCTTGAATATCTTGAAAACTAATTCAATTCACTTTTCTTAACTACGCCACTTTAAACGATATAATAATAACGATATAATGATAATAATAATAATAATAATAATAATAATAATAATAATAATAATAATAAACGAATGAACTCAAATAGGCTTACAAAACAGATAATGGAATTCTACGAAAACAGAAGTAAAGCTCCAGTGGATACTATGAAGTGGATTGATGAAGTCAAAAAGGACTTAAAATTGGTAGGAATTACTAAAGAAGATATCCCAAACAGAGATATATTTAGAATTAAGGTGAATGAGTGGCAAGTTGACCAAGAGGACAAACCGAAGAAAAAAACTGGAACAACTTGGACAGATGATAGAAAAAAGCTCATAGCAAAAGAATGAAAGAAATTTGGGCTCAAAGGAAACGCCTCTAAGTACTTTGCGTAGTCCTACATGGGCTCATCCGCAATAAAAAATAATAATAATTTTATTTATTTACCGAATTTTAATGTGTACACATCTTTGTGTGCCTAAAGTTTTATTTTTCTTCTCCACTCGTCTCTCCAACCAATCCATGTCCTCCAATCCTCTTGCTCTCATTCCAGTTGTTATTTCCTGCATCCACAAGTTTCGAGATCTTCCTCTCTTCCTTCTGGATCATTTCTGAATTCTTGACAAGCATGTACAACTCTGCTCCAGTTCTTCAATCGTGTTAACGGGTGTGCTGTACACTTCGCTTTTGAGGTGACCCCAGACGTAAAAATCCAAAGGATTTAGATCAGGTGATCTTGGAGGCCAAGATACAGATCCGCCTCAACCTATCCATCTTTGGCCGTATCTGCGCGTTAGATGCCGTCTCACAGCAGCAGCAAAATGTGCCAGAGCTCCATCATGCATGTACCACAAACTTCTCAAGCAATCCTGGAAGATGACGCCGCAGAAACCTAAGGCACCTCCGTCCATTAAGTTTTCGTGGAAGAATGTGTGGCCCAATGAGATAATCACGTAGTATGATGTTACAAACAATGACGTCAGTGGCGGCTTGTATCCATGCATTCGTAATTATCTCACAAACGGCTCGTTTGCGGACCCATGTTTACTGTGACATTGTTGCTTCTATTATCGTGTACTTTCAACCATATAAGTTTGCGCCATCCTTAATGAAGCATCCTGTACATTGTACGTAGTATACAAAAAGGGGCAGTGGTTTTATTTCCCGCACTAGGTGGGTAATTTGTGATATTACAGTATAGTTATTTGTTATTTATAGGTTGACAACCCCGAAATTTAGGAAATTGAACATTAAATCATATCACAGCTCTACAAAAAAAATTGTTGCCCTGGTTATCTCAGCGAATTTATATGTTTTCAAGTGCACAGTTTACGAATATATTCATGAAAGTGCTGAATGTGCTCTAATTTTTATCATTTCTGCGTATCTTATATATTAAACAGTAAATGGCTTGATACTAATAAAATTTATGTTTCCAGTCATGATTTGATTTCTGCGCATTTATTTTCGCGTATACAAACATCACGTGATCCCCACTCTCACGCCCCTCACTCTACACACCGGCCGTGATCTCAGTTATTTAACAAAATTAAACTACTCACGACGTGCATCTGGATGTGACAAAACAATTCGTCAAAGCGTTGGACAAGGACGGAAAATGTTTCAAATACATTTGTAGAAAATTTCCTAAGCTCAGTATGTAAAAGTTAAAAGGCGGAATATTTCATGGTCCTCAAATTCGGCAATTGAAGAAAGATGCAAATTTTATCAAAGTTATGACTGTTCCAGAAAGTGAAGCTTGGAAGGGTTTTGTATTGGTAGTAGAAAATTTCCTAGATAACTACAATGCACCAAATTATAAAGAAATTGTGCAAAACATGTTGATAGGCTTCAAGATTCTGGATGCAAATATGAGTATAAAGTTACACTTTCTCCAGTCACCTGGATAGATTTCCGGATAATTTAGGAAATTATAGTGACGAACAGGGAGTGCGCTTTCACTAGGATCTAAAAGTAATGGAGGAAAGGTATCAGGGTAGATGGGACTGTCACATGATGGCAGATTACTGCTGGTCTTTAAAAAGAGATTGTTCCCTAAAAAATTATAGAAGAAAATCTTATAAAAGGCGTTTCACTGAAGTATAACATGGGTTTTCGGTCTTTTTCTTTCTATTTACGTCAGTGCATACTAATTTTTCAAAAAGAATTGGCATTATCCCCTCAGGAGTCCTCATCTAGGGGATATGTGGATGGTGACCACAAAGTGCCCAAGCTGAGCGAAAAATTTCTTCCACTTACTTGTGTTTTGCACTCTTGTAACTTTACTATCTAACCTCTCTTGGTTAACTCTTGTTTTTTTCGACCCCGACGCTATTAGGGCATCCGAGGGCTAGGGAGTCTTTCCTTTCTTCAATTTCTTCTTTCCTTTATTTCTTTTCTTCTCCAGAAATGCCTGACCAGAGGCTATAAGATGGCAGCTCCATCACTGGTCTTACCTTCCTTTGGCCAGCAACCAATCGAAGGGACTATTATTAAGCTTTCAAGTCTTATACGAGAATTTCCCGGAAGGATCAAACTAATGACGACCAAAGACAGCGGGTTACACCAGATGGGATCGGAAAAGGAACACCGATATCTTAAAAGAATTGAAGACTACGCCAATTTTGGAATATATTAAACAGTAGGCCTACCAACTAAATTGGAAGCACCATCTTGAAAGAATGAGTTCAAATCGGATCCCCAAAGCTGTTTATAATTATATACCAAGAGGATCAAGATCACAAGATCCTATGAAACGGTGGAGGGAAAATTTTCTATAGGATCGTAACAGGCCTTGGCCTAATACTTGGAAGGAAGAAGAAGACAATTGACATTATAAATATATCTGTTATATATATTGTTTTTATATTTTCCGATTGTTGTAGTGTTAACTGAAAATAAAGATTTAAAAAACCAGAGAAAATCTTCCAAAATCGTTGATAGTTTCATGAATTGTGAGCATAAATAAATATATCCGAAATTAATCTTATATCAAGGGCAACAAAACCACTGTTGACCAGTGTATCTTATTGAAGCACGTAGCGATATATTTTTTTCCAGGGCCAGGTTGCCAGCCTGACGCCTAACCCCCATACATGGTGGACTTTTTTTTAAAGGGTTTGCTCCCTTAGCCGACAGGTCTCAATTTTAAGGCGCTGAGAACTCGCCTTTCGTCCCATCTTGTTAGCTACATTCTATTACGACTGCAGTCAGGGAGCACGACGAGAACGTAGGATTACCAATAGGCACCCCCTGGAAGAAATAAACGTGACAGACCAAGATGGAAATTGAAAACCTACGTCAGAACTATAATAATAATAATAATAATAATAATAATAATAATAATAATAATAATACTTTATTTATTCAGGCAGAGTTAAGGCCATAAGGCCCTCTCTTCCACTCAACCAGCACAAATACAAACAAATATTCGACAAATATAGATATACACTATACTAATTATAAACAGTTAAAGATACAATAAATGTAGCAATGTAAGTGTCATGTACAAACAACATTTTATAGGGTAATAACAATAATGATACGATAATAATAATAATAATAATATAATAATAATAATAATAATAATAATAATAATAATAATAATAATAATAATAATAATATAATATGATACTTTATACGGGAAACACCAATTAATAATATATATATCTTACACTGGATAATAATGAAATCGAGTTTAGAGCAAATATAAATTTAGATTTCTTTTAAAAGATGCCAATGTCCGGCAACCCCTTATTTCTTGTGGTAGGGAATTCCAGTTGCGAGAAGTGGAGATGGTATATGACATGGAGTGATGTGATGTCCTATGTTGCGGTATATTAAGTAAGAGACTATGTTGTGATCTTGTGTTTAAGTTATGGTTTGAGGATAGATACTGGAAACGGGATGATAAATAATTGGGAATCGAGGTATGTAGGATCTTAAATAGGAGAATGGATGATAGGAATTTGGAAGAAGAAGATTGGAATGATAGAAATAAATGGAAACTGAAGACGGCAAACCTATAAGTGGGGGAAAGCCGAAGAAGAAGAACTTTCATTCATGGTCGTCATTGCTGTAAGTACGACAGAACGCACTATCATGTGGTTATTCCAGTTGAGGACTGTAGAGGACTAAAATGGTTATTTTCTTATCTGATTCGCGTTGTTTTGAAACAACGTGTATTAAATTAACTGAAATGTATTAATGTTGGTAAAACTGTAGTTTAGAAAGCGTCGGATGTTGGAGTCGAAATGGATGTTACTAGTTGCAGTAACTAAGTTACATGATGGCGCTTATTGATCACGTGACTCCGGGTAATGAAGTTATCAGCACACTGCGTTTAATTAGTTCGTGTGTTTTACTTACCGCATCACGCGTTCATCCAGTTAAAACAATGACACTTGTTATTATAGCTTCGTCATTCTTTTGTTTTGCGATTCTGGCACGTATCAATGACTCAACAACTAATAGGGCATTCGACAAGTACTGGCAACGCTCTTCTAAATCAGCGACACAATTTAACAAATCAGACAGTTGAATAAATCATTTGAACCGCATCAGATTTGAACCCTTGATTCTCGGAACCATGCAAAAAAGCATAAAATGCATGGTAATTGCTAGAGCGTTTGCATATTTAGGCATTTTTTTCACCTGTTATTGCATATTTTAACTAAAAACTAGTGATAACGCATATTTTTCGCTCTATATTTTCAACATTTTAAAAACATGTTGTTTTTTTCTAGGCCATCAAAATTGTAGTAAATCAGCGACACATTTTAACAAATCAGACCATTGAAAAAATCATTTGAACCGCATCAGATTTGAACCCTTGATTCTCGGAATCATGCTAAAAAGCATAAAATGCATGGTAATGCCTAGAGATCGGATTATATGCATTTGCATATTTAGACTAACGAGGTAATGGGGACCGAGTCACGGCGGTATAATCGTTCCATCAAATATGGAAGAAATTCCATATTTTGAACGCCTGACTAGAGGCTATAAGGTAGCAGCCCTACCACTAGTCTTGCTCTGTGGATGGCTGGTAACCAACCCAGGGGACTTCCTACTACTCGAAGAAACTTAAGCAAAGACTGGAATGATCACTCTGATGACGACAAAGCAAGAACTAGGTTAATGATTAAGGATCTCAAAGTTGCAACATGGAATGTGAGAGCCGTACAGGCCACATGGCCTAAACCGATTTTGTTCATGATGATGATGATGATGATGATGATGATGCATATTTCGACTTTTTCACCTGTTATTGCATATTTTAACTAAAAACTAGTGATAAAGCATATTTTTCGCTCTATATTTTCAACATTTTAAAAACATGTTTTTTTTCTAGGCCATCAAAAGTGTAGTAAATCAGCGACACATTTTAACAAATCAGACCGTTTTCCATTTAACCGCATCAGATTTGAACCCTTGATTCTCGGAACCATGCTAAAATGCATGGTAATCGCTAGAGATCGGATTATATGCGTTTGCATATTTAGATATTTTTTTCACCTGTTATTGCATATTTTAACTAAAAACTAGTGATAACGCATATTTTTCGCTCTATATTTACAACATTTTAAAAAATGTTTTCTCTAGGCCTTTTTTTTTTCCTTTCTCGTTTTTCTTTCGTTTACACTGTTCTTCCTTTTTGTTTTACCTTTCTTAACCTTTTAATCTTATCCACACATACAAACACAAGACAGGACACACACCCAGACTCTAGGTGGAGATTTTAAAATCCCCTACCGCGCCGGGAATCGAACCCGGATCGCCGGAGTGGAAGGTAGGGACTCTACCGACTACGCCACGGCGATGGACATTATCATCAAAAGTGTAGTAAACGATTTCCATAGTGCAAAAAAAAAATACCTAGCTGTGATTAGCACTCATTTTTCCCATGCACCTGCAACTATTAAAAAACTTCAAACTCAAGGTTTGGCGTTGATTGAATATATTTAGTTAATGGATAAAATCCGTCAATTGAACTCATTGCTGGAGGTATTCCCGAGTAAACTTAAAGAAAAGTATGAGAACATTTTGATAGAAACGGGCGAGCTTTTGCCAGAAATAATAAGTGCCAAAATAGCACCCAAATTCAAATAAAGCCCAATTACTTCAGTTGATGTAGAACGGTCCTTTTCTGATTATAAACATATTTTGAGCGATCGAAGACACAACCTAACTACCGAACATTTGGAACAATAGGCCTACCTGGTCGTTTTTCTGTTTACAATGTAGCAAAATGTAGAATATTTTAATTTGTGAACAATACTTTTGCCTGAAACTGATTGATAATTAATAATGTATCAGTGATAAATTATAATATTAACCCATTCGTCACAAAAGACGAGGTAGACTCGCTTAAGCCTGCTGTTATATATTTTGCAATTTTTGTACATCCTTGGCAGGGTACTCTTTTGTTAACATTTATGAATAGTAGAGGAATGTGTTTTTAACTTCACCCTTATAGTGATCTTAAGTACCGTTATATTTTGTGTGTTTTGAATGTCTGAAAATAGACAATATAATTTAAATAGATAAAATACTAATTATTATGTTAATTTAGAAATAAAATATCTAATAAATTAATAATTATTATGTTTGTTTTATTATTTAGTATTGCATATATTGACTTCTCATGCATATTTTAAGCATTTTTCATGCATATTTCGAGCTTATGTTGCATATAATCCGATCTCTAGTAATCACTAAGGCTAGGATTTGCATCTAATCATTAGGGCTGAAAAAAGTATCTGTATGAGCCTAGTAATACATTTCTATACACATTGTTTACAAAATGCGTGTCTGTGTCGGGAGTCTCCACTGCCTGCTCGGAGCGGAGAGTGTGTATCTTCGACTCTTCTCAGAAATATATATGTTTAGGTGGCGTGTGGTTGTATTAGAATGCCGAAACAAAAATTGTGAAAAGACGAGTCCATTCCTACACAAAGCTGACTGTAATAGAAGTCTGTCCCCAGTAGCGCGTGTCAACGTGCGGTTTGTAAACATAGCGGACTAAGTACGATGCAGCCTAGACTATAAATCCATCCTTTTTTTCAGCCATAGTAATACAAGTCGGCGGGGGTCGAAGAAGCGATCCCTTGCCAAGGACTGTTCAATTACTTAGAAGAAGACATCTGTTAAGAACAACATTGTTTAAGTTGCCCGTGTCTGAGAACATTAGCATGGATGTATGTATCATTATTATGGTTATTTAATAATGACGACTGTTCCCGTTATTTATCGTAAGTAATGCCACGAGTGATTTCCAAATTATCGATAAATTCACGACTCACGAAATCAAGAGTGACATTTGTCAGGACTATTTAACAAATACAATTAAACTCTTTCCTAAAAAATAATTATTTGAATATAGTTACCGCTGTTTAAAATATTTATATAGTTAATGTAGACGGCGATGTTTGAAAACAAATTAGAAATGTGAGGTTATGTATATTCACTGCAACTCGATCATATTATTTATTGCCAAATAGGATCGCAATATTGTAAGAATGCACTCTAGTGGAGAAATAATGAAACACATCAAACTATTATAATCAAAATTATAGGTTAATAATTTACATTTTGAATAAACAACTCAGTAAAATCACTGAATCTATTCATTATTTGCTATATTCAATGTATTTGTTGGAGAAAAAATAATGGTCTAACCTGTTCAGAATATTAAAAAAGGAGCTTTCTTTATCACAAAAGCAGGAGCTGATAAAGAGAAATCGATAAAGAGCGAGGTGAAACACGACTGTCATTGGTGTAAAACAGAATTCATTGAAAAATGATTGGTCATTGACTACCATTGCGACATGGGTTAAATAGTCAGTGTATATTATGTTTTCATTTCATTTATTTCAAACAGCTATTTGTATTATTTAATCTTTGACATATTTAAATTATATTCATTTTTAGTTAAGCTTACATGTCTTTTCTTTATAGCTTGCTTGATTGTGTCAGTTCGAACTTGGACCTAAGTTTTATGTGCTTATATAGCGATTCCCTTCCTTCTCATGATAGACAGTATATCTCTACCTATCTATCTTCGGGTTTTTACAGCTGCTGCCGTCTTCCCGTGCCAAACTTCCAAAGCCTACGGTCTTGGGCATCTTCGATGCTTAGCCCTCTAGCTTACATTACTGTCTTCATGTTTTCCTTCCATGTTAACCTTGGTCTTCCTCTTTTCTTCTTTCTGTTCGGATGCCATTCATATAGTTGCTTCGGCCATCGCTCATCTTCCATTCTTAAAACATGTCCTATCCACTTTAATTCCTTCTCCTCAATTCTTTCAATTATGCTTTCTTCTGCTTCCATTATGTTTCTAATTTCCTTATTTATGACATGTTCTAATCTAGACTTTCTGGCACTTCTTCGTAAATAATCCATTTCTAGAGCCATTAGTCTATTCTTGTAGTACTTATTGATTGTCCATACCTCACTTCCGTACATTGCAACCAATATATTTTTTTGTGTATTTCCAAATATGCTTATCCACCATATGGAATTTAACAATGATATTATTTTGCTACTCAATTCAATTCTATGTTATATGTTCTCTTTGCCTATACCTTCGATGTTATCCATAATCATTCCCAAATATTTAGTTTGTTTGCTTTTGTCTTTCATACTTTTTTCTGTCAGGCTTTGATTGATTTGGTCTTTTAACATTTTGTTTTTTTTTCTAATGTGTGGGGAGCTGGCCCACAGCATAAACCCCCAACCTGGAGGACCAGGAAAATTTGTCTGGGTTTTCTTCCCATAGCCTTTGAAGATCCCTCTTCACCGCAAGGCAGTTAGTATATAAAGTAAAATATGATTAGCCTTGCCTTTATATTATGTTGACTATTTAACTCATGCCACAAATGCAAGTCAATGACCAATCACGTTTCGATGAAAGTTGTTTTACAATCAATGACAGTCGTGTTTCACCTCGCTCTTTATCGATTTATCTTTATCAGCTCCTGCTTCTGTGATAAAGAAAGCTCCTCCTTTTTAATGTTCTGAACAGGTCAAAGCATTATTTTTCTCCAACAAATACATTGAATATAGAAAATAATGAAAAGATTCCTTGATTTTACTGAGTTGTTTACTAAAAAATAAATGAATAACCCGTAATGTTGATTATGATATATAGTTTGATGTGTTTCATTATTTCTCCACTTGGGTGCACTCTTAAAATATTGCGATCTTATTTGGCAATAAATAATATGATCAAGGTGCAGTGAATGAACATAACCTCACATTTCTGATTTGTTTTCAAACATCGCTGTTTACATTAAATATATAAATAATTTAAAATAACTATAGTTAAACAATGATTTGTGAGTAAACAGCTTAATTTTATTCGTTAAATAGTCCTAACAAATGCCACTCTTGATTTCCAAATTCACTAGATAAATTCACTTCTCACTTCGTGAGTCGTGAATTTATCGATAATTTGGAAGTCACTCGTGGCATTACTTATGAATAATACACTAGAGGTGTTTTATAAGAAAGATGAATTAAGTCTGTATTTTGGGCACAGCTGCAGACCGCGATAGCTTGTGTATTCCACAAGTTGATTTGGAAATTACGATAGGTTCCGTGAAGAGAGTGTCAAAAAACCAGCCCGTGCAATATATTCTGATATTGTGCACAGAGACGAGTGTAGTGTAAATGTGTGTTTGTGTTTTTATAGTGTGAAGTGTGTTGTATGAGGCATGATGGTGAAAAGAAGGGAGAAAGTGAAACCCGGTGCCGGCACGTACTCTTATCGAAAAGCACTAACAGATCCGCCAGTTTTAACATCCCCAACCGAAACCAAAAATAATAAGAACTGTTAAATCTCGTAGACTGCGATGGGCAGGACATGTGGCACGAATGGGGAATGAAAGACGTGCATGGAAGCTTCTTATAGGAAAACCAGAGGGAAAACGCCCAGTTGGTAGACCAAGAATGAGGTGGGAGAATAACATTAACCATGATTTGAGGGAAGTAGATTATACAAGGGATGACTGGAAAACATTGGCCCAGGATAGGGATGTATGGAGAGCTTATGTCCGCGCGGCCATGAACCTGCGGGCTCGATAGTGCCAGTGAGTTAGTTTAATATTAAATTTATCACTTCTCACTCAATGACAAATTAAATTTGAAGAGAAAAATAGATGCTTTAACGATTTAAGCTGTTAGTTTGTAACATATTATGTGTATTTTGAATTGTATTTATAAAACAGTGTTTGCTCGCTCCTGCAGTGCACTGTTTGTACGTGCAGTAATCCTGAAATTGACAACACTGAGAATCAAGTAATTAATTTTGTTTGGATGCTGAAACGAGAGTCAGACAAAAGCCGTTGAGCTTTAAACAAAGAACTGAAGGGGCTTCTTTGTTCTTGCATGCGGAAAAGTAAAATCGACACCAAGCGACGCTTCGGAGAGTGTTATCAACTGTGAAAGGGTGAGATTTCGCAGGCAAAGTGAAAGTTTGAGAAGCGAGAGGATGGAACCAACCAGCGGATAATTTGATGTTTGAGTGCTTCGCCATGACATTTAAAACTAATCAATGGTGAGATGGTCCTGCAAGACCCGCTCTCCCAATTTATGTATCCCATTACCAGGGGCTACAATCTATATGTTAATACTTATATCTTCCCCCCTGTTAGTTTTATAATAATAATAATAATAATAATAATAATAATAATAATAATAATAATAATAATAATAATAATAATAATAATAATAATAAAAATAATAATAATCGTCATCATCATCATCATCATCATCTGCCTTCGTGGATTAGGTCTGTTGACCCGTTCCGACTTCAGCCCATCTCTTTCTAGGTCTGCCCACATCTCGGGTGCCTTTAGGTTTGTATTTTGTTATTTGTTTTGGATATCTATCTTCATTCATTCTGTCTATGTGTTGCTTCCATTTTTGACTATATGTATCAATTTTATCAGTTATTGCAAATATTTCAAGTTCCTGTCTTATTCTGTGTTCTTGATTCTGTCTTCCTTAGTGCACCCTTTAACGTTAGACCCTTGATAGAGGTCCACTCCAGGGAGTAGGCGCCCCTGCCCTTTTGTGAGCTCCAGGTCCCACTCGCCCAGTGGGTAGTACCTGGGTAGGGCCCCGTTCACGGGTTACGTGGGGAGAGGAGAAGTCCCCAAAGCCGTGGTGAAGGCAATTTCTCTAGGAGACGAACACTCCGAAATAACAGTTCCCTGCCCTCCAGGAAGAGGGGTTTGGCTAGAGGCTGGTAACCTCTACTAGTAAAAAATAACTTACTCATAAACTTCAGCAGAAGAAAAGCCGGATTGATAAACCTTATGACGACCACAGCAAGAAAAATTAATAATAATAATAATAATAATAATAATAATATTATTATTATTATTATTATTATTATTATTATTATTATTATTATTATTATTATTTAATGTATACATTAATGCTATCATCAGACACTGGAGATTGACAGTTCATGGTAATATTCCTCTCTCAAGACACACAATTTTAGACACACTCTTATATGCAGATGATCAGACTCTTTTCGGCAATAATGAAGATGAATTACAATATTCCACTCATCATCTTAATATAATAGCCCAACGATTTAACATGGAAATATCAACAACAAAATCTAAAGTTATGGCCTTTCAAGGGAAATTCCCAGTAAGAAGTAAAATTTTTATTCAGAATTCAATATTAGAGCAAGTTAATTCATTTAAATACTTAGGATATAATCTAACTTATAATGAGGAATGTGATATATCCTTTAAAATACAAAACTATAATAAAGCTTTAAGAAGTATCAAGCAAGTTTTTAAACCATCAAAAGTGCAGAGACACACAAGAATGAAAATCTATAAAATTCTCGCTAGACCCATAATCTGTTATGGCAGTGAAGCTTGGACCATCAGAACTCAGGATGATCGTCATATTACAGCCACGGAGATGAAATTTCTGCGACGAACTGCAGGTTATAGCCTTCTAGACCACCAAAGAAATTCAACAATAGTCAGAGAGTTAAACATCGTACCTATATCTGAATACCTCCAAGAATATAGAAACAATTGGCTAGCCCATATTCAGCGCATGGATCGTCACAGAATACCAAAACAAATTCTTCACTACATTCCTCGAGGCAGAAGATCTGTGGGTCGACCTTTTCGGAGATGGCGGGAGGCCGTAACGGGCCACTGGGCCTAATACTTGAAAGGACGATGATGATGATGATGATAATAATAATAATAGCAACAATAATAATTATTTATTGATTTATTTATAAACAGGTAGGTTTATAATGTAATAAAACATCTTCCTGTGCCCATAACGTTTCAATTTTTTATCTTCTTTCTCCATTCTTCTCTATCTTCCCTTTCCAAATTCTTTCAGAATCTTTCTCCCTCATACCTCTTCTTCCATCGTCCATCCATTTATAAGTCCAGGTCGACTTCTCTTTTCTTTCCCAGGTGGAATCCATTCCAAAGCTTGTCTGGGTATATGATTATACCATTCTACAGTAGTTGTTTATATCTCACAAAATCTAATATTACATTTTGGACTTTCATTTGTTGTCTGATGATTGTATTTCTGTTTTATTTTCTAATTTATAATGTCTAGTTGAGTGTCTAACACAAACCATTTCAGCAGACATAAGTTTTAAATTCGAATTTTTATTCAACTGCCAAGTTTCTGCACCATATGTTGGCGTGCTTCTAATATTGTACACTTAGCAACAAAAGAATGACCCGACTCTTTATCATAAGTAATGCCACGAGTGATTTCCAATTTATCTAGAGAATTTGGAAATCAAGAGTGGCATTTGTTAGGACTATTTAACGAATAAAATTAAGCTCTTTACTCACAACTCATTATTTAATTATAGTTATTTTAAACTATTTATATATTTAATGTAAACGGCGATGTTTGAAAACAAATGAGAAGCGATAGGCAGGCTTCATCTGCTTCTTTTGTTTATCACTGCAACCAGATCATACTATTTATTGACAAAGGAACGCAATATTGTAAGAATGCTCTCTAGTGGAGAAAAAATGAAACACATCAAATTGTATATTAATTCATTTCTGATGTCCTATGATGTAAATATGACAAATATATTTTTCTGGATTGTTACCTGGGAAAAAATACATTTAAGAAAGTGCAAACAGTGGTTTATTTTTTTTTTTGGTGGTGTAATCAATTGCTACAAATGTTTTTATATTAACTCCCGCATGCGGCATGTGTTGACATTCATGCACTATATATACAATCTGGTAGCCGTATTTCTCACGGGCTCAGTCACTGCAAAATAATGGTGAGACCTGTTCGGAATATTAAAAAGGAGGAGCTTTCTTTAATATGGTAATTATAACACTGATAAATATTTCGTGAAACACGACTCTGATTGGTTGTAAAACAGAAATCATTGAAACGTGATTGGCCATTGAGTCCCATTTGGGGCATGAGTTAAATAGTCTCAAATAGTTCTAACGCGCGATTCACGCGAGTAAACTAATTGCACGGTAGAGCTACCATACGTTTCCCCATCTTCCTTTGAAGAGCATTCTTTTTAAATACGAGGCATCGAACGCTTAGGTCAGTGCTTAGTGGCTTGATTCGTATGCTAGAGGTCATAGGTTCGATTTCCGGCGAGGTTCTTCTTCTTATTCTTCTTAATCATAATTTATAGGATTTTCATCCTGTTTATTTCCAAAATCACTCCTCGCAGGAAGACGTATTGGATGTGCATTCACTGTCTATCCATCTCTTGGCTGGTCTTCCTCTTGTTCTTCTCCCGTCCATTGGTCTATCTTCTATAGTTCCCTGCGAGGTTAGTTTTTGTAATTGTTAAGATACTTTTATTTTATTCTGTATGTCCATTCTTAAAGAAAAAAACGTACTATTTGGAAGTATTATTATTATTATTATTATTATTATTATTATTATTATTCACGGTTTAGGCTTATTTTCTAGCCTGTTCCTGCTCCAAATTGCTGCTCTTTCCATCTTTTCCTTGGTATTCCCAATCTTCTTCTTCCTCGTGGTGAATAGTTGTATGCTGCTTTTGGTATTCTATCTCAGTCATCCTTGCCAAATGTTGTTTCCAGTTTGTTCTGTATTTCCTCTATTGTTGTGTTTAATTCCTCTACATTTAGTTGTTGTTTTATTTCAGTGTTATGTTTTTGTCTGTTCTTTGATATCCCGCTATTGGTCTGAGGAATCTCATTTCAGCAGCTTGTATTCTGGCAGATTGTTGTGTTGTCACTGTCCATGTTTCGGATCCATAAGTAATAATAGGCACTGCCATTGTCTTGTATAATTTCATTATAGAGTCTTTCCTGACTTTATTTTTCAAAGTTCTTTTTAGTGTTCCTGTTATATAATTAAACTTATTTAGTTTGTTATTTATATCTGTTTCCGCTGTGTATGATATTTCGCAACCTAGGAAGTTATATCTTACTACTTGTTCTATTGGTTTATTTTCTAATAATATGTTTGTCCGAACTGGATATTATTATTTATTTATTTATAAACAGGTTTACAATGTAATAAAACATCTTCCTGTGCCCAAAGCTTTTCAATTTTTTATCTTCTTTCTCCACTCTTCCCTATCTTCCCATTCCAATTCTTCCAGACCTAGCTCCCTCATACTTCTTCTTACATCATCCATCACTTAAATCTAGGTCGACCTCTCTTTCCTTTTCCAGGTGGAATCAATTCCAAAACTTGTCTGTGTAATCTTTTCTCTGGCATCCTACGTATATGACCGTACCATTCTAGTTGTCTGTATCTCACAAAATCTAATATTGAATTTTGGACTTTCATTTGCTGTCTGATGACTGTATGTCTGATTTTTTCCAATTAAGAATGTCTAGTTGAGCGTCTGAAACAATCAATTTCGCTAGACATAAGCTTTAAACTCAAATTTTTCTTCAGATGCCAAGTTTTTGCACCGTATGTTAGCGTGCTTCGAATTATGGATATATAAATTTCTAATTTGGTATCTATTCTTATGTTCTTGTCCCACAAAACATCGTTTAACTTTGTTATCTGCCTTTTTGAATTCTATATTTTATGTCATTTTCTTGGATACATTTTGAGTTAATTTTAATCCCCAGGTAATTACATTCTTCACATCATTTGATGCATCCCATTATTATTATTATTATTATTATTATTATAATTATTATTATTATTATTATTATTATTATTATTATTATTATTATTATTATTATTATTATTATTATTATTATCATTATTATTATTATTATTATTATTATTATTATTATATTATTATTATTATTTTTATTATTTTTTTTATTATTATTTTTATTATTATTTTTATTATTATTTTTATTATTATTTTATTATTACTTTTATTATTTTTATTATTATTTTTATTATTATTTTTATTTTTATTATTTTTATTTTTTATTATTTTTATTATTATTTTTATTCTTATTTTTCTTTCTTTTTTTTATTATTATTTTTCTTATTATTTTTATTATTTTTTTACTTATTATTTTTCTTCTTATTTTTCTTCTTTTTTCTCTTCTTTTTCTTCTTCTTTTTCTTCTTCTTTTTCTTCTTCTTTTTATTCTTCTCTTCTTCTTCTTTTCCTTCTTTTCCTTCTTCTTTTTCCTTCTTCTTCTTCTTCTTACTTCTTCTTATTCTTCTTCTTCTTCTTCTTCTTCTTCTTTTTTTTCTTTTTTTTTCTTCTTCCTTTTCTTCTTCTTCTTTTTTTCTTCTTTTTTCTTCTTCTTCTTCTTTTTCTTCTTCTTCTTCTTCTTCTTCTTTTTCTTCTTCCTTCTTCTTCTTCTTCTTCTTCTTTTATTCTTCTTCTTCTTCTTCTTCTTCTTCTTCTTCTTCTTCTTCTTCTTCTTCTTATTCTTCTTTTATTATTTACAGCAGGCGATGGACAATACTAATAATTTTTGTATTATTGCCCATCATCTATGGGCTATTATTCTGCTGGACTTGGCATATATAAGGTAAATATTTTAATTGAAGGATAAAACGTTTTCCTCACTAATACGTAATAAATAAATAAACACAAATATATGAAGCTATATTATATTTTATTACATAAATTTATAGCATTATTATTAAAATGTGGTACTGCACACACAAATTTATACCGGTAGCTAAATAGTGTTACACAGTTTACGAAGGCAGGAATATTACTCGTACTTAGTACAGTGTAAAGTGGACGCAGAATACGTGGCAGGAATTAAATGTTATAGGATGTATTCTGCGAAAATACAAATGAATAAAAAAAAAGCATTGTCGAATGATTCGAACCCTGGCTGTCATATATATTTCATCTTTTAGTAAGTGGTTTAACGATCTACGCTACTCGAACGTCCGATACTACTTGTCTTGTTTACTTGTACACTATAAACGAGAGTTAAACTTTATTTAAAATGTCGGAATTTGAGTAACATTGCATTTGTAGAACACTTATAAATATCTAGAAACATGTCTCCTTCACCGTTGTTTAACTATTTAAGATGATTAAAACTAAATACAGCGTATTTAAAATAATTAACAATTCGTTACCTCGTGAACCACAGCTTTAGCTTTTCGAGCATGCGCAGTGGGTCCTAACAGGAACTCTACTTTTTGAAGCGGCTCATTCTTTATGTTGCTAAGTGTACTTAAAAAGTTGGCTACAGTTTTACATCGGTAACTGGAGTGCGAAAAAAATTAATCTCTCTGATGTTTTCAATTTTATTTCAACAACCAATTGTGAATGTTTTATATAATGTGTAGGAACAGTTACAAAAGGCTCAACTTTCCAACTTATGACAAGACTTTTTAACTAACGTAACACATTTCTGTCAATTTTTATCCTTAGGATTTCATTTTCAAGTTATTTAGTACCATTCACAAATATTTTTACATGTTTTCTAACGATTAAGTTGGGTAGCTACAACAAATAGCGGCTCCAGGTCGAGAAAAACCAGCTAAAACTTGTAAGGTACCAAATATGCTGACCACATGTCACTTCTGATGGCTGGATGATCGTCCACCTCTGATTACACTGGTCAACATGATTTTTGTCTCATGAGTACCAATAGTTGTACTTAATGAAGTATTTTTATCGTGTTTTCAAATATGTATTCGGAATTTTTCCATCACCCACAGTTTTTTTTATTTAAATTTCAATTAATGGATTTAAATAATTATTCTTTTAATAAATGTTTTTTAGTCCATTTATTATCTTGGTCAGTGAGCGATGAGCACGGAAAACACTTTTATCAGGAGATTTCTGCTATGGAAAAGAGATATCAAGGCAAATGGAATCCTAATATGCTGGCCGATTATTGTTGGACTATTAAGAGGGATGCTCCACAGGCGAAATATAGCAGCAAATCGTCATCTCTTACTTTCTAGGTGAGTCCGAATGTTCGAATATTGTGTAGTTACGAATGTAGAAAGTATTAAAGTGTTTGAAATTATAATAAATGCATGTCTCTCGGAAACCTTGCGTGATGGAGAAACCCCGATATCATATTTGAATTCAGGAGAAAAAATACTATCAGAATCACATATTTTTCTTTGAGAGACAGAAAAATGTTTATTTTTTGTTCATCAGTGTTATCGTGTGTTACTGATTGCAGGACGACATTTTTCCCTCTTAATTCCGAATTTAAACCGTCCATTGGTACGTTCCATGGCACTGGTCCCATGTTGGCTGAAATTCAATCACAAAATGTCTTTCCCCATGGAAGTCGAAAAACTGTAAGATCAACACAAAGGGTTGATGTCTTAAACCGCTAGGCCAAAGCACGGAACGGTTTAAAATCAGAATTAACTACTACTTGTAAGCTCATGTTTTCCCTTAACAGAGATTTAGGCGCTCTCCCCCTACAGGGAAGAATTTGAACCATACTAATTAAGTTACACTTGTTTTCGTATAGGTATCACTTGAGTGGTCCGTGGTCAGCGTTCCGCCTCATACTGACATCTAGGCAACCAAGGTAGTACTAGGACGGGGAAATTCGGTAAATTTTGCTTAGAGGCCTTTTCATTCAGGCTTAAAGATCTTTTATGAGCCTGAAAATCTTCGGACTCGGGACCCACGGTTTGAAGTCCCTCCCGGAGGACTTGCTCCTTGGATTTTCCTACTAAAAAAACATCGACCCCGGCGGGGTTTGAACCCGCGACCCTCGGGACCAGAGGCAAGGAGCATAACCACTAGTCCACCGCGGCCGATGAGAATCAGAATTAAGAAGAAAATATGGCATCCCAATACGCTAACTCACTGGCACTATCGAATCCGTAGGTTCATGGCCGCGCGGGCATAAGCTCTCCATACATCCCTATCCTCAGCTAATGTTTTCCAACAATCTCCTGTATAAACTACTTCATTCAAATCATGATTAATTTTATTCTCCCACCTCATTCTAGGTCTACCAACTAGGCGTTTTCCCTCTCCTTTTCCTACAAGAAGCTTCCATGCCCCTCTTTTATTCAGTATTCTTGTGACGTATCCTGCCCATCGCAGTCTACGAGACTTAACTGTTCTTATTATATCTGGCTTCCTATAAAGACCATGTAGCTCACTCTTATGTAAGTCTTCTTCATTCACCTGTCTGTTCATCTATAGATCTATCTATCTTTGGGTTTTTACAGCTGCTGCCGTCTTCCCGTGCCAAACCTCCAAAGCCTACGGTCTTGGGCATCTTCGATGCTTAGCCCACTAGCTTGCATTACTGTCTTCATGTTTTCCTTCCAAGTTAACCTTGGTTTTCCTCTTTTCTTCTTTCTGTTCGGATGCCATTCATATAGTTGCTTGGGCCATCGCTCATCTTCCATTCTTAAAACATGTCCTAACCACTTTAATTCCTTCTCCTCAACTCTTTCAATTATGCTTTCTTCTGCTTCCATTATGTTTCTAATTTCCTTATTTGTGACAGGTTCTAATTTAGACTTTCTGGCACTTCTTCGTAAATAATCCATTTCTAGAGCTATTAGTCTATTCTTGTAGTACTTATTGATTGTCCATACCTCACTTCCGTACATTGGAACAGATTCCACCAATGTTTTACCAATATATTTTTTTGTGTCCTTCCAAATATGCTTATCCCACCATATGGAATTTAATGATGATATTATTTTGCACCTGTCTGTTCATCTCTTGATAAAAATTTTTCATAAGAACTAATTGATATAATACTGGGTTCTGGTTACGAAATTGGCGTGTTAAACCAGGCTGGGTCGATTTTTTTTTTTTCAGAGTGTGATAATCCTGGGCATAAGTTTCTCTGGAAAGGAAATAAAGCCGCGGGTCCAGTCTTCTAGATTTATGACATGTTAAAGAGGCTCAAGTTTGAAATAAGAGCTTTTTACTCTAAATTTGTCTGCTCTTCCACGACCGAGCAACGCAAACGTACTGTACAGTCAGGTTAATGTTACAAATGTAACTAACTGACTGGCACTATCGAATCCGTAGGTTCATGTCCGCGCGGACATAAGCTCTCCATATACCCCTATCCTAAGCCAATGTTTTCCAATCATCCCCTGTATAATCTACTTCCTCAAATCATAGTTAATGTTATTCTCCCACCTCATTCTTGGTCTACAAACTGGGCGTTTTCCTACAAGAAGCTTCCATGCACGTCTTTCATACCCCATTCGTGGCACATGTCCTGCCCATTGCAGTCTACGAGACTTAACTGTTCTCATTATATCTGGCTTCCTATAAAGACCATGTAGTTCACTGTTATGCAGTCTTCTCCATTCACCCGTCTGTTCATCTATCTTTGGTCCAAAAAAATTCCTAAGTACTTTATTCTCAAATACTCGTTTCCTCCTTTAAAGTAAGAGTCCATGTTTCGCATCCATATAATATAACTGGTAGAATAATACGAGTCATCATCATCATCATCTGCATTCATGGATTAGGTCTGTTGACCCGTTTCGACTTCAGCCTATCTCTTTCTAGATCTGCCCACTAATCGGGTGCCTTTAGGTTTGTATTTTGTTATTTGTTTTGGATATCTATCTTCATTCATTCTGTCTATGTGTTACTTCCATTTTTGACTATATGTATCTATTTTATCAGTTATTGCAAATATTTCAAGTCCCTGTCTTATTTCTGTGTTCTTGATTCTGTCTTCCTTAGTGCACCCTTTAACAGATCTCAAAAATTTCATTTCTGCCGCCGTTATCCTACTTAGATCTTGTTTTTTATGTATCCAGGCTTCTGATCCATAGAGCAGTACCGGTACTGCCAACATTTTATAAAATTTCAATTGGGTCTATCTTGTGAATAATAAAGTGATCCCACAACAGACCCGGAGGCCCTTGGGGTAGTAGGAGGTTAGGGCTCCCACTTTTTCTAGACAATCGGCACTTTATGTCAGCCGGGTTGTCAGCCCTGCGTGACGGCCGTCTTTACCCCCAGAACAAGCGTCTGGTACTCATTTCCGTTAGAGGCTGAGTCGACCCCAGGGCCATAGTGCCACCAGAGGGTTTGGGTCAGTTTAAAAATCCTGACCCCATCGGGACTTGAACCCTCGACCCTCCGGCTTGTAGCTCAGTGCCTTAACCACTACGCTACGGCGTGCCCCCATCTTGTGAATAATACGAGTTTTAAATATTTTTATATATTTTCAGTTTAACGTTTTTTGAAAGGAGTTGGGACATCAAGAGTCTTTGCAATGCATAGCATGCATTTCCAGAATTGAGCCTATGTTTAATTTCTTTGTGCATCTCATTCCTATTTGTGATTACTGTTCCTAGGTATTTTAATTCAGCCACTTCCTCAAAATCTCCCTCATTTGTCATTAGCTGTCCATTTCCATTATATAATGTATTTCCACGTGTGACCATATATTCAGTTTTATTGATCTCTGGCCACCATATACCCAAGATATTTCTCAGGCAACTGGTCATGAAAGCCTGAGTAAACAATAGTAGCATTTTTTTAGAAATGGATAGTAACTTTAGAGACATTCTGTATTTAAGCCAGCTGATTCACTCTTGTTGGCAAAACATAATATAGGTTGGCGACACTGTATATCTGACATTGTCACAGTAAGATTGAACGCAGTTCTCCAGTTTAATTTAGAGCAGAGCGCCACACAGCAGTAATAAGAAAGTTGAGGCTAAGCCAGAAGCCAGTATTATCCCAGAATTCATTGCACCACCTGATTTTTTTTTCTCACGCCCAACAAAGTCATTGTAGGACTTGGTAAAATGTAATAATTTACAGTAATCTAACCTCCCTAACATTGTCTAATGGACTAAATGCAGAGGGGGGACTGTTAGAAGCTGATTTACATCAGGACGTGAAAGGTTCTTTAGCGAGTAAGCGTCGTTACGATCGTCATATATTTGTAATTTTTGTGTAGAAATGAATTCAATCTGGTGGATAAGTCAGTTACTAATTCTGGTTTAGAGAACAAGATCCGACCCAGGAATTGTAGACCAATCGTTAGAGCTGCGATTTATATGCAGACAGCATGCACGCTTCTACATTGTTAACTTACACAATCAATTGTTTTTATTCTTTATTTAAATTTATGTGTTTACACTTACTACTGGTTGCCCAGCTGTTGAAATTTGACCACAATTCATTACATTTTTAAGTATGTCACAAATGCATATGGGACTCTTACTTTAAGGGAGGAAATGAGATTACGAGTTTTTGAGAATACAGTTCTTAAGAGGGAGAAGTTATATAGTATCCTGCTGGAGTTCGGAATTCCTAAAAAGTTAGTTAGACTTATACGAATGTGTCTAAATGGCACAAATAGTAGGGTGCGTGTAGGCAAACCGTTTTCGGACACTTTTGAAATCCAGAATGGGTTGAAACAAGGAGATGCACTATCTCCTCTACTATTTAATTTTGTACTAGAGCATGCCATTAAATCTTTAGAGAATGAGGAAGGCTTACAACTCAATGGTATTAGTAAGCTGTTAGTTTATGCTGATGATGTAGTACTACTGGCCGATAGCGAGGAGATACTAAAGGCCAACACGCACACACTATTGAGTAACACTAAGAAATTAGGACTGGAAGTAAATATCAATAAAACTAAATATATGGTCACACGTAGAAATTCATTGTATAATGGAAATGGACAGCTAATGACAAATGAGGGAAATTTTGAGGAAGTGGCTGAATTCAAATACCTAGGAACAATGATCACAAACAGGAATGAGATGCACAAAGAAATTAAACATAGGCTCAATTCTGGAAATGCGTGCTATTATGCATTGCAGAGACTCTTGATGTCCCAACTCCTTTCAAAAAACGTTAAACTGAAAATATATAAAACTATTATTCTACCAGTTATATTATATGGATGCGAAACATGGACTCTTACTTTAAGAGAGGAAAGGAGATTACGAGTATTTGAGAAATAAAGTACTGAGGAAAATTTTTGGACCAAAGAGAGATGAACAGACAGGTGAATGGAGAAGACTACATAACAATGAACTACATGGTCTTTATAGGAAGCCAGATATAATAAGAACAGTTAAGTATCGTAGGCTGCGTTGGGCAGGACATGTTGCACGTATGGGAAATGAAAGACTTGCATGGAAGCTTCTTGTAGGAAAGCCAGAGGGAAAACGCCCAGTTGGTAGAACAAGAATGAGGTTGGAGAATAACATTAACTATGATTTGAGGGAAGTAGATTATACAGGGAATGATTGCAAAACATTAGCTCCGGATAGGGATGTATGGAGAGCTTATCAACAAAAATAAAATAATTTTACCATCAAAAGCGTGGGGTGGTTTTTATGATTTTTACATTTTCTTCTTAGAGACTTTACTTTTACCAATATCTGTTTATTACCAAATATATTAATTGATATAGAGCACCCCACGCTTTTAATGGTAAACTTATTTTATTTTTGTTGATAACTCTAGTTTTATTCTATATGTGTTGGAGATGATTTTTTTGTTGACCACATTAATTTTATCCCAAACGTGTTGGAAAAGTAAAATTATTTTTCATATTTTAGTTCGGTTTTCTAATAAAGCGTGTTGTTTTACTTTTTTAAAGCTATAAAATAAAATAAGTTAACATATACCTTCTTAGGTAAAATCCGTCGTCCTCAACTTATAAAATATGTAATATTTATGCCTGTAGGCCTTTCAGAACATCCGTTCAATCTTCAGCAGGTCACTCTTCGCTACAACATCTGGTCCCAATGTGGCTCTGTCGTGACACATTAGGACCAGCAGCATCAACCATCATACAGGATGTTGTAGCGAAGAGTGGTCTGCTGAAGATGGAACGGATGTTCTGAAAGGCCTACAGGCATAAAGATTACATATTTTATAAGTTGAGGACGGATCTTACCCAAGAAGGTATATTTTAACTTATTTTATTTTATGACTCTCCATCTCAACGGTTTTAACAATGAATTTTATTTGTATTGATTTTAAAGCTATTATTTATTTATTTAAAATATTATTTATTGTCTTTATCTACAGTTATTACAACCTGTGATTAGTAATCTAAGAGGATGCATATTTCTCGTAACAAAGTTCTGAGCTAACGATAAAGTTAATGTATCTTTTATCACTTAACAGCTTAGTGTCGGGATTAACAAAAATGGATTTCCACATCCTCACTGTAAGGAAGAAAGAGATAAGCTGGTTTCATGATGCTAAGTATGTGGAATTGACAGCTTCTTCCGACAAGTAAAATCAATAACCTGCATAATACTTGTCGTTAATACAATTTACGGAAAGTTTATGAGCCTCATCCATTTAGTATCGCTGTCAGAAAAAAATACAGATTTGACAAGTGTTTATAAAGTTGTCTACAACAAGTTAAAAGATAAAGAATTTAATAAAATATAATAGTGATAATAATAATATCGAAAATATAGTGAAAAAAGAATACAAAATTATAAGAAAAGTTTTAGGTCCAGAAGTCATAGGTGAAGCATTTAGACTCAAAAGTAAAAAGGAAATAAAAATATATACAGACATTCATAGTGATATTAGAAAACGAAGGTTAAAATTTTATGGCCATATTAAACGAATGAACTCAAATAGGCTTACAAAACAGATAATGGAATTCTACGAAAACAGAAGTAAAGCTCCAGTGGATACTATGAAGTGGATTGACGAAGTCAAAAAGGACTTCAAATTGGCAGGAATTACTAAAGAAGATATCCCAAACAGAGATATATTTAGAATTAAGGTGAATGAATGGCAAGTTGACCAAGAGGACAAATCGAAGAAAAAAACTGGAACAATTTGGACAGATAATAGAAAACAAGCTCATAGCAAAAGAATGAAAGACATTTGGGCTCAAAGGAAACGCCTCTAAGTACTTTGCGTTGTCCTACATGGGCTCATCCGCCACCAAAAAAAAAAAAAAAAAAATTCTATGTATCTTCGGGTTTTTACAGCTGCTGCCGTCTTCCCGTGCCAAACCTCCAAAGCCTACGATCTTGGGCATCTTCAATGCTTAGCCCTCTTGCTTGCATTAATGTCTTCGTGTTTTCCTTCCATATTAACTTCGGTCTCTCTCTCTTCCTCCTTCTGGTCGGATGCCACTGATATAGTTGCTTTGGCCATCGCTTATCTTCCATTCTTTTATTTAGTAATATTCCACAATATAATGTATTCACGTAGACTTTCACAGCCGGAGTTGCTATGATGATCTTGAAGAAGATTTTCGGGCTGTAAGGCCGTGGTCGTGGGGCTTGTAGTTCCCCGACGTTTCGCCAGAGACGGCGTCAGCCCGAAAATCTTCTTCAAGATCATCATTCCACGATATAGTTTCTCCTTCAACCCAAAGTGATTTGTCGCCAGAGGTTCCTGTCTAAAGCATATTCTTCCCTCAAATCTCTAGCTTCCATACTTCTCTTGACTCCATCCATCGTTCTTTACGCCTGCCTCTAATATTTCTAACAATAATAACTCTAACTCACTGGCACTATCGAACCCGTAGACTCATAACCGCGCGGACATAAGCTCTCCATTTATCCCTATCCTGAACTAATGTTTTTCAATCATTCCCTGTATAATCTAATTCCTTCAAATTATGGTTAATGGTATTCTCCCACCTCATTCTTGGTCTGCCAACTGGACGTTTTTCCTCTGGTTTTCCTACAAGAAGCTTCCATGCACGTATTTCATTTCCCATTCGTGCCACATGTCCTGCCCATCGCATTCTACGAGACTTAGCTGTTCTTATTATATCTGGCTTCATATAAAGACCATAATAATAATAATAATAATAATAATAATAATAATAATAATAATAATAATACATCCATAGTAATTCTGCCCGAAAGCAGGTCCTTCACTGCAATCATAGCATTTTCATGCTATGCTTGCAGCTTTACTAGGGAATTATAGGTGTGGTAGCTTCCCGTTGCTTTCCACACCGGTGAAGGATGATGATGATGATAATGATGATGATGATAAGGATGATAGTGATAATGATAAGGATGATGATGATGGCCATATGATTTCGGGGACCGTTTGGGCCTTAAAGTTTTCCTGACATTTGTCTTACAGGTGAGGAAAAACCCCGATAAAAACCTCACCCAGAAAAACTGATCGAACCCGGGCCCGCTGCGTGACAAGGCAGCACGCTACCTCGAGATCACAGCAGTGGACATAATAATAATAATAATAATAATAATAATAATAATAATAATAATAATAATAATAATAATAATAATAATAATAATAATAATACTAATAATAATAATAACCATCATCATCATCTTCCTGTACGCATGAAAGCTGGCAGCTTGTTGCGTGTTCATTCACTTCAGGTCCAGACTATGAAGACATCCTTCCATCGTAGTTATGGTCCTTTTCTGCTGAGGTGTCCAGTCACGAACTTTCTTCACTAATCTAGTGTTCTCCATTCAACCGTTACAATTTATACTTCTATTATTTATCCAGAGGTTTAAAGATTCAATTTCACATTCTTCCCTATAACAGAACTGCAAATTTTCTCACTCGGTGATTTTCCTACGATTTTCCTTGAAACTTTTAATTTCGGTTGTTTCATTTTTATTTTTTATTTTTTTCAGTTTCTGATCGACATTCGCAACCATATGTTAGAACTGGTCTTATGACAGATTTGCACTTATTCTTACTTTTGCTTCTGTTCTTAAACTTTTATTTTTCCAAACAGTATTGTTTAAACGTCTCAACATTTTTTTGTATTATTTGTTTGATGGAGAACTTCATAAAAAAATAAGTTAAAATTGTCCACAGCTGTGGTCTCGAGGTAGCGTGCTGCCTTGTCACGCAGCGGGCCCGGGTTCGATTCTCGGTCGAGACAGGCTCCTAGTTGAGGTTTTTCGGGGGTTTTCCTCACCTGTAAGACAAATGACAAGAAGCTTAGGATCCAACGGTCCCCGAAAATTATCCGGCCATCATCATCATCCTTCACCGGTGTGGAAAGCAACAGGAAGCTACCACACCTATAATTCCCTAGTAAAGCTGCAAATCATAGCATGAAAATGCAATGATTACAGTGAGAGACTTGCTCTCGGGCATAATTAATATGGAACTGAAGTTAAAATTGTAGAATGCAGGCACGATATTAGAAGGTTTCGGGCTATAAGCCGTGGTCCGTAACTGGTGGTCCTTCCACAAGATTGTCCCTCGACTACGAAAAGCATATTATATGGCGAATTATTCTAGGTGTTGTTCCCCGGTCGGAACGTATATACACGGCCGATCTTCTGACAAGGGAACTGTTGGACATCTGCATACATTTTATTTTTTCTTCATTAATTTTGAGTCTCATAGATTCTGCTGCTATGGATATGGTATTAAAAGCATCCGTTATAGAACGTATATACACGGCCGATCTTCTGACAAGGGAACTGTTGGACATCTGCATACATTTTATTTTTTTCTTCATTAATTTTGAGTCTCATAGATTCTGCTGCTATGGATATGGTATTAAAAGCATCCGTTATAGAACGTATATACACGGCCGATCTTCTGACAAGGGAACATCAACTGTTGGACATCTGCATACATTTTATTTTTTCTTCATTAATTTTGAGTCTCATAGATTCTGCTGCTATGGATATGGTATTAAAAGCATCCGTTATAGAACGTATATACACGGCCGATCTTCTGACAAGGGAACTGTTGGACATCTGCATACATTTTATTTTTTCTTCATTAATTTTGAGTCTCATAGATTCTGCTGCTATGGATATGGTATTAAAAGCATCCGTTATAGAACGTATATACACGGCCGATCTTCTGACAAGGGAACTGTTGGACATCTGCATACATTTTATTTTTTCTTCATTAATTTTGAGTCTCATAGATTCTGCTGCTATGGATATGGTATTAAAAGCATCCGTTATAGAACGTATATACACGGCCGATCTTCTGACAAGGGAACATCAACTGTTGGACATCTGCATACATTTTATTTTTTCTTCATTAATTTTGAGTCTCATAGATTCTGCTGCTATGGATATGGTATTAAAGCATCCGTTATAGAACGTATATACACGGCCGATCTTCTGACAAGGGAACATCAACTGTTGGACATCTGCATACATTTTATTTTTTCTTCATTAATTTTGAGTCTCATAGATTCTGCTGCTATGGATATGGTATTAAAAGCATCCGTTATAGAACGTATATACACGGCCGATCTTCTGACAAGGGAACATCAACTGTTGGACATCTGCATACATTTTATTTTTTCTTCATTAATTTTGAGTCTCATAGATTCTGCTGCTATGGATATGGTATTAAAAGCATCCGTTATAGAACGTATATACACGGCCGATCTTCTGACAAGGGAACATCAACTGTTGGACATCTGCATACATTTTATTTTTTCTTCATTAATTTTGAGTCTCATAGATTCTGCTGCTATGGATATGGTATTAAAAGCATCCGTTATAGAACGTATATACACGGCCGATCTTCTGACAAGGGAACATCAACTGTTGGACATCTGCATACATTTTATTTTTTCTTCATTAATTTTGAGTCTCATAGATTCTGCTGCTATGGATATGGTATTAAAAGCATCCGTTATAGAACGTATATACACGGCCGATCTTCTGACAAGGGAACATCAACTGTTGGACATCTGCATACATTTCATTTTTTCTTCATTAATTTTGAGTCTCATAGATTCTGCTGCTATGGATATGGTATTAAAAGCATCCGTTATAGAACGTACATACACGGCCGATCTTCTGACAAGGGAACATCAACTGTTGGACATCTGCATACATATTTTTTTTTTTCTTCATTAATTTTGAGTCTCATAGATTCTGCTGCTATGGATATGGTATTGAAAGCATCCGTTATAGAACGTATATACACGGCCGATCTTCTGACAAGGGAACATCAACTGTTGGACATCTGCATACATTTTATTTTTTCTTCATTAATTTTGAGTCTCATAGATTCTGCTGCTATGGATATGGTATTGAAAGCATCCGTTATAGAACGTATATACACGGCCGATCTTCTGACAAGGGAACATCAACTGTTGGACATCTGCATACATTTTATTTTTTCTTCATTAATTTTGAGTCTCATAGATTCTGCTGCTATGGATATGGTATTGAAAGCATCCGTTACAGATTTTATTGGACTGCGACAAATGAACGAGTTGATCAATTAACTAAATCCGCAGCATCTTCTGAGCTTCATTATTCATTTTAAAAGTGTTCAATATCCTACGTTAAAAATAAACTGTTGGACTATATCATCACTGATTGGAATGAACATTGGATAAAGAGTACACATGGCGCTTTGACTAAAGAGCTCTTCTTTCCTACAGTACACCATAGGCTAAAGGCAAAACATTTTATTCCAAATTTCATTTTAACACAATTTATGACTGACCGTGGAAAATTTGGAAGTTATGTTAGGAGATTCAATATTAACCCAGACAGTGGTCATAATTGTAAATGTCAAGAATCAATACAATCTGTAAAACATGTTTTATTTGATTGTCCTGTATTCAAAAGACAACGATTCTGGTTAAACTTACTTTAAATGAAAAATTGGAAAAAAAGGAACAGGCTGCTGCTCAATGGTGTGAAGTGATTTTTAAGAACCAAAATTATTATAAACATTTTATGAACTTCATAACAATATTTAGTATTTTTTCTAAGACACTTACAGACGATTTATGTAATTCATAACACTCATTCAAAACCATAAGTTAATATTTCTGTTTTACAATGTATAGTATAATATTGTATAATAGTCAAGCTACAACCCTAACATGCCTTTGTGGCTAAATAGGGTTTCTTTCTTTTCTTCCGTACAAATCCTCTAGCTTCCCATACTTCTCTTGACTCCATCCTCGTTCTCTACTCCGCCTGCCTCTAATATTTCTAACAATAATAACTCTAACTAACTAACTCACTGGCACCATCGAACCCGTAGGTTCATATCCGCGCGGACATAAGCTCTCCATACATCCCTATCCTGAACTAATGTTTTTCAATCATTCCCTATATAATCTAATTCCTTCAAATTATGGTTAATGTTATTCTCCCACCTCATTCTTGGTCTGCCAACTGGACGTTTTTCCTCTGGTTTTGCTACAAGAAGCTTCCATGCACGTATTTCTTTTCCTATTCGTGCCACATGTCCTTCCCATCGCATTCTACGAGACTTAGCTGTTCTTATTATATCTGGCTTCATATAAAGACCATAATAATAATAATAATAATAATAATAATAATAATAATAATAATAATAATACATCCATAGTAATTCTGCCCGAAGGCAGGTCCTTCACTGCAATCATAGCATTTTCATGCTATGCTTGCAGCTTTACTAGGGAATTATAGGTGTGGTAGCTTCCCGTTGCTTTCCACACCGGTGAAGGATGATGATGATGATGATGATAAGGATGATGATGATGGCCATATGATTTCGGGGACCGTTTGGGCCTTAAAGTTTTCCTGACATTTGTCTTACAGGTGAGGAAAAACCCCGATAAAAACCTCACCCAGAAAAACTGCCCCGACCGGGGATCGAACCCGGGCCCGCTGCGTGACAAGGCAGCACGCTACCTCGAGATCACAGCGGTGGACATAATAATAATAATAATAATAATAATAATAATAACAATAATAATACTTACTCTTACTTACTCACTGGCACTATCGAACCCGTAGGTTCACGGCCGCACGGACATAAGCTCTCCATACATCCCTATCCTGAGCTAATGCTTTCCAATCATTCCCTGTATAATCTAATTCCCTCAAATCATAGTTAATGTTGTTCTCCCACCTCATTCTTGGTCTACCAACTGAGCGTTTTCCTTCTGGCTTTCCTAAAAGAAGTTTCCATGCACGTCTTTCATTCCCCATACGCGCAACATGTCCTGCCCACCGCAGTCTACGGGACTTAACTGTTCTTATTATATCTGGCTTCCTATAAAGACCATGTAGTTCATTGTTATGTAGTCTTCTCCATTCACCTGTCTGTTCATCTCTCTTTGGTCCAAAAATTTTCCTAAGAACTTTATTCTCAAATACTCGTAATCTCCTTTCCTCCCTTAAAGTAAGAGTCCATGTTTGGCACCCATATAATATAACTGGTAGAACAATAGTTTTATATATTTTCAGCTTAACGTTTTTTGAAAGGAGTTGGGACATCAAAAGTCTCTGCAATGCATAATAGCATGCATTTCCAGAATTGAGCCTATATAATAATAATAACAATAATAATAATAACAATACTAATAATAACAATATTATTAATAATAATAACAATAACAATAATAATAATAATAATAATAATAATAATAATAATAATAATAATATAGATTTCATGGTCCGGCCAATAATAACTATATTGTCAGCACATGCCATTATCTGGATGGATTTACTATATATTATACCAATGATATTAACCCCTCAGCGTGGTTTGACGTATATATACGAGACCGGTTTCCTCCCTTCTGTGCGGTCATTTAAAAGTCCATGCAGTTCCCCTGTGCTGCAGTATTTTTAAACTCTACTCTCCAAGTAACTTATTTTAGATACATATCAAATTGTGATTAATAGAATGTAAACAATGAATGACCATTCTATTCTATTCTATAGTGTTCTGCCCAAGGGCAGGTCTTTCACTGCAATCATAGCATTTTCATTCTATGCTTTGTAGCTGTACTAGGGAATTATAGGTGTGGCAGCTTCCCGTTGCTTCCACACCGGTGAATGATAATGATGATGATGATGATGGCCGGATGATTTTCGGGTACCGTTGGGGCCCTAAAGCTTTCTGACATTTGTCATACAGGTCAGGAAACCCCCGAAATAAAACTCACCCAAGAAGCCTCTCCCGACTGGAATCTAATCTCGGTCAGCTGCGTGACAAGGCAGCACACTACCTCGAGACCACATACCCAGTTCTAGATTCACGCAATTCGTAAGTTTTAAAATCAAATTTGGCAGTTTTAAGTGGAGGGAATTGTTTGCTCCCCCATAACCATAATGATTCATCAATTACAATATCTTGATTTGGATGGTAGAGAGAATGGAATTTATTATTAAAATATTCAATGAAAGGGACAATTTAAAAAAATGAAGGACATTGGAAACCAACTTGTTTTGTGTTGTCTTAAAATGTATGGCACCATCGAGCATAGAGGTCATGATTATGCATACATAACATCTCCATACTTTGCTATCCCAAATAATATTTTCCAATTATTCCTGTATAATTTATAATAATATCCTCAACTCGTGTCCAAGTCAGGGTCGGGTCGAGGGATGAGATGAGAAGAAGCCGCTATATATAGAGGTCTGTGTATGACAAGGGTGTGGCCGACCACGTCTGACGCACCACCACAGAGGCAGATGAACGAAATGAATGTGATGAGATGAGTATGGAGAAATGATGAAATGAAAATGCGGCAGGGGAAGACGGGGGAAAACCCCGAGAAAAACCTGTCCAAGCTCCGTTTTTTTCCGCCACGAAACCAACATGGAGTGACCGAGACTCGATCTTGGAAACCCAGCAGTGTGGGTCTTTTGTAATTTATCTCCCTCAAATTCTGGTTAATATTTTACTTGCACTTTATGGTTATCCCCCACTGGGCACTTTGCTTCTAGTTTTCGTACACCAAGTTCCTATATAATTTCCTATTCGTGCCACATGCCCTACCCATAGCAGCCTACGAGACTTGCAATGTTTTATTACATCTAGATTACATAGATATCACGTTATGTTCGTCTTTCTTCCAAGTTACACCTCAATTTCCTAATAGATCTCTCATTGAGGCGATGTGCTAACCACATGTATCTTGTTGACATGTTGGCAAATTAGCGTAAGTGTCAATAAATAAAACAAATAACAAAATGAAAGGGTTAATAAAATATTAATTATTATATTTGTGGTCTCGAGGTGGAATACTGTCTTGTCATGCAGTGGGCTTTGAGGCCCAAACGGTCCATGGACATCATCTAGCTTTTATCATCATTGTTACCATCAAAATCATCCCCCTGGGTGGGAAGCTACCACACCATAATTCCCTAATGAAGCTGCAATCATAGCATGAAAATTCTAAGATTACAGTGAAAGACCTGTACTAGAACAGAGCACTATAGAATATAGTAACGAAACAAAGAATGATATAGAATGGCGTCTTTCATCGGTTAATTACAAGTTATATTTAATTGTAGATGGAGATTTCCTAATACTTTCATCAAGATATAAGTTAAAATGCATTCATTTTTTAAATTGTTGCTAAAGGTTTACTTATAATTTATAATTCTAAACTTTATCTATTTATCCTTCATTCATATTTTTAAATTAAAGATTTTCATAATTCCACACATCTTACTTACTTACTCACTGGCACTATCGAACCCGTAGGGTCATGGCCGCGCGGACATAAGCTCTCCATACATCCCTATCCTGAGCTAATGCTTTCCAATCATTCCCTGTATAATCTACTCAGATTCACTATGTAAATATTTATAAAAGTTGGAGAATCTAAATTTTATTTGATATAAATTCATTTATAATTACGGAAACTTGTTGAATGGATTATCTTGGTTAATAAACTCCCGCTGGGGAGCACCTGTGTTGGAAGTGTGCAGTACATACATTACTATTATTGCTATTATTATTGCTATTATTATTATTGCTATTATTATTATTATTGCTATTATTATTATTGCTATTATTATTATTATTATTATTACTATTATTATTATTATTATTATTATTATTATTATATTATTATTATTATTATTATTATTACTATTACTATTATTATTATTACTATTGTCCCTCTATTATATTTTTTATTTTTTTTTTATAATTCTACACATCAAATTCGCCACGTAAATTTGTTTTAGAAGTTGGAAATGTCTGAGACATGTGATTTTTGTCTATAAACACAAGATCCACGTCGGTTTTGAAAGAAAGGTTAGTTTTGAGACCACACAGTGGGACACTTTACAGATATTTCTTTTCGGTAAAATAGGGCATTCACTAGTTCGAAGGAAGGGCGTAGCTGAAGAGAAAAAAAATACAAAGAGTTTCTCCTTTCACTAATAAGTAGCTAACTCACTCCACATGCCTGTCGTAAATTATGTCATAACATGAGGGGGAGATTTTTCTACAACAGCAAGAAAAAATAAGTTCTCCAGAATGTCTTACAAACTCCGTATAGGCCTTGAAAATCATAGATGTATCAACGCGTAATGTATGGCAATCTGCATTTGGATATTTAAAAGTCCAGACGTATCATCACGTCCTTCTGCATCTGGGAAAGGAACGCCATGTTTAAATGTCCTCGCTGATGGGTTAACTTTGCCATCTCTCAGTACCTTCTCAAGTGCAATGTTGAACAGCTTGCACGATAAGCTATGTCCTTGTTTCAGGCCTGTTTGTGTCTGTAATGGATCGGATAGTTAGCTTTCTTCTGTTTTATTAAAAACTAGCTAATACCCGGCGTGCGCTGCTACGCCCAAATAAATCATAATGTGTTTTTACCTTTAATTGAATAAGTAAAAGTCCGGCGTTGGCCGGAAATCTACCTAGTCCGATGTATTTGGCATAAATGGTCTGAAAGACTACAGTCAGATTCAACCCAGGAAGTTACTGTGTGTTTGGAATAGGGAACTGGGTTGCCATTTTAACAGTATGTTCTTGAGAGAAATCCTTATATAAAACTGAAGATTGCAACCCAGCAGGTACATAGTTGTAAGTTGTAGCCGTCCAAGCCACCCCCTCTTAAAGAAAAAAACAGTTACCACTTGTCACTGAGCTCGTGTGGATCTGTACTATCCTGTGTGAAAGTGTCGACTCTCATATTTACTATAAAACTAGTTTCAATGCCATAAAAGAAAAGCTATATTTTTTAAATGTATAGTTTTCTATATCTCATTATTTTTCTTTGTTTTTTATAAACATTCGACGGGGACAATTTAATATGTCTTGCTTGTATACACTTTATTATTAGTTTTAGTCTTAATTTTAACTAACATTAACTGGTTGCATTATAGATCGTAATATAATAGATATTATCTTTTTGATCAAATTTTTATTTAGTATTTAATATTAGAGTTCATTGTAATTGTTATATTCTGATGTAATATATGTTTGCCCTGGTGAGTGAAGAGAAGGCCACATGGCCTTAACTCCACCAGGCTAAATAAATAAATAATAATACATAGATTTGGAAAAAGTACTGCTAACCTTGCCCCTCCACCCCTCCCTAAACAAACAAATACCGTCATTATGAGTTTGGCAACATCTACCCTCTGTACGTAGGGGGACACTGGCGTAGCCCATAAGGTCTGTAGTAACTTCCTGGGTTGAATTAGAGTGTAAATTCGTTATTTTGAATATCCGTAAAAGAATACCCGCTGTGCGCTGCTATGCTTTCCCCTGAATCTACTTACTCCAATCTTCTTGGCATCAATGAAAGGCAAAAATTGTTATTGTGAGTTATTCGTAAAAGATAAACATATGCTGTCGCGGAATTTTTTGTAGATTTTTTTGAGATATACAATTCTGTGTACATTGATTTGGTTTATTTATTATGATTTAGGCAGAGTAAGCCATTTAAGCGTACAAAAGACATTTTGTTTACATTTTTCACTACAAAGGGTGATTTTTAAGGGTGAAGGGCTTGAGCATTAAAATTCTCTTATAGCCTATAACATTCCCGGGAAAATCCTGAACATTTTGCAAAAATCCCCATCACAATCGGATAAACGGTATGGCAGCGCACGTTTGCCCGGGAATCTACTTATCCCGATCTTCTTGGCATCAATGAAAGACAAAAATTATTGTGAGTTGTCTGTAAAAGATAAACATATGCTGTCGCGGACTTTTTTGAGATATTCTATTCTGTGTAAAGTGATCCCACAACAGGCCTCATGAGGCCCTTGGGGTAGTAGGAGGTTAAGGCTCCCACTTTTTCTAGACAATCGGCACTTTATGTCAGCCGGGTTGTCAGCCCTGCGTGACGGCCGCCTTTACCCCAGAACAAGCGTCTGGTAATTACTCATTTCAGTTAGAGGCTGAGTCGACCCCAGGGCCATGGTGCCGCCAGAAGGTTTGGGTCAGTTTAAAAATTCTGACCCCAACGGGACTTGAACCCTCGACCCTCCAGCTTGTAGCTCAGTGCCTTAACCACTACGCTATGGCGTGCCCCATTTTATTCTGTGTACATTTTTTTGTGATCCCACAACAGGCCTCAGGAGGACCTTGGGGTAGTAGGAGGTTAAGGCTCCCACTTTTTCTAGACAATCGGCACTTTATGTCAGCCGGGTTGTCAGCCCTGCGTGAACGGCCGCCTTTACCCCAGAACAAGCGTCTGGTACTCATTTTCGTTAGAGGCTGAGTCGACCCCAGGGCCATAGTGCCGCCAGAAGGTTTGGGTCAGTTTAAAAATCCTGACTCCAACGGGACTTGAACCCTCGACCTTCCGGCTTGTAGCGCAGTGCCTTAACCACTACGCTACGGCGTGCCCCCTCTGTGTACATTAATTTTGTGTATTTGTTATGGTTTAGGCAGCGTAAGCCATTTAAGCTTCAAAAAAGGGACTTTTTCACGTTTTTCACATTTTTAAGGGCGTAGGAGTTCAGTATCACAATTCTCTTATAGCCTATGTTCATCCCGGGAATTTGCTGAACATTTTGCAAAAAAAACCCATAACAATCGGATGAACGGTATGGCAGTGCATAAAATACGAACAAACATGCATCTTTATATATTGCTAGCTAATACCTGGCGTGCGCTGCTACCCATAAATAAATGCTAATATGTTTTTACCACCAGCCGTGCACTGTTCGGGAATCTGCTTATCCCGATCTTGGCATCAATGAAAGACAAAAATGGTTATTGTGAGTTATCCGTAGAAGATAAACATATGCTGTCGCGGACTTTTTTTGTAGAGTTTTTTGAGATGTTCAATTCTGTGTACATTGATTTGGTGTATTTGTTATGGTTTAGGCAGCGTAAGCCATTTAAGCGTCAAATAGGGACTTTATTTCACGTTTTTCACTACAAAGAGTGATTGTTTAGGGGTGAAGGGGTTGAGTATTACAACTGCCTTATAGCCTATGTTCATTCCGGGAATCTTCTGAACATTTTGCAGAAAATCCCATCACAATCGGATGAACGGTATGGCAGCGCATAAAGTACAAACAAACAAACAAACAATCATGCATTTTTATATACGTATTACAGGATGTTAGATCAATGAAAACAATTGATGTATCATAGGATAATTTGCGAATTTAAGGGTAAACCAGGAAATCGGATCATAAATTCGATTTTCTGAGGAATTCGCTTAGCTCTTTACCAGTTTCTGTATGACGATTTTTTTTTTCGTTTCAATAGGATCAAGTGAACACGATCACAAGAAGTTATAAGAAAAAATATTATTTTCTCATTTAATGTAATAAGGGGAAAAAAGGACATTTTAACTAAGATATTGGAAAAGTGATATTACTAGAAAAACTATAAAACATAGAGGATGAAGGTGTTATAGTGGTTTACTGGAGCGAGACACTTGCTATAGCACATCTGATGGGAAGAAAGCTATGAGCAGAGAGAGAAAAATGAAGAAGGATCGTCCGAGTATAAAGGTGGCTATAACAACACGAAAGCTGTGGGTGGGAAGGGATTCGGTATAAAGACAGATGGCTTTGTGAATCGGAAAACTGCGATCTGCTTCACAGTTCCTTCATTGATAATGTGCTTCAGCGTATTTCCATCGATTTTACTCTCTGGTGTGTGGATTCAAGTTGAAATAATGTTTGCAAAGAACTCACTCTGACGTTTAGCAGAAAAGCTCAAATGTTAAAAATTTACGTAATGCAAACGCAATCGACCTTAAAAAAACTATTTGCATAAAAGCAGATCTTATTAAACATACTGAGAGTTCTGCAACAACAACAACAACAATAATGATAATAATAATAATAATAATAATAATGATAATAATAATAATAATAATAATAATAATAATAATAATAATATAATAATTATCTAGGATGTGACATCTCATTTAATTATGATAATGATATAACTAATAACAGTTAAGTCCCGTAGACTGCGATGGGCAGGACATGTTGCGTGTATGGGGAATGAAAGACGTGCATGGAAACTTCTTGTAGGAAAGCCAGAAGGAAAACGCCCAATTGGTAGACCAAGAATGAGGTGGGAGAACAACATTAACTATGATTTGAGGGAAGTAGATTATACAGGGAATGATTGGAAAGCATTAGCTCAGGATAGGGATGTATGGAGAGCTTATGTCCGCGCGGCCATGAACCTACGGGTTCGATAGTGCCAGTGAGTAAGTAAGTATGTAATGATATAACTAATAAAATAGCAAAATTCCAGGGAATATGTGGTACGATAAAACGATCATTAAATAATAAAACAACAAGAGAGACCCAATTGAAATTTTATAAAACGTTGGCAGCACCGGTACTGCTCTATGGATCAGAAGCGTGGATACATAAAAAACAAGATCTAAGTAGGATAACGGCGGCAGAAATGAAATTTTTGAGATCTGTTAAAGGGTGCACTAAGGAAGACAGAATCAAGAACACAGAAATAAGACAGGAACTTGAAATATTTGCAATAACTGATAAAATAGATACATATAGACAAAAATGGAAGCAACACATAGACAGAATGAATGAAGATAGATATCCAAAACAAATAACAAAATACAAACCTAAAGGCACCCGAGTAGTGGGCAGATCTAGAAAGAGATGGGCTGAAGTCGAAACGGGTCAACAGACCTAATCCATGAATGCAGATGATGATGATGATGATGACGATAATAGTAATAATAACAATAATAATAATAATAATAATAATAATAATAATCTTCTACCCGTGCCTGATTAGCTTACATGGGAATTTGGTTCTGAATTAAGTAAGGGCTAGACAACCTCATGTAAGACACTAGAATGGAGGTCCTCAACCCCGACACGGCGCGTCCCACTGGCTGATAGGGGAAGTTCCTGTAGATATACAGGACAGGTGCGAATAAGGCCTTGCCAAATAAGCACTCGCGGATCAACTGAGGAGGTCAACGGCTTCGACGGCGGAAGAGGATTTTTTCCCAACGGCAGAGAAGGCGGATGAACCGGTTCTGGAACTAATCACTCCAGTCCTACGAAACCGGATTTCGGTCCAAACGTTGTGATAACTAAGTACTATGAATTGGCAGGAATTACTAAAGAAGATATCCCAAACAGAAATATATTTAGAATTAAGGCGAATAAGTGGCAAGCTGACCAAGAGGACAAACCGAAGAAAAAAACTGGAACAACTTGGACAGATGATAGAAAACAAGCTCATAGCAAAAGAATGAAAGAAATTTGAGCTCAAAGGAAACGCCTCTAAGTACTTTGCGTAGTCCTACATGGGCTCCTCCGCAATAAAAAAAAATCTCCTTCCTGTAAGCCCATGTTTCCCTTAAAAGAGATTTAGGCGCTATCCCCCTACAGGGAAGAATTTAAACCATACTAATTTAGTTACACTTGTTTTCGTATAGATGTCATTTGAGTGGTCCGTGGTCAGCGTTCCGCCTCATACTGACATCTAGGAAACCAATGTAGTACTAGGACGGGAAAATTCGGAAAAATTTTTGCTTGGAGGCCTTTTCATTCAGGCTTAAGGATCTGTTATGAGCCTGAAAATCGTCAGACTCGGGACCCACGGCTTAAAGTCCCACCCGGAGGACTTGCTCCTTGGGTTTTTCAATTCTAAAAAAATCCATCGACCCCGGCCGGGACCAGATGCAAGGAGCATAATCACTAGTCCACTTTGGCCGATAATAATATAATATAATATAATAATAATAATAACAACAATAACAATAACAATAACAATAATAATAATAACACCAATAATAATAATAACAATAATAATAATTTTATTATGAATTTCACTACAATACAGTGGTTTATCTATAACTCGTCCGCCGCTGTGGTTTCGAGGTTGCGTACTACTTTGTCACGCAGCGAACCCGGGTTCAAATCCCGGTCGGGACAAGCTTCCTGGGTGATTTTTTGGGGGGTTTTCTTCACCTATAAGACAAATGGAAGCTTTTCGCCGGTGTGGAAAGAAACGGAAAGCTACCACAGTATAATTCCCTAGTAAAGCTACAAAGCATATCATAAAAATGCTATGATTGCAGTGAAAGACCTGCCCTAGGACAGAACACTATAGAACATACAACCCATTGTAAATTTTATTCCTCCATAAATCCCTATTCTCTCTATTAATCCTCTCAACACCATACTCCTATGCACTCCTTGAATCCATTCTTATTTTGGTCTCCCCTTTCTTATGTTGCCCTCCGCTTAAAAATGTAATATCATCTCAGGTATCCTGTCATCTGACATCCTACTTTGTGAACTAGGCTTTGTCTGTCACAAACCAGGAGAAATGGGGAGTGATGGAGAAGTAACACCTCCAAAAAAACCAGGGTTCATTATGGCCTGTATGATAGCACCCTGTGAGAGCTCCTTGCCAGGATACGGCAACTGTTGCCTTGTAGGGAGACGTTGGTTCGTCAAAGGATAGAAGAAGAAAACATTGAACAAAAATTACCTGGTCCTCCATGTTGGGGATTATAACGATGGGCTAGCTTCCCGTATTATGAAAAAAAACTATGATAAAAAACCCAATGCGAAGAATACAGGTAGGATTGACCATATTTTATAATAATAATAATAATAATAATAATAATAATAATAATAATAATAATAATAATAATAATAATAACAATAATAACAATAATAACAATAATAACAATAATAATAATAATCATAATCATCCGGTATCATGGCAGCTGCCGCCGTCTTCCGGAAACCAAACGCCATTCCTCTCTGTCCAACAATTGATCTTCCTCCAATCCTCTGATATTCATAGCTGCTTGTACCCCTTCTATCCAAGTTTTCTTCGGTCTTTCTCTCTTCCTCCTTTCTGTTGGGATCCATTCCATAACAATTTTAGACAATAATAATAATAATAATAATAATAATAATAATAATAATAATAATAATAATAATAATAATAAACATCACCCGGTATCATGACAGCTGCCGTTTTCTTCGTTTTTCCTCCTTCCCATTGGGATCCATTACATAACAATTTTAAGCAATTTCTGCTCTGGCATTCTTTTGACATGGTCATACCACTGTAATCTTTTATTTTCTATAATGTCTATGATGTTCCGCTCCTCTTGTACACCCATAATTTCCCTTATTTCTTTATTTCGTATTCTATCCATTCTAGATTTTCCAGCTGATCTTCTTAATACATCCATTTCTGTACTTAAAATTATTTTCATTTCCTTGGCAGGAATTTGCCAAACTTCAGCACCATATGTTGGGAAGCCATTGACGAGAGAATTTTAAAATTAGAAATGAATGTATGGGGCTGTAAGTTAATAATAATAATAATAATAATAATAATAATAATAATAATAATAATAATAATAATAATAATAATAATAATAATAACAATAACAATAATAATAATAATAATAATAATAGTAATAATAATAATAATAATAATAATAATAATGACAATAATAACTAACTAGCACTATCGAACCCATAGGTTCATGGCCGCGCAGACATAAGCTCTCCATACATTCTTATCCTGAGTTATTGTTTTCCAATCATCCCCTGTAAAATCTACTTGTCTCAAATCATGGTTAATATTATTCTCCCATTTCATTCTTGGTCTACCAACTGGCTATTTTCCATCTGGTTTTCCTACAAGAAGCTTCCATTCCCCTTTTTCATTACCCATCTTGCCACATGTCCTGCCCATCGCAGTATACTAGACTCATTGTTCGTCTGTCTTAAATTCTTCTTTTGCACTTTCTGGATTAGGCATTAGTCTGGCTTTACTTGGCAAGAAATTTGTAGATAGAAACACCTGTGGTCACTCTCACTGCGATGTTTCTTCACCAGATGTAAATAGGGGAAAGGGGAAGACGAAAACTGACAACAGGGTGCGTTCTTTCTTTTGTAACTGGTATTCACATATTGCTACAAGATACATTAAATAATCTAACGAAAAATTTTAAGTCCACGAAATAGGCGTGGCAATCTCACAAAGCCATCTGATTGGCTTAGAAACTCAACTGCTTTTTCGGCATTCTAAATCATCGAATTCAATCGAAAACACACTTAACGCATTCCAAGTAACATTCAATACATTTTAAAACCGAGATAATATAATTAAATATCATTAATCAGACAAAATAATACAACTTCAAAAAAGGGGCGTGGCATCCTCGGACAGCCACGCGAATGGCTAACACATTATTCGCGACATCAACATATTTAAATTAAACTAAATTAATAAATACACACCTATTAGCTTAAAACAAGCCTTAAGAACATCATGGACATCATTTAATTGCGATATCCTAATAATATTATTCGAAAATTCACACTTTAAAAAATCACTAGCCTCTGATTGGCTGACGGCCACAAGCGCCATTTTCAAACAATCACGAACTTAAACATTAGTCGGACCACACAGCCGCTACCATGCAGGTTAGAATGTTGGTAATTAGCTTATTTTGTATTATATCGGTATCTAAACATTCTTCTAAATCACACCGGGGCAAATGCTTAAGCAGGAACGCGGGGTTCTCCTTTCCTGGACATCCAGGAGGACCAAAAGGAATTGCTCACCGCTTGTCATTAACTTGGCTAGCCGCAGCGCCTTTCCAACAAGACTACTTTAGACGTAGGCGAAAGCTGTCAAGGATCTACCCTTATATATCCATCCCTCTCTTTGCCAAGTTTAGCCAGATATTCAATAACTCATCTTATTACAAAAAAATAGTTTAGGCTTTTTTTCTCAACCTGAAAATGTGATAACGAGTTCGGAAAGTTGAGGGGAAGACGAAAACTGACAACAGGGTGCGTTCTTTCTTTTGTAACTGGGCGAAAGCTGTCAAGGATCTACCCTTATATCTTCATCTCTCTCTTTGCCAAGTTTAGCCAGATATTCAATAACTCATCTTATTATAAAAAAACAGTTTAGGCTTTTTTTCTCAACCTGAAAATGTGATCACGAGTTCGGAATGTTGAGGTAATTACGACTATTTCAAGATAAATAACACAGCCTATAAAAGTAATATATTCAAAATATAAGACTACAAATATAATAATTAATTACATAAACTTACAATTATGGATGTGTAGTCAGCTATTTTCATTATTACCTGTAACAATGAAACAAATATAAGTAATTACGATCAGTTCTACCAATTTATTAAGAAATAGTTATTTAACAAGTTACAAAAGCAGAGGTTTAGTATAGAGATGCTCAACGACGGGAGTGTTCTAAGAGCAGCGAGTTACCAAACGTAATTTTGTAACGTGTTGTTTACAATATTTTATCTACGTTCAGAGTATTTTAATATATAATAATAATAATAATAATAATAATAATAATAATAATAATAATAATAATAATAACAACAATAATAATAATGCTTTATTTTAGCTGGCAGACTTAAAATAAATTAGTATTATTGTTATTATTATTATTATTATTATTATTGTTATTATTATTACTATTATTATTATTGTTATTATTATTATTATTATTACTATTATTATTCCCTCCATGGTATCTTTACCTTGTCGTGGTGGAGTGGCTTGCGTGCTAAAATGATCCTGAGAGCTATGCCGACGGTAGCATTGCTGCCGATAGGGTTACCCATGCCGGACTGGTCGAAGGTGACAAGCCGGATGAAAAAAGTACCTTGGGCGAAAGAGTGACGATCTTTCACCGTAAAAATATAACCGTCAAGAAATGCGGACATGGGTTCATCTGGGGTAAAATTTTCCGGAGGTCAAATAGTCCCCCATTCGGTTCTCCGGGCGGGGACTACTTCAGGGAACCCATGATTATACAGGGAATGATTGGAAAGCATTAGCTCAGGATAGGGATGTATGGAGAGCTTATGTCCGCGCGGCCATGAACCTTCGGGTTCGATAGTGCCAGTGAGTAAGTAAGTAAGTAAGTAATTATTATTATATTAAAATACTCTGAACGTAGATAAAATATTGCAAACAACAATATATGTTGTATATTTAATATATTTAATGAAATTTATTTATTGTGGATATGTTTAGAGAAAGTGTAATGTGGGCTTTGGAGAAAAAAAAAGAAGAAAAATTACGATAAATCTACAAACATTGTCGTTGCATTCTGAAGAATTTTAAGTAGTAGTAATAGGACTTTATTAGACAAAAAGTAAGATACATACAATGTTATTTACAAATATGGGTCGCACGGGCAATAAAGCCGTACGTGCTGTTGACAGTCCGTTACAATAAAGTAATATTTGGCAATAGTATAAAGAAAAAACAAAAGAAAACAATAATACTACAATTACATAAAGAAAACACAATAATATTACAATTACATAATAATACAATAACATTTTACATTAATTAAGTTATGTAGAATTATTAAGAATTGATGGTATTGCATTTTGATAACATGTATTTATTCATGAATGAGTGTTGTTCTTATTTTCCGCGTTTTGTCCGGAAATTTACCCAAGTTTATCCAATTTTCTGGATTTACCATTAAATCGTAGCATGCCAATCTTTCACGATTTGAATTTAGAAATCTTTCCGGTAATAACTGACGCCTCCGATTCCGATTGAGGGTCTTTCCACTTTTCAGCGGTTGCCCTTTTACCAGCCGGCTGCTGGCCCTTCACATCCACATGTGTCAATCACAGAGGTAGACGATCAACAGCCAGTGTAGGGGTGACATGTGGTTAGCATGTCGAGTCCCCCAGCCGTTAAAGCTGGTTCCTCAACCTGGAGCCGCTACTTATTGTAGCTACCCAAATGCCTCACGATGCTGGGTGGGCACCGGTCCCATACTGGCGGAAATACCATGAGAAAATTTCTTCCCCCATGGAGACTCGAACCAGCGCAAGTCCCGTAGCTCTGCGCCAAGGCTTCCTACCTTAACCGCTCGGCTACATTTTCCTAATATATGTATCTCGTCTTCAAAGTTCCCGCACATTGGACATATCCGCCTTAAAGTTTCCTGACATTTGTATTACAGGTGAGGAAAAACCCCGAATTTAAAGTAAAAATGAGCGGAGAAGGTGATTTTCACGGTTCGTCAGGCACAATTTTAAAAGAAGTCCAAGGTGCAACTATTAATATACTTCCAGAATGTGAAGGAAAGTTTATTTACGTAGTTATACGAAATAGTAATTAAACTGTATTTTACGTTTTGTTGAACCTGTATTTTATGTTTTGATAGCTTGTATTTTGTTTTATTAGAATACGAAGTATAGGCTTTGTTGCCTAATAACCACGAACTGTTTGTTATAATAGTAGATAAATTAAATGTAAATTTTATTAAAGCTTTTAAAAATATGTTTTGTAATTAATGTACACTAATGTTACACTCATCCCTGTACACATAATTTATGTAACGTGGTCAACTGAAGTGGCGAGTAAATTGAAAAGAGTCCGCATTTATGTCACACATTTTAGCGAATTCCTAAGGAATGGAGCTATTGTGTTAGTTCTTACGAAAACAATTGAAAACTTTTTACAGATCTTCACCGATCATATCAAGAAGGCAACGACAACGACCATTGTAAACATGTAGACCTATATAACTTTTATAAACATACGTAAACGCACAAGGGGTCGCAACTTTAGTTTCATGAAAACTAAACTCAGCATTTTTTCATACATAGTGTTCTACCAAAGAGCAGGTCTTTCACTGCAAACTCAGCATTCTCCTCCACTATTTCCTTAACTCAGCTTTCCTTTTTGTATCCGCATACAAACCATTTTGGGGCACGCCGTAGCGTAGTGGTTAAGGCACTGAGCTACAAGCCGGAAAATCGAGGGTTCAAGTCCCGGTGTGGTCAGGATTTTTAAACTGACCCAAACCTTCTGGCGGCACTATGGCCCTGGGGTCGACTCAGCCTCCAACGGAAATGAATACCAGACGCTTGTTCTGGGGGTAAAGGCGGCCGTCACGCAGAGCTGATAACCCAGCTGACAAGTGCCGATTGTCCAGAAAAAGTGGGAGCCTTAGTCTCCTACTACCCCAAGGGCCTCCTGAGGCCTCTTGTGGTTCGTACTTTACTTTATACAAACCATTTATTTTAATATTGTCTATCATCTGATGCCTTTTTTCTGCCTCTAACTTTCTTTGCGTTGACCATTCCTTCTAAGGCATCTGTCAGCAGGCAGTTTCTTCTTAGCCAGTAGCGAATCCAATTTCTTTTCCTCTTCTTTATGAGTTCCAGCATCGTTCTTCCTTCACTCATTCTGTCCAGCATATCTTTATTTTTTATCTTGTCTGTCCATTTTATACGTTTCATTCTTCTCCATATCCACATCTCAAAAGCTTCCAGTCGCTTTTCCTCATTCCGTCGTAATGTCCAAGTCACTGCATCATACAATGCTACCTCCACACAAAACACTTCACTAGCCTCTTCCGTAATTATTTTGTCAAAGGTCCGCAGAAAATGCTTCTCTTCTTGTTAAAAGCTTCTTTTGCTATTGCTATCCTCTGCTTTCCTTCTTGACCGCATGTAGTAATTGATTTAAAAACGTAAGGCCGAGTTCGTTAACCAGCAAAATCAGACCGTTAGGTGTAGGAGTTCATCTGAAATGAAAATTAAAAAATCGCTCTAGCAGTCGCAATTTTCGACGAAACTCAGTATATATATATATACTATTGAAATAAAACGAGGAAGGTATTTTTGATGCAGATAATTTTTTGGGCATGATCTTGGTACATCACAACGTTTCTTTGGGAAACATTTCAAGGTAGGTTTCGACATGCATTGCCCCGCCTCGTAGCCGAGTGGTTAAGGCAAGAAACCTTACCGCAGAGCTACGGGACTTGCGCTGGTTCCAGTCCCCATGGAGAAGAAATTTTCTCATGGAATTTCGGCCAAAATGGGTGCTCGCCTAGTATCGCGGGAAATGTGGGTAGATACAATAAGTAGCGACTCCAGGTTGAGAAGACCAGATATAACGGCTGGGGGACCCGACGTACTGACCACATGCCACACCTACACTGGCTTATGATCGTCTGCATCTGTGATTAACACATGTACACGTGAGGCCAACAGCCGGCTGGTGGGCTAAGGACCTTTTAGGTCTGTTGCGCCAGGGTTATTTTTATTTTTCGGCAAGTAGAAGCGATCCTGTTGCAATGTGTATAGGTATCTACTCTTAGGGTTAGACTGGGTTTTCAACTAGAGAAGAGTTCGTGCCTGATCCTGGATTTCCTAATGCTACGGTTTTTTATACAGCGTGTCGCGCCCGACGTGACGCATTCTCGCGTTACGCTCGGTGTGATGCTGGTTTCGCATGGAGCGCATACGGTACAGCGCTTATGTTTATAGAATTGTCGCCAGATGAAACTACATATATGGGAAATCGAAATGACCAACGTTCATAATAAAATCCCAAATGTGTTTACAAAAATGGATGTATACAAACCTGTCCCTGCATAACCTAATGAAATAAATTACATACATAATATTTAGTAAACTATAAACTAATCTGATGTACACTAAACTGACCCATCGGAACCTAACAAAATGGAGTGATTGAACATTTATTTCTTACAATATGGTTTGGAATTAAATGCAGATGTTGGTCATTCACGCATATGTCCTGTCATCTGGTGGATTTAATTTTATAAGCGTTCACGTATGCCAACTTCAATTCTAATAAAGAACTTCGAAAATAAATTGAGAGGAAAAGTCATAATTTGTGTACATAGATAAACATATTAAAATTCTTTATAAAAAAGTTTTAAGTATCGTTGCAAAACGTTTAAAATAGTACGACATATTAGTAAAGACAGAAAAAGTAACTAGAACAACAGCATCATATGAATGTTGTATGAAAAATTATAGAATAAATTATTCTTTAGTTCTTAAACAAACATATGGTTGATGAAAATACCAAATTTTAGAATACTTCAGATTTTCGCCTGAGCAGTTTTATCAGGTTTTGAATTTAATGGAAGACGAAATTTATGTACATCCATAATATCCCCAAGATACAATATTTACAGCTTTTATTTATCTCTTGACTAAGTTCAAGCCACAATAACTCTTTTTTCTATACATCTCTGTACTCCTTCATGCTCATATTGTATAGAACTCGATGATTTGCAACAAAACTATCTAACTTTCGTCGTTAAAATTGGAAAGTTATAAAACAAGTACTGTATTTCCGACATTTTGTCATAAAATCTTAGTTTGTTTTTAGCAATTACACCAATGAGTACGGGTAATATCTTCTATATTCTTTGTTTGCGCTGGCAAATTGTGTCCTGGATTCAAGAGACGTGACAAAATTCTTCGCGCGAGCAATTTGCGTTGTAGATAAAACCATAGCATAAGTCTTCTTCTTCCAAGTATTAGGCCAAGGCCTGTTAAGATCCTATAGACAATTTTTCCTCCAGCGTTTCATAGGACGGCCCAGTGATCTTCGTCCTCTTGGTATATAATTATGTACAGTTCCGGGAAATTATCGCATAAGACTTGAAAGCATAATAATAGTCCCTTCGATTGGTTGCTGGCCAAAGGAAGGCAAGACCAGTGATGGGGCTGCCATCTTATAGTCTCTGGTCGACTTTTCTGGAGAAGAAAAGAAAACAAAGGAAAGAAGAAATGGAAGAAAGGAAAGACTCCCTAGCCCTCGGATGCCCTAATAGCGTCGGGGTCGAAAAAACAAGAGTTAACCAAGAGAGGTTAGATAGTAAAGTTAAAAGAGTGCAAAACACAAGTAAGTGGAAGAAATGTTTTGCTCACCTTGGGCACCTTGTGATCGCCATCTACATATCCCCTAGATGAGAACCCCTGAGGATGATTTCCTAAGTAGCATAATTAATTACAGTAAAACCTGTCTTAGCCGAAACCTTTATAGGAAGGAAACCTGTAGAGTCGCAAAATAATCTCCAGAATGGTACGATTTTATATGTAAAATCGTCCTGAATGAGCCGGAAACCTTCATAACGCGGAAACCGAATGGGGTTTAAAGTACCAATAGTTAATTTTTACCTCAGTAAGACGGAAAATTATTCTTAAGCACGTTCTAATTACAGTATTAATGACCATACGTGAAAATTCTGCATATGATGCCTTTCTGAATAATATCGTTTTATCTTCTTGTGTTGCTATTGTATTGCGGGGATACCCTTGCTTATGTGTGACAGCGGGAAATCCCTCGCTTTACCTTGCCTGCTTCCGTTACCTGCGAGGGAGTTCGGGAAACTCTTCAGTTTTACTATAGTTGAATTCCTTCTCGCTTTTGTGTATTAAAATTGTTTTGTATTGCCGTGAAAACTGGCCTGTGTCACATACACTATTTTGTCTGTATTTCAGTCAATACGTTATGTCTTTAAGCGTGCATGTAAAACCCTTATACAGCTTGTAATTTGGGAACCCTTTATAAGAAGAAAAACTTCCAACAAATATATTTAACGGACCGTCATGTTCCTTCATAGACAGGTTTTACTGTAGAATGCCAGAGCGTAAAGCTGTATACCATGGGTTCAAAAGGCGTATTCAGTAAATCAACTAAATCGGACGAGAGTCTCTCTTAGTTTATGCAGTTTTTAACTAACTATCTAATAAACTCACTGGCACTATAGAACCCATGGGTTAATGACCGCGCGGACATAAGCTCTCCATACATCCCTATTCCAAGCTAATGTTTTCAAATCATCCCCTGGATAATCTGCTTCCCTCATATCATGGATAATGTTATTCTCCCACCTAATTCTTGGTCTATCAACTGGGCGTTTCCCCTCTGGTTTTCCTTGGATATGCTTTCATGCACCTTTTTCATTCCCCATTCGTGTCGCATGTCCTGCTCATCGCAGTCCTCAAGACTAAATGTTCTTATTATATCTGGCTTCCTATAAAGATCATGTAGTTCAATGTTATGTAGTCTTCTCCATTCACTTGTCTGTTCATCTCTCTTTGATCCAAAAAAATTCCTTGTCTTGTCTTGTAAGCCCATGTTTCCCTTAACAGAGATTTAGTCGCTCTTCCCCTACAGGGAAGAATTTGAACCATACTAATTTAGTTACACTTGTTTTCGTATAGATGTCATTTGAGTGGTCCGTGGTCAGCGTTCCGCCTCATACTGACATTTAGGAAACCAAGGTAGTACTAGGACGGGAAAATTCGGTAAATTTTGCTTAGAGGCCTTTTCATTCAGGCTTAAGGATCTTTTACGAGCCTCAAGATGTTCAGACTCGGGACCCACAGCTTAAAGTCCCTCCCGGAGGACTTGCTCCTTGGATTTTTCCATTCTAAAATAATCCATCGACCCCGGCCGGGTTTCAACTCGCGACCCTCGGATCCAGAGGCAAGGAGCATAACCACTAGTCCACCGCGGCTTAAGAACTTTATTCTCAAATACTCGTAATCTCCTCTACCCCTTCAAAGTAGTAGTAGTAGTAGTAGTAGTAGTACGACTTTATTAGACAAAAAGTAAGATATTAACAATATTATTTACAAATGCTACGAGTTATTGGTAAATCCAGAAAATTGGATAAACCTCGGTAAATTTCTGGACAAAACGCGAAAAATAAGGACAACACTCATTCATGAATAAATATATGTTATCAAAATGCAATACCATTAATTATTAACAATTATATATAAATTAATTAGTGTATAATGCTGTTGTGTTATTATTTAATTGTAATATTATGTGTTTTCTTTATGTAATTGTAATGTTAATGTTTTTTTAGTGTATAATGCTATTGTGTTATTACTTAATTGTAATATTATTGTGTTTTCTTTATGTAATTGTAATGTTAATGTTTTTAGTGTATAATGCTATTGTGTTATTATTTAATTGTAATATTATTATTGTGTTTTCTTTATGTAATTGTAATGTTATTGCTGTTTTTGTTGTTTATTTTTCTTTACACTAGTACCAATTATTACTTTATTGTAACGGACTGTCAACAGCACGTACGGCTTACTGCCCGTGCGACCCATATTTGTAGTAGTAGTAGTAGTAGTAGGACTTTATTAGACTAAAAGTAGGATATATACAATGTTATTTACAAATATGGGTCGCACAGGCAGTAAGCCGTACGTTAGAATAAAGTAATATTTGGTAATAGTACAAAGAAAAACAAAATGAAAACAATACTATTACAATTACATAAACAAAACACAATAATATTACAATTACATAATAATACAATAACATTACACATTAAGTTAAGTAGAATTATTAAGTAAGAGTCCATGTTTCACACCATATAATATAACTGGGAGAATAATAGTTTTATATTTTCAGTTTAAAGTTTTTTTTGGGAGGAGTTGGACGTCAAGAGTCCCTGTAATGCACAATAGCACACATTTCCAGAATTGAGCCTATGTTTAATTTATTTCTGCATCTGATTCCTGTTCGCAAACATTGTTACTAGACATTTGAATTCGTTCCTGCGAGACGATTTTTTTTACAAAGTCGTAAAGTAATGAAATGAAAAAAGTATGAAATAAAGTTTTAAACAGAATGATTTTGACTATGTATGTAGAAACAATGACGTCACGGTGGAGTTCGCAGTTTGCTGTGAAGTTGTTTCATTTCTGAAATGTACTTGAGTAAAAGTTAGAGAAGCCCTGAGCCTGTTCCCTACAATTTCATCCCAATGAGCACTTTGTGTGTGTGTGTGTGTGTGTGTGCGTGTGTGTGTGTGTGCGTGTGTGTGTGTGCGTGTGTGTGTGTGTATGCGTGGTGCCAAGCACCGTTCCCCCATTTCCAACAAAAATGAGAGAAGGCGGTACGATATACAGTTTTCACGGCCTGCTTATATCGAGCTTGCATACTGCGGCCTTTTCCTGCGCCATACTCCGATATTTCCTATCTTCTTCATAATCTACACCAGAGGTCTCCAAACTTTTTTTGTCTCGCAGACCACGTGCCAATTTTTTGCACGCTTTATATTAGCCTGACCTGTACCTATCTATATAACGGAATTTTTCAACACGATTTTAACCCACTTACAAATATTGGATCGACTTGAAACTTTGTATACTTGTAAAGGCCCAATGAAAATACAATAATTTCATAAATAATATATAATATATAATAGGTTGCGGACTTATCGACTTTTTAGTGCATCGTTGTAAGAAATTAATATTATATCCTCTGGTAGCTCAGTTGGTAGAGTGGTGGACTGTAGTGGTATATAATTTTAGTAATCCATAGGTCGCTGGTTCAAATTCGGCCCGGAGGATTTTTTTAGAAGAGTATTATTTTTAGCTCATACTACAATAGTATCGAATTTAAAGATATTTACATTTTTACAAAACCAAACTAAAAAAATAAAAAATAAGTAACAGTTTTAAAAAATAAAACAACGCGCTTTATTAGAAAACCGAACTAAAAATAAAAAAAATATGTTTTATTTCCAACACGCTTGGGATAAAACTAAAGTGGCCAACAAAAAAATCATCTCCAACATATATAGAATAAAACTAGAGTTATCTACAAAAAATATAATTTTACCAACAAAAGCGTGTGGTGCTCTATATTAATTAATATATTTGATAATAAACAGATATTGGTAAAAGTAAAGTCTCTAAGAAGATAACCCCACGCTTTTGATGGTAAAATTATTTTTTGTAGATAACTCTAGTTTTATTCTAGATGTGTTGGAGATTATTTTTTTGTTGACCACTTTAATTTTACCCCAGCGTGTTGCAGATTAAAATTAGTTTTCATTTTTAGTTGGGTTTTCTAATAAAGCGTGTTGTTTTAGTTTTTTAAAACTTTTATTTATTTCTATTTTGGTTAGATCTTTGCCTTTCTAATCTACTGAAGTTTTACAAATTCATCAATACATGAAGGGGTGTATGGCATGGTGGGGTAAGATATTTTTCTTCATTTTGAGAAAAACAGCTTTTATTAGTCACTGTACAAAGAATCAAGTTATCTTTAGGGCACCCGGTACTAATTTCCGTGCAATTTGATTTTAAAATATGCAACATACAAAAATAGTTTTTTTTCTTCAGCTTATTCTTAAGTTACGTGCATGAAAACTATGTCACTAATTAAACACGTCTTCCTGAAGATAATGACACTCTGGTTATCTTTTTAGACATATTTCTTCATGAACAATTTAAAATACAAAAATGTAAATGAAAATCCCACTTCTTAAAAGTAATGTCTTCGTATAATTTTCTCAAAAACTACCTATCCAATTGTTTCCAAAATTTAGTATGTTATTGCCCATAGTTCATTTGACAATAATAAGGTTTGCTTGTGTTCAGATATGGAGTGTGATTTATTTTTTAAAAAATCAAAAACTAACATTTTGTTTTCTTAAAAATGTTGCATACTTTTTTTTTAAATTTCAAACACTATCAATAGCACAAGAATAAATGTACCTTATTATTATCGAGTTCTTTAAACTGCATAGCCAAGCCAAACATGTTATCTTTCATAGTTTCAGAGAAAAGTGTACCAAAATATGAAAAAATACAAGTTACGGGAAAATAAAAAAAAAGAAAAAGAAAGAATAACGTAGCCCATTGTTGTGCCATAGTCTCGCCTCTGTAAGGAATTACTACACCAAGTTAAATTTTAGTTATCTTATTTGCTCATAGATGTCATGCATGGCATGCGGTCAACACATCGGCCCAATGAGATATCTACCAGGCAACTAAGGTATTACTAAAGTCCAGCCGCTGAGTCTTCGGCCCTGACGTTTAAGTTGTACGAGGGGTAAAGGGAGAAACTCGCCCCATACTGCCAATAAGGAAATAGTTGAATGGAAGTGGATGTCTGTAACAACCAATCACCGCTCTTGAAGCCGCAGTGAGGGTTTAAATTGCTGCAATGTTGTTGGCTGTATATCTAGTAACCGCGTGGTACATAAAGGGGCTCCTCCACTGAATATCCATATCGACAACACTGTCGTGAAAATGTTAGGACCGGAGATTGAGCGGCTGGACTGTAGGACGTTGAGGCGCATTCAAGCTTCTTGTAGGAAAACCAGAGGGAAAACACCCAGTTGGAAGACCAAGAATGAAGTGGGAGAATAACATTATCCATGAAATAAAATAAGTTAAAATATACCTTCCAAGGTAAAATCCGTCATCCTCAACTTATGAAATATGTAATCTTTATGCCTGTTGGCCTTTCAGAACATCCGTTCCATCTTCAGCAGGTCATTCTTCGCTACAACATCCAATATGATGGTTGATGCTGCTGGTCCTAATGTGACTTCGTCGTGACTTTAGGACCAGCAGCATAAACCCTATCATACTGGATGTTGCTGAAGATGGAACGGATGTTCTGAAAGGCCTGCAGGCATAAAGATTACATATTTTATAAGTTGAGGACGACGGATTTTACCTAAGAAGGTATATTTTAACTTATTTTATTTTATGACTCTTCACCTCAACGGTTTTAACAATGAATTTTATTAATATTATCCATGATTTAAGGGAAGTGGATTATACAGGGATGATTGGAAAACATTAGGTCAGGCTTAGGGATGTATGGAGAGCTTATGTTCGCGCGGCCATGAACCTACGGGTTCGATAGTGCCAGTGAGTTAGTTATTATTATTATTAAATAGTATTATTATTATATTAAAAAATGAAGAAAAAACTGCTCGCCACTGAAATGGACTACTGGAGACGTGCTGCAAGAATATCCAGGAAGGATAAAAACAGAAATTCATATATAAAAGAAAAAATGCAGGTACAACATTCAATATTAGATTTTATAAAGAAGAAACAATTAAATTGGTACGGACACATTAGAAGAATGGAAGAAGGGAGACTACCTAAGATAATCATGGATTGGGAACCACAGAGAAGGAAAAAGAAGGGTAGACCAACTATTACGTGGATTCCGGGAATCAATGAAACTAAGAGGGAATGGGAAATAGAAGAAGATATATGGATGAACAGACAGGAATGGAAAAAATGTGTTGAAACAAATGTGTAGTTAACTGTGAACATGGGTACCGGAAAAATGTATATTCATTGTAAAAGCCGGAATAATAAAAAAATATTATTATTACTATTATTATTATTTTTATTATTTTATTATTATTGTTGCTATTATTTCATATCCATATAACCTAGTATAACACGAAAAATAACTAATTTTATACATTTCTAGTTTAAAATTTTTAGAGAAGTTAGGATGACAAGATTAAATTATCTTTCATATATATAACAGCATCCGTTTCCAGAGTTGAGTCTATCTTTAACTTCTATCTGCATGTCATTCCTGTAATTATTGTTTCTAGGTATTTTAATAAAGATATATTAAAGAATGCTGCATATTTATTGTGTATAACAGATGAGTCCATTTCGGAAAAAATGTGGATGTTTATTTTTTTCCTATGAATAAAAATCTTCATAGTGTATAGCTGAAATTTATTTTTAGACAGACATTGTTATTATTTTTTTTTTGTAATTAATGTTTCTAGGTACTTGTATAAAAACTATTTTAAGGGATTAAAGAATGCTGCAGATTTATTAACTTACATAAAATAGAAGAGACAATTTAGTAAAAATGTTTATGTTTATTTTTTTCCTGTGAATAAACCCGTCCTTTCATCCAGCGCTATGGTCTCTAGGTAGCGTGCTTCCATGTTACGTAGCGGGCCCGGGTTCGATCCCCGGTCGGGACAAGTTCCTGGGTGAGGTTTTTTCCTCACTTGTAAAACAAATGTCTGGAAATTTTAAAGCCCAAACGGTCTCCGAACATCATCTGGCCATCATAATCATCATCATTAATGTTCCCTTAGATAAAGTTTAGGATTAAGGACTCTCTTGGCGCACCATTGTCATCATCACCCATCATCGAGGTAGCCGTAAGTTCGCCTTTAATGCTTCCCAAGCTCAGAATGTGTTACAATTACGCCAAAGCCAGGAGAGAAACGCAAAAAATTCTAAATCAACATGGGACATTAAAAATATATATATTTTTTTAGATTAAAAATAATTAGAGTGAAGTTAGGATGAGAAAAGTCTCTCTAATGTATAATACCACTCGTTTCCAGAATTGAGCCTTTTAAAATTTTTTCTGCATATCATTCCTGTAATTATTATTATTAAGTATTTGAAGAGAAACTCAGCTCAGGTTTTATAAAATTATAGCGGTTTCTGTTATTTTATATGGATCTAAATATCGGGTACTTACAAAAAAAAGATATCTCGCACATTGAAGCCGATGAAATTAAATTTTTAAGATCCTTAAAAGATGTACGCACATGAATAGATTACACAATGAATCAATAAGAAATGAACTAGAGATTTTTCAATAGTTGATAAACTAGAAGAGCACAAATACCGATGGAAAGAACATTTAAACATAATAAAATATATATGCAGTCAATATGCCCATTTCACCAATTAATGTTTTAAAATGGTCAACAAGTTTCTACAGCCAAGCTGTCATTCTCAAGACCAGATATGTCAATATCTGGTCTTGAGAATGACAGCTTGGTTGTAGAAACTTGTTGACCAATTTTAAAACATTAATTGGTGAAATGGGCATATTGACTGCATATATATTTTAATATTTTATCACCAAGAAGATCACTTGTGTATTAAATTTAAACATAATGCACGATACAAGATTTCCCAAAAAGATCAACTCCTGTAAACCACATGGAAAAAGATCTTTGGGACGGCCAAGGAAACGATGGACTTGAGACCAGAACAGGTGGCATTGACCTAATCCTGGAATGGAAGAAGAAGAAGAAGAAGAAGTATTTGAATAAAAATAAATTTAAAAGAATTAAAGAATACTGCAGATGTACTGTATAAAACAGAAATTCATTTCGTAAAAGTGTGGATGTTTATTTTTCCTGTGAATAAAACCTCCCTTTCGTATAATTAAAATTTATTTTTAGACAGTTATTATTTGTGGTACGAATGGGGAATGAAAGACGTGCATGGAAGCTTCTTGTAGGAAAACCAGAAGGAAAACACCCAGTTGGTAGACCAAGAATGGCGTGAGAGAATAACATTAACTATGATTTGAGAGAAGTAGATTATACAAGGAGGAAAACATTAGCTCAGGATAGGGATGTATGGGAAGCTTATGTCCGCGCGGCCATGAATCTACGGGTTCGATAGTGCCAGTGTGTTAGTTAGACAGTTATTATTTTTTTTGTAATTATTGTATCTAGGCATTTTTGTAATTATTGTTTCTAGGCGTTTCTGTAATTATTGTTTCTAGGCATTTTGAATATAATATATTTAGTAGTTAATTAGACGAAGGCGGCTCCGTGGCGCAAGCAGTTAGACGCTCGCCTCTCACCGCTAGGGTCCTTAGATCGAGTCTCGGTCACTCCATGTGTGTTTCGTGGCGGATGAAACGAAGCTTGGGCAGGTTTTTCTCGTGGGTTTCTCCCGTTTTCTCTGCCATAATTTCATTCCACCATTTCTCCATACTCATCTCATCCATTTCGTTTGATTTCATTCATCCGCCCCTGTGACGGTGCGTCAGGAGTAGTCGGCCGGCAACCTTGTACTTAACATACCTCTATAAATATAGGGGCTTCATCTCATCTCATCCCACGACCCGACCCTGAGTTGGACACGAGTTGTGGATATTTATTTTATTACTTTTATAGACGACTAGTTATTTAACCTAATTGTGTAACGTGTTGTGTACAATATTTTATCTACGTTCAGAATATTTTAGTGTATGTCGTATATTTACTATATTTAATTAAATGTATTTATTGCAAAAACGATATGTTTAGAGAAAGAATAATGCGGGCTTTCGGAAAAAATAAATCAATAAACATTGCTTTTATATTCTGTAATTTTGGATATTAGTTTCATATGTGAATTTAAAGTAAAAATGAGAGAAGGTGCTTTCCACAGTTCATCAAGAAAAAATTTAAAAGCAGTCCAAGATACAACTATTAATATACTTCCAGAAAAGTCAAAGAAAGATAACTTATGTAGTTATGTGAAATTCAAAGAACGTACATTTTACATTTTGTTGAACCTGTATTTTATGTTTTGATAACGTGTTTTGTTGCCCAGTAACTACGAACAAAAACGTCATTGATTGTTATAATAGATAAAATTATTAAATAATGTTGCACCTCTATCTATATTCGGGTTTTTACAGCAGCTGCCGTCTTCCGTGCCAAATTTCCAAAGCCTACGATCTTGTGCATCTTCAATAAAAGAATGTTGCATATTTATTATATAAAACAGACGAGTCCATTTCGTAAAAGTGTGGATGTTTATTTCTTTAATTGGTTACAGTTAAAATTTATTTTTAAAGAGGCATTACTAATATATTTTTGTAATTATTGTTTCTAGGTATTTGAATAAAAATATTTTAAAATTATTAAATTTTATTTATATTTATTGTATAAAACAGACGAGTCCATTTCGTAAAAATGTGGATGTTTATTATTTTCCTGTGAATAAAAACCTTCATTTCGTATATTTAAAATTTATTTTTAGAGCAGTCATTTAAGAATGTAGAACCAGGTGTGCACTGCTGCTATTAATTTTTCATATTCGAATTTTCACATCTTGTTTCATCTCCGAGAGAGAATGGTATAGCTTCACAGGAATGCTTTCAAATTCTAAAAACCTCTGCATGCAAAATCGCTTGTTTAGTTATTCAACGTGACATTTTAATCAGGAATTGAGAGCGAGAGAAAAAAAGGGCTTTCTTTTGTTAAAAATTCTTTAAATTTCATATCAGTGAAATTCTCAGGAATAACGCACACAGCGACTCCCTTATAAGCTTGGAGACGCTTTTTTAGACTTTCCGTGGCTTCATGCCTGGCTAAGCGCCAATGAAGACGTTATATGGAAGGCATGCGTTTAGTTACATCTCTCTTTGAGAAAGCAATTGTCTAGAAACACCACTTGCAGAGTTTCTCCAGAGAGCTGTCAACAGCGCTCTCTCATACAGACACCTTCCTTCCTGCAATTACACATTTTGTGAAATATAGGCTTCATCTTCTTCTTCTGTTTAGCATGTAACTACACCATGTAATTGGGGGAAAAATCATCTTAGCATAGCATAATAATAATAATAATAATAATAATAATAATAATAATAATAATAATAATAATAATAACAATAATAATAATCTTCATCTTCTTCTGCTTTCCCCCACTTACAGGTTTGCCGTCTTCAGTTTCCATGTATCTCTATCATTCCAATCTCCCTCTTCCAAATTCCTATCATCCATTATGGTTCTGAGGTAGGTTTTCCATTTCCATCTTGGTCTGCCACGTTTATTTCTTCCAGGGGGTGACGATTGGTATATATTTTTTGGCCATCTTTCATTTTCCATTCTTTGTACATGGTCATACCATTTGAGCGTTTGATTTTCAATCCTCTTAACAACAGGTGTGGTGATATTCATTTCTCTCCAAAGGAATTCATTTCTTATTTTATCCTGTCTTGTTTTTTGGAGGCTTCTTCTAAAATAATCAAATTCAACTGTTCTAATTTTATTCTTTTGCAATTCCGTCAAAGACTAAGTTTCACTTCCATATGACAAAATATTCTGTATTATGCTCTTATAGATGTTCATTTTAGTTTCCTTTGTAATATTTTTGTTCCAAATTATTCCATGTAGTGTCTTAGTTGCATTTTTTGCCATTGCAATTTTAGCCTGTACATCTCTCTCACAGGTACCTAAACTTGTAATTATTGACCCAAGATATTTTAAAAATCCACATTTTTTTTTTATTTTCCCTGTTTCGAGTATGAGGCCATGCACATATTTCCCAAACACATATATTCTGTCTTCTGTAAATTTTTTTATTCAGTCCCCATTTTTTATATTCTTCCATTAGTTTATTTATCATATATTTCATATCATCTTCATCCCCTGCAAAAATTATTTGATCTGCAAACAACAATGAATGCAGTACTTTTCCTCCTACAGGAATACCCATTTCAGAACATTTTTATACCATAAGTTTTTGGGGGGGGGCAGTACAACTATCAAATATGGAAATAATAAATCTAAAGGAATTTTAGTCCAGCAAGGAATACGACAAGGAGACTCATTAAGTCCCATACTGTTCACACTATACGACAAGGAGACTCATTAAGTCCCATACTGTTCACACTATACGACAAGGAGACTCATTAAGTCCCATACTGTTCACACTATACGACAAGGAGACTCATTAAGTCCCATACTGCTCACACTATACGACAAGGAGACTCATTAAGTCCCATACTGTTCACACTATACGACAAGGAGACCCATTAAGTCCCATACTGTTCACACTAATAATGGATGAAATCATCAAAGAACTGAAAGTTGAAGTTAGAAAAGGGATTAAAATAGGTAACAAAGAGCCGAAGATAATAAACTATGCTGATGACACAGTTCTAATTGTACAAAGTGAAGATGATTTACAAATGCTATTGCACACATTTAGAATCATTGCAGCAAAATATAACATGAAAATTTCAACAAATAAAACCAAATCAATGACAATGTCCAAGGACCCACGATGTGTTAAATTAGAAATAGAAGGGAAAAGTATAGAACAGGTCATGAAATTCAAATATTTAGGAGTAGAAATTAATAGCAGCAACAGAATAACAGATGAAATCCTCCATCAGGCAAATAATGCAAACAAAATATCGGGATGTTTAAACAATACTGTTTGGAAAAATAAAAATTTAAGAATAGATACAAAAGTAAGAATTTACAAATCTGTCATAAGACCAGTTCTAACATATGGTTGTGACTGCCGAACAGAAACTCAAAAAACAAAAATCAATGAAACAACCGAAATGAAAGTTTTAAGGAAAATCGTAGGAAAATCGCTGAGAGAGAAAATTCGCAGCTCTGTTATTAGAGAAGAATGTGAAATTGAACCTATAAACCTTTGGATAAATGATAGAAGATTAAATTGGAACGATCACATAGATAGAATGGAGAACAGTAGATTAGCGAAGGAAGTACGTGACTGGACACCTCAGCAGAAAAGGCCGTTAGGAAGACCACAACTGCGATGGAAGGACGTCACCATACCCCGGACCAGTAGTGAATGAACACGCAACAAGCTGCCAGCTTTCATGCGTAGAGGAAGAAGAAGAAGAGAAGAGAAGTAGTTAAGAGCCTGGTCTAAATAAATATTATTAATAATAATAATAATAATAATAATAATAATAATAAATAGATAGATAGATAGATCATCGTTTGTTTAATGTCGCTTTCCATCGTAGAACGTAAACGTCGATTCAGTGTTCGCAGGAGAATCTTTGCAGAGTGTGATATCAAACTGATAGTCCTGAACTCCTTACATTTCTTTGCATTGTTTTTCTTCGGTATTGGTATTAACACTGTCTCAGTCAATTCTTCGGGCCATTCACCTTCTTTATATATCTTGTTGCATTAACGCAGAATTTCCTTGTTTCCTTCACCCAAGCATTTAACTAATTCAATGGGGATTCCATCTACCCCTGTTGCTTTCCCATTTGTTTCATTTCCTTAATTGCTAGTTCAACTTCTTGGTTCTGAATTGAAAATCCTTTTTCATCTTCTGATAAGTCTTTATTTTCTATATCCAAGTTAGCCGGACGATTTCTTGTCTCATATAGCTCTTCTACATATTTGCCCATGTACTCATAATTCCCTGTTTGTCTGTTATTTCTTCATAATTTTTGTCCTCAATCAGCCACATAGTTTTCCTGCTCTTCTTTCCATAGTCCAAGCCTTTAACTTCCTGGTACATTAAATCATATTTTCCTTTCCTCTCCAGATTCTCTAGTTCTTCGCATTTCTGCTTCATCCATTCTTCCCTTGCCTTGTCAGTTTCTCTTATAAGTTCGTTGTTTAGTTTCCTGTAGTTTCTTTTGGCTTCTTCTGTATTGCTATTTTTTTCCATTCTTCTTTCTTCCATTTTCTCTAACATTTTTTCTGTGACCCAAGGTTTCTTAATATTCTTGCTCTCTTTGTATCCTATTGTTCCCTCTGCAGCTGTCTGTATAGAGGTTTTCAAATGACTCCAGTGTTCCTTGGTATTGCCATATGAGATTTCCATGGTAGAGGCTTTCTCCTGAAAATTTTGTTGGAATTTTCTCCTTTCCTCTTCAGTTTTAAGTTTCTCCAAGTCAGACTTCTTTGTTGCCTGTCTTCCTCTTGTCTTCTTCAGAAAAATATCTACTTTGCCCATTAGTAAGACTTGGTCTGAATTTATATCTGCTCCTGGTAGGGTCTTCGCATTTTTCAAGCAATTTCGGAATATTTCATATATTAGTATGTAGTCAATCTGGGGCTTATCCATGTGTATCTTCTTCTTTTATGCTGTTGAAACATTTTATTTCTAATTATCATTGAATTCCTTTTACAGAAACTCACTAGTGATTCGCCTCTCTCATTCCTTTTTCCTAATCCATATCTTCCAACTGTACTTCCATCCTGTCCTTCTCCAACTACAGTATCCCAGTCACCCATTAGGGTAACACATGCCCCCTTCTTCTATCTCTCAACAATCTCTTCTATCTTGTCATATCTTTCCTCCACTTCTTCATCTGCTAAACCCACTATGGGGCTTGTAAATTTGCATTATCACTAAGTCAACTTTTATTTCCTTGTAACCTCACCATTATCATCCGATTGTACACATAACGCACTGATATAACTTTTTCTTTCACACGTGATCCTAATACTACACCGACATTAAAACAACTATATTTAAATAACGATTTGTGAGTAAACACCTTAATTTTATTCGTTAAATAGTCCTAACAAATGCCGCTCTTTATTTCCAAATCCTCTAGATAAAATTCACGAATCACTTCGTGACTAGTGAATTTATCGATAATTTGGAATTCACTCGTGGCATTACTTGTGATTAGAGTCCAGGTTTTTATGTAATAAAAGATAAGATTGCAATACAAATAGTGTATATTATTCAACTGTTTGTGCGTGAAACCAAGATAAAAGACAGTCAGAAGTCTAACTTCTGATAATGCTATTCAACTGTCTGAATGCGAAACCAAAACGAAAGACACTCATAAGCATTGCTAGGATTTTATGCAATGAAAGATTATTTTGCAATACAGTTATTATTCAACTGTTTGTGTGTGAGACCAAGATAAAAGACAATCAGAAGTCTAACTTCTCATAATGGTATTCAACTGTTTGAATTCGAAACCAAAACAAAAGACAGTCATAAATAATGCTAGGATTTTTATGCAATAAGAGGTAAGTTTGCAATACATTTAGAATTATGGAACTGATTGTGTGTGAAACCAAGATAAAAGACAATCAGAAGTCTAACGTATCATTATATTATTCAACTGTTTGTATATGAAACTAATATAAAAGACTTTTTGTTCTTCATCACGGTTTAGGCTTATTTACTAGCCTGTTCCGGTTTCAAATTGCTGCTATTTCCATCTTTTCTTTGTCTTCCCAAACTTCTTCTTCCTCGTGGTGAATAGCTGTTTGCTGCTTTCGATATTCTATTCTCAGTCATCCTTGCCAAGTGTTCTTTAGAGTTTGTTCTGTATTTTACTGTTTTTATGTTTAATTCCTCTATTTTCAGTTGTCTTATTTCTGGTTATGTCTTTTGGTATATATATTAATTGGTGTTTCTCGTATAATTTATCATATTTATATTATTATTATTATCGTAAGTATTATTATTGTTATTATCCTATAAAATGTTGTTTGTACATGAAATTTACATTACTACATTTAATGTATCTTTAACTGTTTATAATTAGTATAGTGTATATCTATATTTGTCAAATATTTATTTGTATTTGTGCTGGTTGAGTGGAAGAGAAGGCCTTATGGTCTTAACTCTGCCAGAATAAATAAATCAAAATCCAACCTCAGTGGTCCACGTCCCGAGGGGTGGGCAACGGGAAGTATGGGGTGATGTACGGTGGGGACTAGTTTCCCCGTGACCGCTACGGTAGCCGAGAAGGTCCAATAGGAATCCCGAAAACCGGCAAATGAGGCTATGGTTAGGTCCCCCAAATGCGGGGGTTGGCGAAGGGCTGACAACCCGTTCCATAACAAATAAATTGTAAGGTTCCTGCAAAGAGAGATAAAGCCGGACAGACCAACATCTGGTACTTGTGAAAAATATATTATTAACAGAGTAAATTGTGCAAGGAAGGCGATTAGATCCCTGAATGGTCTTTTATGGAATAGAAATTTGACCAGAAAAAAAAAAGGATTATACAGACAATAATAGAAAATATACTTACATATGGATCAGAAAGCTGGACAATAAATGAAAGGACGCAGAAAAGAATTTGGCGACAGAAATGGATGGATTACGGAGAAGTATGAGAATATCCAGGCTACAACATATTCGAAATACATATATCAGACAAGAAATGGATGCACAGGAAAATGTTATCGATAGGATAACAAAGAGAGCTCTACAGTGGTATGGACATGTACAACGGATGTCGGAAGACCAGTGGCCTAAATAGGTGTTGGATTGGATGGTACCAGGCAGAAGGAGAAGGGGAAGAAGTAGAAGAACATGGTATGAGGGAATATATGATGCCATGATGAAGAGGGGTATGGAAGATGGACAATTGGAAGATAGGAATCTCTGGAAAGCAGGAATCAAGAGCAAACTGCTGTAAAGTGGAAAGCCTGTATTAAGTATTAAGTAAATTTATTATTATTATTATTATTATTATTATTATTATTATTATTATTATTATTATTGTTGTCTGTTCTTTGATATTGGTCATCCAGAAGTTTATATTTTGATTCTCCCTGGGTTTGGAATAATTTCTCATATTATTTGCCATGAAAGAGGCAAAAAGGAAGCCTTCGGTAACTTCCGGCTATTGGTCTGAAGAATTTCATTTCAGCAGCTTGTATTCTGGCATATTGTTGTATAGTCACTGTCCATGTTTCGGATCCATAAGTAATAATAGGCACTGCCATTGTCTTGTATAATTTCAGACAGAAGTATAATTTCTCATTACACTATTTTGCAAACTTACCTTTTAGTAGATAAAATCCTGATTCTACTTATGATAAAGCATTCATTAGCCTGATAGCCTTGTGGTCAAGACTTCTGCCTATAGTCCATGAGGTTCCAAGTTCTATTCACTAAAATACATACAATTATATGTGAAAATAAAAGAAAGACGAATAAAGAACCGTCCAAATACATAAATTTATAACAAAAAAAGTTGTAAAGTAAGGTGAAGATAATAGCAAAGAGACGATTAAGGCCATAATTTACGATATAGAGGAAGCTATTAAACTCGCAGAACAGTTGAAGTACATTCTGGTAACAAAGTTTGCGAGGGTTATTTAAGAACACCCAAGATGAAAGATAATGACTTCTTTTTCCCCCATCATCCCAAATGCATATAGTATGGAGACCTCTGACCTCTTTTCCATTCACAAGAAACTTTCAAAGTTTAAAATCATTATCTGGCGAAGGAGAGAAGTTTTCAACAGAATAACGAAGACACAATTATTCACTGATTGGATTCACCACATCGAGTGAGAATGAATTCCCACACCGGGTTAATTCCAGTTCAAACTGCTCAATTATTCAACTCAAATAAATATTTGAATAGCAGCAGAAAGAGTTCTATGTGATCAAGGAATCTTAGGGATTACAAAAGATAATTCTACCTGTGATGAAAAGATAATTCAACAGCGGAGAATGGGTAATAATTCTAGACCGAGTTACGTGCGAAATTACGGAAGGACAGAACTCAGTGCATAAGAAAGTAATTCTAGGAGACTATTTAACTCATGCCACAAATGGTAGTCAATGACCAATCACGTTTCAATGAATTTTGTTTTACACCAATGACAGTCGTGTTTCACCTCGCTCTTTATCGATTTCTCTTTATCAGCTCCTGCTTTTGTGATAAAGAAAGCTCCTCCTTTTTTAATATTCTGAACAGGTTAGACCATTATTTTTCTCCAACAAATACATTGAATATAGCAAATAATGAATAGATTCAGTGATTTTACTGAGTTGTTTATTCAAAATATGAATGATTAACCTATAATGTTGATTATAATAGTTTCATGTGTTTCATTATTTATCCACTAGAGTGCATTCTTACAATATTACGATCCTATTTGGCAATAAATAATATGTTCGAGTTGCAGTGAATATACATAACCTCACATTTCTAATTTGTTTTCAAATATCGCAGTTTACATTAATTATATAAATATTTTAAAACACCGGTAACTATATTCAAATAATTGTTTCTTAGTAAAGAGCTTAATCTTATTCGTTAAATAGTCCTAACAAATGCCACTCTTGATTTCCAAATTCAATAGATAAATTGGAAATCATTCGTGGCATTACTTATGATAAAGGGAATTAATATTCTAGCTGTATTCGTAAAAATAACAAAATAAAAACAATAGTATATTACGATGCGATGTTGGGAAGTGGTTTTTACAGAAGGGAGGAAACATGTTTAAAAACCGAGCAATAGCGAGGTTTTTAATTTCCGATAATATGTAAAACACGTCCACCGCTGTGATCTCGAGGTAGCGTGCTGCCTTGTCACGCAGCGGGCCCGGGTTCGATCCCCAGTCGGGGCAGTTTTTCTGGATAAGGTTTTTATCGGGGTTTTTCCTCACCTGTAAGACAAATGTCAGGAAAACTTTAAGGCCCAAACGGTCCCCGAAATCATATGGCCATCATCATCATCCTTCACCAGTGCGGAAAGCAACGGGAATATACCACACCTACAATTCCCTAGTAAAGCTGCAAGCATAGCGTGAAAATGCTATGATTGCGCTGAAGGACCTGCCATCGGGCAGAATTACTATGGATGGATGGATATAAGGGATACATTCCAAAGTTCCAAAAAAAATTATCAAAATAAAATGAATTAATGAGAGATTAGTCCACCGCTGTGGTCTCGAGGTAGCGTGCTGCCTTGTCACGCAGCGGGCCAGGGTTCGATCCGCGGTCGGGACAGTTTTTCTGGGTGAGGTTTTTATTGGGGTTTTTCCTCATCTGTAAGACAAATGTTAGGAAAACTTTAAGGTCCAAACGGTCCCCGAAATCATATGGCCATCATCATCCTTATCATCATCACCATCATCACCATCCTTCACCGGTTTGGAAAGCAACGGGAAGCTACCACACCTACAATTCCCTCGTAAAGGTGCAAGCATAGGATAAAAATGCTATGATTGCAGTGAAAGACCTGTCTTCGGGCAGAATTACTATGGATGGATTACTGCCAGGTTTAGGCAAGGACTTGAAGAAGTTAATAATGTTTTGCCAGTTTTGCCGCTTTTAAAAGATCATTCAATTCAGATTGATATTTAGCTGTGAATTCAGCGATAGAATTCCTTATTTTGTCTTCGGATTTCTTGATGAATCGTACAGTTGATTCATTAACATTGTAACAGCGTGACGTAGACGTAAACGACTCGCCAACGCGTAAACGGTCAAGCATTTCTGTTTTTACTATAAGCGGCAACACTACTTTTTCCCGCTTCGGAACTAATTTTTCTTTCCTTTTACTCGACATTATAAATTGGCAACAAAGCAGAAGAGACACGTGTCATTGAATCAAAATTATTGCAACGAATGTCAAGTTCTTCTTCTTCTTCTACTACAAGGTTTAGGCTATGCAGCCTGTTCCGGCGAAGTTAAAAGTGGAGTCCATCTTCTGCGTGGTCGACCAACATCTCTTGTTCCTCTGGGATTATACAGGAAGGTTCTTTTTGGTATTCTTTCGTTGTTCATTCTCATTAAGTGTTCTGTCCATGTCTTATTATTTTCGTTGATTTTATCTTCAATTTTTTATATATATGACAAGTTTAAACAATAAAACACCGATCGTGGCGAGGGCGACATTTATAACCGACATAGCGGCACGTGAAATACGACGGCGGTGGCTTTTAACAACGAACTTTAGGCTTAGTGACAATACAAGTATTTCTGTGATATATAATTGTCGATTTGGTTTGAATCGCCGTGGCCTGTGCCTGCAGTAATAAGAGTTGCCGATGCGTTAATAAAGGATACTAATCGTTTTAATATACCGACTGGATTCAGGAATAAAGGAAATGTTTAGCCACGAATACAGGAACTGTGTCGCAATTTTTTAACTCGCGAATAACGACAACACGAATAAGAGAACCGAGAATCAGGAGCTTTTACTGTACACAGATAATTAAAGTACTATATTGAAGTTAAGGATTCTCTAATGAGAGTTTTGCAAAAAGGTATTCATGAGTAACTTTATTCAGAGAGCAAAATGGTTCCAGAAAATCGCAATTTATTGCCTTAATATCTTTCATAAATTCCTTTCGCCTTTCATTCGTGATTTTCTCTTGAGCAGAAAAGCTGGGGAGATGTTAAATATAACTTACGGCATCTCTATCTTTCAAGTAAGAATTAATATTCATGAGGACTGGTGCATTCTGGGAATTAATCTGCAGCTATTGTTTGTGATAGAGAAAATATCGATTTCCCATAATTTTAACTCGATAACGTGATCAGCTCCTTGTCAAGATGTTACATACGTCATGGGAAAGCTTCACTCTATTGTTTCAAATTGAGAAGCGTGTGAAGAACAGATAACACAATCTTATATAGAGATGGTTGGCAAACAGCGGCCCGCAACTCTATTACCATCTGCTTATTCTTCTTCTTTTAGCTCTACAGCCCTTTATGGGCCCTGACTGCTGTTAAGACACTCTTCCGCGCATTCGTGTTCAATGCCCTCGTTCTCCATACCCGGACCCCGAGCTTCCTATACTAGGGTGTCCATAATAATTTCAATGTAAAAGGGGGACATGTACAAAAATTAAAGGAAAACCCTGGGACACTAAAAAAAAGTGGGAAATTTACAAAATCAAAAATTAGTGGTAAAACAGTCATCATCATCATCAACAATAAGGATCAAGCCCAATGGCCTGTTCCGATCTCATTATAGGTCGAATTGGTCCTTCCATCTCTTCAATGGTCTTCCCAACACTCTTCTCCCTTTTGGTTTATAATTATACATTCTTCTTGGTATGCGCCTTTGCTTTGAGATGAATCAGTAATAATAAATGTCCCCTGACCGCGTTACGAGCGCTGTGCAGGGTAAGGATAATGACAGGGCTGCTGTCTCAGAGCATCTATCCATGCTCCTCTAAGTATTAACCCCTTTAGAGAGAGTTGTGATGATCGCCTGGTATCACGTAGACCGTTGCAGACTTCTTGGTCGATGTCAACCTTCTGGCAGACGTCTCCCATGTTGCGGACTATTCTTAGTTCCCTCTCACCTCTAACAGTTATTTTCTTTTTATCACGACATTGTTGCCAATACAAATTTATAAGAATAAAACATCCACAAATCAAAAACCACTTAAAGTCATTGTTCATTACGTTTAAAAACTAAAAGAAGAATATGAAAAATGGGGATTTTATATAAACATTGAGAAAACTAAATACCTGTGTATAGGAGAAGAAATGTAAAATATAAATTTCAACAATGGAGAAGAACTAAAACCTAGTATTGAATGCACTTATTTAGGAACAAAATTAGACCATTCAGGTGATAATACAGTGGAAATTAAAAATAGAATCGCACAAACAAAACAAGCAATAAATGCTTTAAACTCTGTTTGGTGGAGCAAAAATTACAAAAATAGAAAATTACAAATATATCAAACCATAATTCAAAGCATTTTAACATATGGTGCTGAAGTCTGGCAAATTCCTACCAGGGAGATGAAAAGAATTTTAAGTACAGAAATGGATGTTTTAAGATGATTAGCTGAAAAATCTAGAATGGATAGAATACGAAATAAAGAAATAAGGGAAATTGTGGGTGTACAAGAGGAGCCGGACACCATAGACATTATAGAAAAGAAAATATTACAGTGGTATGGTCATGTCAAAAGAATACCAGAGCAAAGATTGCCTAAAATTGTTATGGAATGGATCCCAATGGAAAGGAGGAAGAGAGGAAGACCGAAAAAAACTTGGATAGAAGGGGTACAAGTAGGTACGAACATCAGAGGATTGGAGGAAGATCAATGGATGGACAGAGGGGAATGCCGTTTGGTTTCCGGAAGACGGCGGCAGCTGCCATAATACCGGATGATGATGAAAAATATTTACTTATCGCTGCAAGGGGTATAAAAATCCACTAACAAAGTCTTTCATCCAAGTTAAAATTGGATTTCTCCACCGCCAAAGTGCCAGAATCAGCAGGAAATCTTCAACATTGACCATGGATTGACAATTTGAAAATTGTCCTAGATTTCTTGTCCTCCCTATCCTATGTTCGCGTCCACGTTCAAGTTCTCGGCTTTGAAACCAACACCCCTAGGGAGAGGGTGTTGGAGTTGCAACTTCTGGGAATTGCTGAGCTTTGTAGTCGTCAGGTCGCTCATTCCTGACGACCCCACAGTTGGTCCACGGGCTCCATGAGCCTAGCCGGGAGGACTGCGTTCGCAGATCCACCGACCGTTCCCCTGTTCTGCCTCCAGGGACGTATCCTGCAGCCGTTGTGAGACCGGCTAGGGCTTGAGTCCACAAGCCCCACAGTGTGAGACTTTAGTACATCCAGGTGCTCATCTCCTGGCGACCCCACAGTTTGTCGACGAGCCCGTAGGCTGAGTCAGGAACCAGTACAGTTGCTCCCCTCTGCACTGGTCCGAGCCGAGCCCTGGTGTGCCCCCAGGGACGCCTTCTGCTGCTGTTGTGGGCCAGCACGGAGCTCGCAAGCTCCAACAGATGAGCAAATAGTACGACAAGGCGCTCAACTCCTGCCGACCCCATTAATGGTTCACGAGTCCCGTGGACTTGACCGGGAGGACTGTGTATCAGATCCACCGACCTTTCCCCCAGTGCACCAGCTGGGGACGTGTTTGGTTGCTGAAGTGGGTCCAGCCTGAGCATTAATACGTCAGGTCGCTCAACTCCTGACGACCTCACAGATTGTCCTTAGGTCACCCGGTTCAGGAGTCGGCGCAAATCCCAGACCCAAAAGATCGCGCTTTCTCCGTTCCCGAGTTTACTGACCTGGTGGTAATTCCCAGCATTACGCCCGGTATTGTCCCATCCAGCCCGTTCGCAAGACTAGGCCTATAGACCAAACAGTGCATCATGGCCATACAACTGGCGCTTTCTAACGTTCATATTTATAATTACATAGTAAAGAACAAAACGAAAGTCGCCATTCATAAATACATTGACAAAGCATCATCCCAAAAGCGGGACATTTTAGCATCCCCAAGAAAACTTTCCGGACAGCGGGACATTTAAAAAAATGGGACTGTCTTGGGGAAAACGGGACGAATGGACACTCTATCCTATACTCTATCCATCTATCTTAGCTTAGGTCTTCCTTCTCTTTTTTCCTCCAACTGGTCTCAGTAGTGTAAGCTTTCTAGTAGTATTCTCCTCCTCAGTTCTCATTACATGACCCACCCATCTCAGTCTGCCAATTTTAATAGCATTTACATATATGGGTCTGAGAACTAGTTGTAGATTTCATACGTATATCTTATCCGCCATACTCCACGATCATTTATGGGTCTCAGGATCTTCCTCAGGAGTTTCCTTTCAAAGATTCTCTATGCTAAGTGTCAAGCATTCACCGACATAAATCGCAACTGGCCTCAGTACGGTTTTGTAAATTTTTAGTTTTGCCTTCCCACCTGCGGATAATTTGTATTGTCCCGCGCTAATGGGGGTAGTTCTCTCTTTTTTAAACAAACACAGCAGATGTTCAAGTAAAATTTCCACAACTTTGTTTAGTTCACATAAACTTGTTACAATCTTTAAACCTTAGCGATGCCGCATTTTGGCTATTGTGACGTTCTACCACACTCAGATTCAACCCAGGAAGTTACTGTGTGTTTGGAATAGGGAACTGGGTTGCCATTTTAACAGTATTTTCTTGAGAGAAATCCTTATATAAAACTGAAGATTGCAAGACAGCAGGTACATAGTTGTAAGTTGTAGCCGTCCAACAGTTTTACATATTTTTAGTTTAATATTTTTAAAGGAGTTGGAACGAGAGTACCTATAATGCAGGCACATCCAAACTACGGCCCTCCATCACTTTATATCTGACCCCTGTAACATTCTAATAAATTAAAATATGCTAAAGTTATGTCTATAATATTAGTCTATTAGTAATGGAACAAGAACTTGTGAAATATGTTATTACGACGTAACAAGAAAATTAGCAATTCAACACGCTTATTATAATAATAATAACAATAATAATAATAACCAATAAAAAGGTATGATGATGTAAAAAGAATGACAAAAGGCAGATTCCGAAGAAGAATACCAGAATGGATGCCACTTAGTAGTAGAAGAAGAGGATCAAAATCAACGAGGATTGATAATGTTTTGAGCAGCATGAGATAAAAAGGATTGGACTATGGAGATTGGAATGACAAAGAGATGTGGTGGAGAATGATAATATATCAATGATATGAGAAATATTGTGAAACTGTTAAATTAATTAATTAATTAATTAATTAATTAATTAATAATAATAATAATTATCCACAACAGCTATAAAGGCTATGGCCCGCGCCATCTCGATGTTTCTTCCAATTGGTCCGCGATACATAAGTTGGGTTGTCTCTGCTGTAATGCATAGTAACATGTATTTCCAGAATTGAGTCTAGGTTTAATTTCTTTATGCATCTCATTCCTGTTTGTAATTATTGTTCCTAGGCATTTGAATTCCCCTCGATGGTATCTTTACCTTGTCGTGCTTAAATGATCCTGAGAGTTATGCCGGCGGCAGCATTACTGCCGATAGGGTTACCCATGCCGGACTGGTTGAAGTACCTTGGTCGAAAGAGTGACGATCTTTGACCGTAAAAATACAACCGTCAAGAAATTCGGACATGGGTTCAACTGGGGTAAAAATTTCCGGAGATCAAATAATCCCCCATTCGGTTCTCCGGGCGGGGACTACTTCAGGGAAACCATTCCAAAGGACCAAACATAGGGACATGTTATAAGAACAGTTGAGTCTCGTAGACTGCGATGGAGAGGACATGTGGCACGAATGGGGAATGAAAAACGTGCATGGAAGCTTCTTGTAGTAAAACCAGGGAGAAAACGCCCAGTTGGTTGACCAAAAATGAGGTGGGAGAATAATATTAACTATGATTTGAGGGAAGTAGATTATACAGGGAATGATTGGAAAACATTGACTCAGGATAGGGATGTATGGAGAGCCTACGGGTTCGATAGTGAGGTATTTGAATTCAGCCACTTCAACATTTCCCTCATTTGTCATTAACTGTCCATTTCCATTACATATAAGAACATTAAATAATATATAGATACCAACAAGAATGGAAAAATCATCTGAGGAGAATGGCAAGAAACAGACTTCCAAAATTGGCATTCCAATATACCCCAACTGGACATAGGGACCAAGGAAGACCAAAACATCGGTGAAAAGATCAAGACCATCTTCGCTAGGTTTACCGTACAGACCACATGGCTTAAAACGAATTTGTCCATGATGATAATGATGAAATAAAATATTATCTCATCCTACATGAAGAATTAACGCAGGATAAGACTGGATTTGATATTACATAAAGAATACAAACTCATGTGAGATTTTCTACTTAAGCTATCAGCCTCCATATTAAATTCTTGGTCGAGATGAGTTTTTTAAGAGTGTTGTAAATTGCATGGCTCTTGAGATTGTCAGTGCTCCAATTTCATACTCTCTGCGTATTCTTTTCAAATTGTGGGACAGCAGATAACCTAATATTCTGCGGTAGAGATGAACCATTCATTTATTATTTCATTCTACGTGAGTCTTCTCCTTTAATAAGTTGTTCAATAGCAGGAAGCCAGGCTGTGTTCTGCTTTCCAAATAAGCTCCATTCACATTCTCTTGTAAGACAGCAAAATGAATTTAAAGTTCTGCTACGGAAGGTATAATTTTGCATATCGTTCCGACTTCAATTTAAGAAATTTTAGTTGAAGAAAATTATATAAATCCAAGAAAAGGAGTTATTATAACTTTAAATAGGGTAAAAGATAAAACTTTCAATATAAACGAAAAACACATAATCCCTTTGCCTGATATAGGTCTACATTACCTCAATCTAGAACATCTTACCACTCCATATCCTAACGAGAACGTTGTTTCCAAACGTGTTTCTTTACTCCGATACTAATAATGGCCTAATTATCATTCTGTTTTTCACAATAATAATAATAATAATAATCATTTAATTTTGATAATGATATAAATAATAAAGTAGCAACATTCCAGGGAATATGTGGTACGATAAAACGATCACTAAATAACAAAACAACAAGAGAGACCCAATTGAAATTTTATAAAATGTTGACAGTACCGGTACAGCTCTATGGTTCAGAAGCCTGGATACATAAAAAACAAGATCTAAGTAGGATAACGGCGGCAGAAATGAAATTTTTGAGATCTGTTAAAGGGTGCACTAAGGAAGGCAGAATCAAGAACACAGAAATAAGACAGGGACTTGAAATATTTGCAATAACTGATAAAATAGATACATATAGACAAAAATGGAAGCAACACATAGACAGAATGAATGAAGATAGATATCCAAAACAAGTAACAAAATACAAACCTAAAGGCACCCGAGATGTGGGCAGACCTAGAAAGAGATGGGCTGAAGTCGGAACGGGTCAATAGACCTAATCCATGAATGCAGATGATGATGATGATGATAATAATAATAATAATAATAATAATATTATTATTATTATTATTATTATTATTATTATTATTAATAGCTTTATTTTACCTGGTAGAGTTAAGGCCTTCAGGTCTTGTCTGCCACTCAACCAGGTTTTAAAAAGTACAAAAAAATAGTCTTACATCTTCTTCTTCGGCTTTCCCCACTTATAGGTTTGCCGTCTTCAGTTTCCATTTATCTCTATCATTCCAATCTCCCTCTTCCAAATTCCTATCATCCATTATGGTTTTAACGTAGGTTTTCCATTTCCATCTTGGTCTGCCACGTTTATTTCTTCCAGGGGGTGACCATTGGTATATATTTTTTGGTCATCTTTAATTTTCCATTCTTTGTACATGGCCATACCATTTAAGCGTTTGATTTTCAATCCTCTTAACAACAGATGCGGTGATATTCATTTCTTTCCAAAGGAATTCATTTCTTATTTTATCCTGTCTTGTTTTTTGGAGGCTTCTTCTAAAATAAACAAATTCAACTGTTCTAATTTTATTCTTTAGTAATTTCGTCAATGACCAAGTTTCACCTCCATATGACAAAATATTCTCTATTATGCTCTTATAAATTTTCATTTTAGTTTCCTTTGTAATATTTTTGTTCCAAATTATCCAATGTAATGTCTTAGTTGCATTTTTTGCCATTGCAATTTTAGTCTGTACATCTCTCTCACAGGTACCTAAACTTGTAATTTAGTCTTACATCTAAATTACAATAATATAAACGATTACATGTTATATACAGAGTGATTCACGAATCATGTTTCGTCTCGTTATATCAAAACTATAAACATTAGTGTGAAACGAATTGTGGAAACACGTGATTGGTCGATGTGCCTCTATGCGGAGATGCTCAGCACATTTTGATTTTATTTGTCTTTAAGTTATGGCTTCGAACTTCATTATTTTAAATTGATCATGTGGCACATTTGTTTCCTTCGTTCGAAGTGTCCTTAAAAATGAAATACATTGCCCTTGAAATGAGGTTTCTATCTCTATTGGTTAACATGTTATAGACGTGTGAAAGTTGACATCTGCTACTGCTAATTTTTGCTAATAATTGGATTATTTCTTATGGGAATATGTGAAACAACGTGTCTATGTCACGGAACCAACCACTCCTGACAATATGCAACATCGGATCAGGGAAGCATGCCAGTCCATTTCAGATCACCAACTAGTCCTTGTAAGAAGATGCTTTTGGAAACGTATTCGGGAATGCGTAAACAATAACGGTGGCACTTTTGAACATCTACTTGGTGATTAGACACCTGTTCCTGTAGTAATAGGATAAGGTATTTTGAAAACAGGAAGTCTATACATTGGTACACAGCCCATTACTCCTGACAATTCAGCATCTTGTAGGAACTGTTCTAATATGGCATAACCAATTATCCAGTGTATTGTAAAACCAATAAATAGATCTTTCATTCCATATAAAATATAATAGGAGGTTGCATTTAAAATAACAGTGGTCAATGTTGTATCTTTTCTATAAATGTACAGAAACCTTTCCTAAGTATATCCGCATACTCACAACATTATGTGATTCATCTTTTAAGTATCAAACTCATGGCAAAATATATGATTTTTACATAACAATAGCAAACACAATTCGTGAATCACCCTGTATACAATACAATTATTATTTATAACGTATTTTTGATTTACTCTATATTTAACGAATTAAGTATAATATGTACAAGATATATAAAAAACGAGAAAAATCATTAATGACATAGTATAAATTTTAATAAATAGAGAAAAATAAATTATTAAACAACAGTTAAATGTATAAGCGTGACTTAAAAGTGCCAAGTGTGCGGCAACAGCTGATATCTTGAGGAAGGAAATTCCAGGAGCGGGAGAGGCTACTGTGAAGGAAGTAGAATAAGAGGAAGTGCTATGAAGAGGTATTGTTAGTAGACTGTTATCTTGTGACCTAGTGTCAATATTGTAGTAAGAAGATAACTTCTCAAATCAGGACGCCAGGTAACTAGGAGTGTAGGAATTCAGAAGCTTGAAAAGTAGTGAAAGAGAGTGTCAGCAAGACGGAGCCAATAGAGTTTATTCGTTTTAGGGAAGTAAGTTCAATTTACCAGAGAGGCCTTGGTATCCATTGACAGCAGCATGTGATGGCTCAACTTACTTCCCTAGGGAAGAAAAGTAATTGGCTTAATAATGTAAAAACGATACCTACATTTTTTTTTAATTTACCACAGTCCTTAAATATTCTGTATACGTTTTCAAATATATTTTTCGACTTTGCTGGTAATAGAAAATGGACCACAGGATATTCGCCGTTTCCTCTACATCAGAATTAATCATGTCTATAATTAATATCTTCCTCTTCCTTCCAAGTATTAGGCCAAGGCCTTTTACGATCCTATATAAAATTTTCCCTTATGGGAAATTCTCGTATAAGACTTGAAAGCATAATAATAGTCCTTTCGATTGGTTGCTGGCCAAAGGAAGGCAAGACCAGTGATGGGGCTGCCATCTTATAGCCTCTGGTCAGGCTTTTCTGGAGAAGAAAAGAAAATAAAGGAAAGAAGAAATGGAAGAAAGGAAGGACTCCCTAGCCCTCGGATGCCTTAATGGCGTCGGGGTCGAAAAAACAAGAGTTAACCAAGAGAGGTTAGATAGTAAAGTTAAAAGAGTGCAAAACACAAGTAAGTGGAAGAAATGTTTTGCTCAGCTTGGGCACCTTGTGGTCGCCATCCACATATCCCCTAGATGAGGACCCCTGAGGGGTCTATAATTAATATAATATACAGTCTAAAACTGTTATTTAAAATGTCTGCCACTAATTCAGATAACAATAAACAATTGCAGTTGTTTTATCAACATTCCCTTGCTATCAAACAATTGAACTCTTTAAACTAAGATATAAATTCACATGAAATATAAAAATTAAACATAATTATTAGTACAGGAGTGAACAAAATTATACACGCAATTCGGGAAGTAAGTGCATTATTAGTCTGGAACTTATTTGCTAGCCCTCGCTAAAGCTCGAGCTATTAGGTCCCGAATTATAACACTAGTACAGTCAGGTTCTGAGACTTTACGCCTGAGGATAGGCACCCACAAGAATCTGAATGTCTCACAAGATGCCGGTAACTAGGCGTATACTTAAATAGAATCACATGTAGCGGACTGGGCAGAAAGAAATGACCTAACCCTCAATGAATCAAAGACAGTTACAATGACCTTCAGAAAAGGAGGCAAAGAGGCACACCTAACATACAAAGGGAAAAACCTGACATCAGTAAAACAGTTCAAATACCTTAGAGTAACGATGCAGACGACAGGGACAACGTTCACAGCACATATTAAAGACAGACAGAATGCTGCAGTAAGAGCAATGAGCGACATTAGGCACCTCCGGGAGATGTCCCTGCAGACAGCATTGAAACTCTTTCAGCTGAAAATAGTCCCGGTAGCAACTTATGGACTAGAAAATATATGGACGCACCTAAGTTACCAGAATCTAGCAGGACCTAGAAAAGATTAAGAGCACGTACCTGAAACGAGCTCTGGGCCTATCGAAGTTCACACCCTCCCGCCTAGCGTATGTACTGACAGGAGAGTTACGATTGGCGGAGGATTTGAGACAACAGCTTCTACTGCAATCCACCCCCAACTATGAGAAACTACTGAAAGACATGCAAAGGAAGCGCAGAGAGATATGGGATGACTTCTTTTGCACGGACGCGATGGTACACCAAGACTGGATGGAACCCCTGTATGACCTTCGACACGCAGTGACAAGACTAGCGATGCACGGTTCCCACTTCAAAGTGTGTAAGACCAAGACATATCACCAACCGACGAACGAGTGTACGTGCGAGTGGTGCGGGAAGATACCACGCCATATGGTGCGAGAACAGACAATCATCCCTGACCCAACTGAGTGACAAATGAGCAAGATAAACTATTTACTAATAATGCATATTTTGTGCTTTACACTTATTAATTAAATAGAATCACATCCTCAGGGTATATGAAAGATTTAATTTGGCGCAACAAACATATGTCAATATAAAGCAAAGCCCACATATACAAAACGACAGTTCGACCAGTTATCGTATATGGAGCAGCTAGAGCTTATACAACAAAAACTAAACAAATAATAAGCACATGCGAAATGAAAATCTTAAGAACTATTCAGGGGAAAACATTATTTGATAAAATACACAACATAGAAATTAGGGACAAATGCCACGTTCAAGACATAACCAAATTTATTATAGATAGACGAAAATATTGTAAGGGTCATATAGAAAGAATGGAAGAAAACCGACTTGCAAAAAGAGCTAAAGAAGATAGACCAATGGACGGGAGAAGAACAAGAGGAAGACCAGCCAAGAGATGGATAGACAGTGAATGCACATCCAATACGTCTTCTTCCGAGGAGTGATTTTGGAAATAAACAGGATGAAAATCCTACAAATTAAGTTTAAGAAGAAGAAGAAGACATCCTCCCTCAAAATAGTCGCCTTTGGCCGTCATGCATGTTTGCCAACGGTGGTAGGTATAGCTGCTGGAAGCACCGCTGAAAGATGTTGGCAGGAAGGTCCCGTATGGCTTCTCTTGTGGCAGTCATGACCTCTTCGGAAGAATGAAATCTACGCCCACGTAGGATTGCTTTCATGCGAGGAAAGAGAAAAAATCATCATGTTATCATCACGTTGGTCTTGCGACAGGATTCCTGGCACACTGTGCTGGATAAGGTAACACGAGACATGTCCAGGTCATCAGACAGAATTTTGTAACAAGTACCATGGTTGACCCTTACCACTGATGCCAGATCGTCTACTGATTGGGAACGATCTTGCGTTTAGTCCGAATTGTTTGTGGCCGACCAGTACGCACATCATCTTCCAAACTGCATCTTCCTTGCAAAAAACGTCGGTGCCACCTAAACACAACACTGCGACTCAATGCGTACTCACCGTAAACTTGGTGCATCATCAGAAACGTTTCGACAGCGGTCTTGCCTAATTTCTGACAGAACTTGATGTTGCTCTAACTGTGACATCTCGAGTTCCGACATGCGCATTCAAATCACCGTCACGACAAAGGCCGTAGTTCTGCTTGCAGTGAATGCACTCAACTGTCTCTTGCTGGGACGAGAGACTAACTGACAAGGTACCATACCACGGCGTCACCTATGCGCTACAGCGTAATACAGCGCCACTATGCGCTCAGTCTCAAAACTTAATGACTGTACCACGTATTACATATTACAAACCACGTGCGAGAAGTAAAACAACTGCCCTTTATGTATACTATGGTCAATATATATACAAAAATATATCCAAAAGGTAGTGTTAATATACATTATACGAAACAAATCACTGCATTTTAAATTAACTGAACTTTATTTGAAACAATATAAAACAATAAATCCGTACTTGCCAACATTTAATGCCTGGTTGGTGTCACGGCCTGCTTTGGTCTCAACTAATATACATTGCCCACACTGTTAACGTTAGTGAATTGTTTATAACGAACGCAAATATTTCAAACAAAGATGTTATTATTTTACTATTATTTATTATTTTGAAAACACCATCGCTCAAAAAATAACGTACAACGCACGTTTGTGAAGTGTTTTACAAAATCTCGGAAATTAAAAATCTCGCTATCGCCGTGTTTAAACATTTCCTCGCTTCTGCAAAAACCACTTCCCAACCTCGCATCGTAACATACTTTATATATTTATATTATGTATTCATCCACACGTATTTCACTGCAATCATAGCATTTTCATACTATGCTTACAGCTTTACTAGGGAATTGTAGGTGTGGTAGCTTCCCGTTGCTTTCCACACCGGTGAAGGATGATGATGATGATTGCCATATGATTTCGGGGACCGTTTGGGCCTTAAAGGTGTCCTGACATTTGTCTTACAGGTGAGGAAAAACCCTGATAAAAACCTCACCCAGAAAAACTGCTCCTACCGGGGATCGAACCCGGGCCCGCTGCTTGACAAGGCAGCACTGTACCTCGAGACCACAGCGGTGGACAATAATTACGATATACATTTATAATATTTTTCATTTTACTTATTCAACTAATCATAAGAAGTACATTAATTTTTGTCTTTCAGCTCATTTATGCCATGAAGATCGGAATGAGTAGATTCCCGGGCAGCGCCGGGCAAACGGCACGGGATATATAAACATAATTACGGTATACATTTTTCCCTCCACTTATTTAACTAAACATAAAACACGTTCATTTTTGTATTTCAGCTCATTTATGTCAAGAAGATCGGGATAAGTAGATTCCCGGGCAACACCGGGTAATCAGCACTGAGTATCTAAAAAATACCAGCTTATAATTATTTTTCTCTCTCTTATTCAACTAAACACAAAATCACATTCATTATCATTTATTTAGGCGTAGCTGCGCACGCGGGTATTAGCTATTTTCTGCTATTATTTAATATTTTAAAAACATCATCACGCAAAAAATAATGTACAACACACGTTTGTGAAGTGTTTTACAGACTCTCGGAAATTTCCTTGCTTCTGTAAATATCACTTCCCAACCTCGCATCATAATATATATATATTCCACCGCTGTGGTCTCGAGGTAGCGTGCTGCCTTGTCACGTAGCGGGCCCGAGTTCGATCCCCGGTCGGGGCAGTTTTTCTGGGTGAGGTTTATATCGGGGTTTTTCCTCACCTGTAAGACAAATGTCAGGAAAACTTTAAGGCCCAAACGGTCCCCGAAATCATATGTCCATCATCATCCTTCACAGGTGTGGAAATCAACGGGAAGCTACCACACCTACACAATTCCCTAGTAAAGCTGCAAACATAGCATGAAAGTGCTATGATTGCAGTGAAGGACCTGCCTTCGGGCAGAATTACTATGGATGGATGGATATATACTTACTCACTGGCACTATCGAACCCGTAGGTCCATGGCCTCGCGGACATAAGCTCTCCGTATATCCCTATCCTGAGCCAATGCTTTCCAATCATTCCCTGTATCATCCACCTCCCTCAAATCATAGCTAATGTTATTCTCCCACCTCATTCTTGGTCTACCAACTGGGCATTTTCCCTCAGGCTTTCCTACAAGAAGCTTCCATGCAAGTCTTTCATTCCCCATACGTGCAACATGTCCTGCCCATCGCAGTCTACAAGACTTAACTGTTCTTATTATATCTGGCTTCCTATAAAGACCATGTAGTTCGTTGTTATGTAGTCCTCTCCAATCACCTGTCTGTTCATCTCTCTTTGGTCCAAAATTTTTCCTAAGTACTTTAATATATATATATATATATATATATATATATATATATTAAGCTTGCATTGCTCAATGTTAAACATTTAATTATAACATCGATAAAGCGTCACTGCTATAAAGTAAAAATATTCTCTTTAATTTGCTTACTTGTTATAGTCAGCTACTAGATGGCAGTGAAGACTGAGTTCTCGCGACATCTAGTAATAATAAAGTAAACAGTAAAGTAATCCCACTACAGGCCTCGGGAGGCCCTTGGGGTAGTAGGAGGTTAAGGCTACCACTTTTTCTAGACAATCGGCACTTGATGTCAGCCGGGTTGTCAGCCCTGCGTGACGGCCGCCTTTACCCCAGAACAAGCGTCTGGTACTCATTTCCGTTAGAGGCTGAGTCGACCCCAGGGCCATAGTGCCGCCAGAAGGTTTTGGTCAGTTTAAAAATCCTGACCCCATCGGGACTTGAACCCTAGACCTTCCGACTTGTAGCGCAGTACCTTAACCACTACGCTACGGCGTGCCCCCCCCATCTAGTAATAATGGAGAATATAATACATATATAGGAAAAATAAGTGTTTGAATTGGATTCGCCTGGTGGTGTAATGGATATCACGCTGAGGTACAGACTCAGAGTTCCGGGTTCGAATCCTGCCCAGGCATTTATTTTTCTTATCATACCATATATATATATATATATATATATATATATATATATATATATATATATTATGTATAAGACTAAATAAATTCATACGATTAAGAAAATATTTGTGATAGAAGGTAGATGAGGATGATTTGTACTCGATCCCGAGGTCTAACAGTGGCACACGGGAGTCTATAGGATAAGATGTAAAGATAATACGTTTTATTCCGGTGCATGAGGCATTAAACATGCAAGACTGGTAGAAGAACTTCATTAAGTATTCCGGGTATTCAACATCAGGTCTTAAGCAAAGCTCATCGCCGTCCTAACAAGTTTACTGTAATTCCTGGGTGCGTTGAGATATTGTACACGTGCCTGACACCTAGTTCTGAATGCTGAGAGCCTGCAAACAACACAAGGCTACGCGCATACAGAGTGATCCGTCACGCACAAGGCAATACCAAAGCAAGTCCAGTTTCAAACTTATGAATTCCTACACTCCTAGTTATTTGGCGTCCAGATTTGAGAAGTTTTCTTCTTACCATAATATTGACACTAGGTCACAAGATAACAGTCTGCTGACAATCCCTCTTCATTGCACTTCCTCTTATTCTAATTCTTTCACAGTAGTCTCTGTCCGCTCCTGGAATATCCTTCCTCTAGATATCAGGGGTTTCCGCACACTTGGTACTTTTAAGTCACGCTTATACAGTTACCTGTATTGTAAAATTATCAATTTTTCACAAGAATTAAATGTATTTATGCAATTAATATATATATATATATATATTATATATATATTTATTTATTTATTTATTTATGTATTCGTAAGCCCGTGTTTTCCCTTTACAGAGATTTAGACGCTCTCCCCCTACAGGGAAGAATTTGAACCATATTAATTTAGTTACCCTTGTTTTCGTATAGATGTCATTTTGAGTGGTCCGTGGTCAGCGTTCCGCCTCATACTGACATCTAGGAAAACCAAAGTAGTACTAGGACAGGAAAATTCGGTAAATTTTGCTTAGAGGCCTATTCATTCAGGCTTAAGGATATTTTACGAGCCTGAAAATCTTCAGACTCGGGACCCACGGCTTAAAGTCCCTCCCGGAGGATTTGCTCCTTGGATTTTTCCGTCCTAAAAATCCATCGACCCCGGCCGAGTTTGAACCCGCGACCTTCGGGACCAGAGGCAAGGAGCATAACCACTAGTCCACCGCGGCCAATATATATATCTTGAATATTTTATTTTTATGACCAACCTTATGGGCTAGTGGTCAGCGTTCCTGACTACTGTTCATGACGTCCAGGGTTCGATTCCCGGTCAAACCATAGGATTTTTTCCTTAAAGGGAATAATTGCTGTGGTTGCACATGGTCTGGAATTTATGTCAACGTTTAAGGTTAAGAATTCTCCAGGCACTTCATTATCATTTATCACCCATCATATCAGCGGGGTAACGTAACTCCGCCTTCCAGGTGCCCAAACCTAAGAAATGGATCACAATTCTGCCAATGTCATAAAAGACAACCTGGTGGCATTAGAAAAAAAATCTATTTAATTTGTTAAATCTAGACTAAATGAAAATATTTTGTAAATAATAATTATATTCTAGACATGCCATATAATATTTATTTTTATTGTAATTAGAGGTAAGAATAATTTTTTGTATTTTTTTAACCTGGTTGTATGGTAGACAATGCCTTAAGACCTTAACTCTGCCAGGTAAAATAAAATTATTATTATTATTATTATTATTATTATTATTATTATTATTATTATTATTATTATTATTATTATTATTATCCATCGCTGTGGTCTCGAGGTAGCGTGCTGCCTTGTCACGCAGCGGGCCCTGGTTCGATCCCCGGTCGGGACAGTTTTTCTGGGTGACGTTTTTATCGGGGTTTTTCCTCACCTGCAAGACAAATGTCAGGAAAACTTTAAGGCCCAAACGGTCCCCGAAATCATATGGTCATCATCATCATCCTTACCATTATCATCACCTTCATCATCCTTCACCGGTGTGGAAAGCAACGGGAAGCTACCACACCTACAATTCCCTAGTAAAGCTGTAAGCATAGCATGAAAATGCTATGATTGCAGTGAAGGACCTGCCTTCGGGCAGAATTACTATGGATGGATGGATGGATTATTATTATTGTTATTGTTGTTATTATTATTATTATTATTATTATTATTATTATTATTATTATTATTATTATTATTATTATTATTATTATTATTATTATTATTATTATTATTATTATTATTATTATTGTAGGGACATGTCTAGCGAATGGAAGAGGATCGACTATCAAAATCTGTTTTGGAATGCAAACCTGAGGGAAGACGAGGCAGAGGAAGACCTAAAACCTCCTGGAGTCAGAGAACATATTTATACATGAAGGAGAAACATCTACAACCAGGAGATTGGATGGACCGACAAAATTGGCTATTAGGAATCGGACGATGTCAAAGACATTAATCAACCGATGATCTATCTATCTATTATTATATTTTCTTCCTTTCATTTGATAGACCTAGCGATCTGTTACGGTCTCAATCCAACGTTTGAAGGGACTGCTCAACGATCTCTTGCCTGGTGGCTGGTAATTTAAGATTTGACGTGGTATTCTTGTTCTGCTCATTCTTCTTACGTGAGATTTCCAGTTGTTTCTGTATTTTTGCACATATTCCATGACTGATTCTGTTTGTAATTATTTGAGAATCTCAGAATTCATTTTATAGTATGTTCTTCAGTAACCTGCAGTACGTCTCATAAATTTAATTTCTGCCGCAGTTACATTGCGAATTGTCCAGGCCTCACTGCCGTAACATAATATATCATTATTATTATTATTATTATTATTATTATTATTATTATTATTATTGTTATGTTTACTGATTTACGGAGGGTAACAGAGTGGAACCCTTGAAAGAGGTAGTCCACTCCAGGGAGTGGGTGCCCCTGCCCTTTTGTGAGCTCCAGGTCCCACTCGCCCAGTGGGTAGTACCTGGGTAGGGCCCCGTCCACAGAGTTACGTGGGGAGAAGTCCCCAAAGCCGTAGTGAAGGCAACTTCTCTAGGAGACGAACACTCCAAAATTGCAATTCCCTGTCCTCCAGGAAGAGGGGTTTGGCTAGAGGCTGGTAACCTCTACTAGTAAAAAATTACTTACTCATAAACTTCAGCAGAAGAAAAGCCGGATTGATAAACCTTATGACGACCACAGCAAGAAAAAGTATAAAAAGAGTTTTGGAATACATGACCAGCTTAAAAGAGCGACTTGGAATGTCAGAGGCTTGGGAAGCAAAGAATTCGAACTAATAAAAGAAATGAAAAATATAAATATATTAGCTACCTCAGAAACAAAGAAAAAATTGAAAGGATCACAAGTGATAAATTATATGATAATGTTTTACAGTGGAGTAAGTCAGAAACACACATAGACAGAATGAATGAAGATAGATATAGGGGCCTACAAAACAAATGACAAAATACAAACCTAAAGGCACCCGAGATGTGGGCAGACCTAGAAAGAGATGGACTGAAGTCGGAACGGGTCAACAGACCTAATCCATGAATGCAGATGATGATGACTGACTTACGGAATATAGGACCTATCTTTCCTTTGTTTATTAAATCGTTTCTATCAAATTACGTTGCGAGAATCTAAACATGGCAGCCACGGCTGTTGGAGTCATTATTAAATTACGTCTTTCAGGTAAACCCCCGCTCCTAATGGTCAGATTTCGCTTATTTTCTTTTTTGAAAAATACAATTCTGGTTTTATTTCACTGGCATATATTTATTTTCATTGCGAAAAATCCAAAATTATGGCCGCAAGAGCGGTTACTATAATTTCACTCGATAGGCTATAAATCTTCCGGTTACTAAAGAGAGATTTTATTCCACCAACAATTTCTACTCTTCTCCCTCGTCCATCATGTCATTTCATTTCATTTCATTCACTTATTCTTTATCATCTATCACCTCACCTCATATTAGCTAAAAAATAGTCTGGTTTAGTAAACAACGTGTGTTTAAGATGTGTTGTTGTTGTGATCTAATGGGATATACTCATGTACCTCCTCATGATTCTGAGCCTGTGTATCAATTGAATTAAATTTTCCATTAATATGTCAGTCCACGGCTGTGGTCTCGAAGTAGCGCGCTGCCTTGTCAAGCAGCGGGCCCGGATTCGATTCCCGATGTTCTAACATCGATGTTTTCAAAAGTAAAATATCGATGTAAAAAACATCGATGTTTATGAACGATATATCGATGTTTTTTTTGACGTTTTGAACAAAAACATTAAAAAGGCAAAAGAATGTTGAAAATGTTTATTAATTATTTATTTCGCAAAATATAATTTAAAAATAACAATTTTGACAATCTTATGCCTAGTGAGAAGCGTTTTTCTGGCTATTCGTAGCCCCAGTCTCTGAAAACAGCCGCTCACTGGGCTACGATAGGAAAATCTATCATCGCCAGTTTATACAGCCCAGGAAATGAACCTTTCATGTCATCCCACATTTCTAAAGCATCTGCTTTTACAGGAGACGACATAAACATGTGGAATTCTGATTCTTCTGTTTTTATCTATTGTTTTATTTTTAATATCGTTGTGCGGTAATTGTTTGTGGTAACTCCATATGTCACGTTCTGATACATCACATCTCTTTCAGATTCGTCAGAAGACTCAGTAAATTGCTGCTTGCTCATTGGTTAAATATTGTTTTAATATAATTGATGATTTTACCCTTAGCAGTCGCATCTTTAAAATAATATTATAGATGACGCTAGGCATGACAAAATATTGTTAATAAAACACAGTTCATAAACATGCATGTAACGTCCATGTTAGGGGTTTCAACATTGAGGTTAAAACATGGATGTTTATGAACGATACATCGATCTATCGTTTGCATCCCTATTTACAGGCAGCATCAAAGGCTGTTTCCCTCTGGTTTGAAAAATACATTGTTACTGCCAGGTAGAGCAGGAGGCTAGTTATTAGGGGCCTCTAAGACACCGCTCCAATCACCAAAAACTGAATACAGTTGTCTGCCAATAATGTATTCGCATTTTTAAATGACGTTCCATGTCTACTCCACGTGGATATACAGTACAGCCGCCGTATGTCCGACTCTGAACTTTTGGTTACATGAGGGGTAAAGGAAGAAACTCGCCCCCTACTGTCAATAAAGAGATAGTTGAGTGGGAGTAAATGTCTGCCACAACCAATCACTACTCTTGACGCAGCTATAGCGCGCTTGTAAGGTTTGAAATTGCTGAGATGTTGTCAGCTGTATGTCTGCTAACCGCATACATAAAGCGGCCCCTCCCACTGAATATCCATATCGGCAACACTGTCGTGAAAACTTCAGGGTCGGAGAATCAGTGGATGGGGTATAATTATCTTAACAGTGTTGCAATTTTTGTCTTTTGCAGTATCTTTAGTTAGTAAAAATTTATTCTAGTGAGTAAAACGTGACAACGCCGCTTGATATTCTAAATATGTATGCGTGCAAAATAGGCCTACCTAATCAGTAGGGAGTCCACCGCTGTGGTCTCGAGGTAGCGTGCTGTCTTGTCACGCAGCGGGCCCGGGTTCGATCCCCGATCGGGGCAGTTTTTTCTGGGTGAGGTTTTTATCGGGGTTTTTCCTCACCTGTAAGACAAATGTCAGGAAAACTTTAAGGCCCAAACGGTCCCCGAAATCATATGGCCATCATCCTTATCATTATCATCCTTCACCGGTGTGGAAAGCAACGGGAAGCTACCACACCTACACAATTCCCTAGTAAAGCTGCAAGCATAGCATGAAAATGCTATGATTGCAGTGAAGGACCTGCCTTCGGGCAGAATTACTATGGATGGAATCAGTAGGGCTGAAAAAAAAGTATCGATATCAGGATAGCAACTAATTTCTATACACATTGTTTCCTAAATGCGTGTTTTTGGTGAGCGTCTCCACTGCCTGCTCGGAGCGGAGAGTGTGTATGTTCGACTCTAATCAGTAATAGACCTGTTTACGTGACGTGTGGTTGTATCAGAATGCCGAAACAAAAATTGTGAAAAGAGGAGTCCATTCCTACACAAAGCGGACTGTACTAGAATCTGTCCCGAGTAGCGCGTGTGAACGTGCAGTTTGTAAACATAGCGATGTAAGTACGATGCAGCCTAGTCTATAACCAATACTTTCTTTCAGTCCTACTAATCACAAAGCTGGGGAGGAATAGTTACGGGTTCCTTCTTCCGTCTTAGGTTTATAGGTTAATAAGGGATGTTTGGGCGTCAGGAGTATCGAAAGGAATTCTCCATGTGTGAGAATTTGGGTTTGCTCAGATTGGAAGATAGGTAGAGCTGAGGTTCTTTCTACAGGGAAAGCAAGGAGCTGGCCGGCGCAAGACTACGCTAGATGAATTTTAATAAATCTGCTTTTTTAATCGAAGTGGACACTGGTTTCACGTATAATTGAAATCACTCATTACTGGACAAGGTATTGACCACAGGAGCGCGCCTTTAGAGTTCAGAATCGAATCTCTGAGAGTCTATCAAGGCCGAATTATTTATAAGTGTGAAGTTCCCCAAGTTCTTCTTCTTCTACTACAAGGTTTAGGCTATGCAGCCTGTTCCGGCGAAGTTAAAAGTGGAGTCCATCTTCTACGTGGTCGGCCAACATCTCTTGTTCCTCTGGGATTATACAGGAAGGTTCTTTTTGGTATTCTTTCGTTGTTCATTCTCATTAAGTGTTCTGTCCATTTCTTATTATTTTCGCTGATTTTATCTTCAATTTTATATATATTTAATTCTTCTCGTATAGTTTCATTCCTTATTCTATCCGCTCTTGTGCATACTTTCACATTACGTAAAAACAGCATTTCCGCAGTCTGTATCCTGCTTTTATCCCTTGATTTCATTATCCAATTTTCACTTCCATACAACAAAGGAACAGGCATTGTTTTATATAATTTAAGTTTCGTATCTTTCCTTGTTTTCCGACCTAAGGTTCCACAAATAGCCTGAAATTTATTTACTTTATTTTCTATATCTTTATTTTCTCTATAAGTTATATCACATCCTAAATATTGGAAATGTGATACTTGTTCTATTATTCTGTTATTCAGTACAATTTTTGCTCTAATTCCATATTTACCAATAAATGTCATTATTTTTTACTTATTTATTGATATTTTACAATTATATCTATTGGCTATTAATTTAAATTTATATGCTAACATTTGGAGCTCATTTTCAGATTCTGCTAAAAGTACATCGTCAGCGAATAATAAATCATTTATTTTATCTTTATTATCAATTAATATTCCTTCATTAGTTAAAACCTTCTTCCATTCTTTTAGGATATCGTCCATATAAATTACTCAACTAATTTGTTAATTGATGTCATTGTGCCGTTTAAGAACTATATCGGTGAGTCTCTTCTGACTCCGGTCTCGGTGAGCTACGAAGAACTTAGTTTGAGTAGTTATTAGGAAAACTTTGTTTACCCTCTCCCTGTAATTATGTCGTCATGAGGTTATTACCTTGTCGTGATATAACCCCTTTACCATATTGTCTGGCAACGATTCCTTATGCCCAAAGAAGGGATCGCCGTATTTTGATTGGACAAGATTTCACCAAGTTACGCCCTTCTAAAATACAGTTTTATCACAAGTTCGTACTCTGGGGAATTCCGATCTAAGTTTGTTGTATAATTTTGTTTAGGTCAGTGGCCTATTTCCCGCTTGTTTGCTAGCTTGGCGTTCTAGCAGTTTGTCTGATTCCTTATAAGGAGTTGTTTACTTCACGCTGTAGTTTCCAAATCCTATATCAATTCTTTGTCCTCAACCTGCCAGCGATGCACGGTTTAAGATCTTAGATTGCTGGTCTACAGAGAAACGTATGGTAATCCGCTAGTACAATGAATTTCCTCAAATTTTAACTATTTTGTCACCGCTTCAAGTATCTGTCGCTTGACAATAGCGGTTCCATGCACTTGCTAAATTATTTCCGTAATAGCCAACTGATACTTTGTTCCTAATCCTCTCAACTTCTTTAATCTATTGTACCGTAGTGGTTAAGGCACTGAGCTACAAGCCGGAGGGTCGAGGGTTCAAGTCCCGTTGGGGGTCAGGATTTTTAAACTGGCCCAAACCCTCTGGCGGCACTATGGCCCTGGGGTCGACTCAGCCTCTAACGGAAATGAGTACCAGACACTTGTTCTGGGGTTAAAGGCGGCCGTCACGCAGGGCTGACAACCCGAATGACAAAGTGCCGATTGTATAGAAAAAGTGGGAGCCTTAACCTCCTACTACCCCAAGGGCCTCCGGGCCTGTTGTGGGATCACTTTACTTACTTATATCAATTATTTGTCCTCAACCTGCCAGCGAAGCACGGTTTAAGATCTTAGATTGCTGGTCTACAAAGAAACGTCTTGCAATTCCTCAAATTTTAACTATTTTGTCACCGCTTCAAGTATCTGTCGCTTGACAATAGCGGTGCCATGCACTTGCTAAATTATTTCCGTAATACCCAACTGATACTCTATTCCTAATCCTATCAACTTGTTTAATTTAATTTATTTTTATTTAATTATATAAAAATCAAATCCCTCGTATTCTCACGATTTGATTGCATATACATTTCGTATATCTCCGACGATTATTTCGTCCTAAAGTGATTTAACATATGTATGATAGATAGTACCCGCGCCGTAGCCGAGTGGTTAAGGTAGGAAGCCTTGGCGCAGAGCTACGGGACTTGCGCTGGTTCGAGTCTCCATGGGGGAAGAAATTTTCTCATGGTATTTCGGCCAGTATGGGATCGGTGCCCACCCAGCATCGTGATGCATTTGGGTAGCTACAATAAGTAGCGGCTCCAGGTTGAGAAAATCAGCTATAACGGCTGGGGGACTCGACATGCTGACCACATGTCACCCCTATACTGGCTGATTATCATCTACCTCTGTGATTGACACATGTGGATGCGAGGCCAGCAGCCGGCTGGTAGGCTAAGGGCCATGTGGGCCTGTCGCGCCAGGAGGTTTTTTTATGATAATACACGTCCTGATTAATTAATTATTTTGATGCCTCAATTTAAGAGAGGCTGAGTGAAAGATTATGTTTCGAAGCAAAGCTCCTGTAAACTAAATCACTGAACTGACTATAGATGGATGTACTGTAACGTTCAATATTTCGGCCTTTTTGTAAAGTCGTAAAGTGCTGAATTGAGACGTAGCATGAAATAATGACCTTTAAATGGGCTAGGAGAAGTTTAAAGGCAGGTTTTACTCCAGACCCCTAATTTGTACTGGTGTGAGCCAGCCTTTTACACACCGATACTGCACGAGTATGTGTTAGCTATCAATCATAGTCTCTTAGACAGTGGGTAGAGCTCCACCAATCTTCCTGTTCTAAGTATTCCAACACGTAACGTATCTGTCACGCATTACTAAGGGTTTATTTGCATCCCCCTTTGTTATTTTCCTTCGAACACCCCTGCAATTTGCAGTTAATGATCAGTTCCTGGAAACTAATACATGGCAGGAGGGGAGAAACTCATCACGAACCATATAATACACACGACAGCGTCTGGCACGTGCAAATCTTAGCAAAGCTCATCTTATCCATTAATCCTAACGGTCTAAGTGCCTTGCTATTTTCTATAATCTTCACAATACAGATGGGAAAACATGATTCTCAAACACGTTTGCGGATTTTGGTACCAGATCACTCGCCACGTGGATACTTAGCCACTCTGATAGTTCGTAACAACGGATTTTAGGTGTTCTAACAGACAGACACGTTCAGTCTTTTGCAGAAACGAAGTCCCGACCGCACTTCTTAAATTACTCCCGTTACTTCTAGGCAGGGTTGCTAACATCCAGTGGGAAAAAGTGGCTAAAACTGAATCCAAAAAATGGCTAAAATATACTGTAAGTTTTATCCGTGGAGAAAGCTATATCTTAAAACTTAGAAAAATGAATTCTGAAGTACAATTTAGTACATTTTTTACTCTATTTGAATTTATGCAATTACAGCATAACTTACAAATTTACTGACACTATTGAACCTGTAGGTTCATGGCCGCGCGGACATAAGCTCTCCATATATCCCTACCCTGAGCTAATGCTTTCCAATCATTCCCTGTATAATCTACCTCCCTCAAATCATAGTTAATGTTATTCTCCCACCTCATTCTTGGTCTACCAACTGGGCGTTTTCCTTCTGGTTTTCCTACAAGAGGCTTCCATGCACGTATTTCATTCCCCATTCGTGCCATATGTCCTGCCCATCGTAGTCTACGAGACTTAACTATTCTTGTTATAACTGGCTTCCTATTAAGACCATGTAGTTTACTGTTATTCAGTTTTCTCCATTCACCTGTCTGTTCATCTGTCTTTAGTCCAAAGATTTTCCTAAGAACTTTATTCTCAAATACTCGTAACATCCTTTCCTCCCTTAAACTAAGAGTCCATGTTTTTGCAGCCATATAATATAATTGGTACAATAATAGTTTTATATATTTCTCTGAGCAACAAAAACTAAACTTTTTTTTTGTCTCAGAAAGAAAAATATGTGATTCTGATAGTACTTTTTCTCCTGAATTCAAATATATTATCGGCTTTTCTCCAACGCAAGGTTTCCGAGAGACAGGAATTTATAATTTCAAACATTTTAATATTTTCTACATTCGTAACTACACAATATTCGAACATTGGGACTCACCTAGAAAGTAAGAAATGACGATTTTCTGCTATATTTCGCCTGTGGAGCATCCGTCTTGATGGTCCAACAATAATCGGCCAGCATATTAATATTCCATTTGCCTTGATATCTCTTTTCCATTGCTGAAATCTCCTGATGAAAGTGTTCCCCGCGCTCATCTTCCATATTTATTATGATATTAAAATCCTGCTTTACGTTGCTATGAAATTTAAATGACCATTATTTGTAATAAATCCCCAAATCTATGTTAAAAAATATATTAATAATATTAAAATTACCAAACGTTTATTAAAAATGGGTGTACACTTACTTATCATTCCCTAACGCTGATCCAACCAGCGATAACCCAAAAAAGCGATAGAAAAATCATAGACTAAGTAATATACTCTGTGGAGAAAATAGCAGTTAGCAACACAATATTGTCTAACAGTATCATAATATTGTGATTTGTGTATTTAAATAAATACTTCAAAGTTGTCAAATAATGTTATAAAAACTGTTTGAAAAAGTTTAAAATATTAGATAATGTTAGTAAATACAGAAGAACAACAATATAGCTGAAAAATCAAGAGCTAGTAGAAGTGCAGTTGAGCCGTGTGTTTAAATTAAATGTCTTCTCATTTCAAAGTGTGGTTAAGTGAAATCATAGTAATTGAAATAACTTATACTGTTGTGCAGTGAGGATAATTCGGAAGAACTTTACAAAAATAAAAGTTGGGAAGTTACTAATAATTAGCTATAATTACAAGCAAAAGTTAACACAGATGATTGCAGTAGAGATTAAAATTTTTAAATTACAGACAAAGCTTGCATTAGTACCAACTGTTATGGCATACTGCTTTTGCTTCATTCGGTTATAAAAACACTGGCAATTGCCTGAAGCGTTGATCAAGCACAAAAAATAACAGATCAACGCTTTTGTATTAATTACTTTGTGTGTTTTAATGAATGTACGGTTTGTTTTTCGTAGCCAGGGGAATTGTGCTACCTAACAACACATCGTTTGTGTACTCTTAACAACCAGAACTGTTTAAATTCTGATATCAACTTTCCTGGACTTCACAAAACTTTATAAAACCTTTTGTTAATTCATATCTCAACTTTATATCATTAATTTGTTCAGTTTATGTTACACTTAACTTATATATCTTCAGACATCTCTAATTATTTTAATTGTTTTACCAACTTTCCCGAATTTTAGGCGTTTTTATTAAAACTTTTGTAAATTTATATTTGGATTTATATATTTTTGCCTGTCCCGTGAAGTGAAGAAGAAGATGATGATGTATTTATTCAGCATATATTAAATAAATGTCCACCGCTGTGGTCTAGAAGTAGCGTGCTGCCTTGTCAAGCAGCGGGCCCGGGTTCGATCCCCGGTCGGAACAGGCCCCTGGGTGAGTTTTTTCGGGGTTTTTCTTCACCTGTAAGATAAATGTTAGGGAGGTTAAGGCACAACGGTCCCCGAAAATCATCCAGCCAGTCATCATCATCATCAATATCATCATCATCCATCACCGGTGAGGAAAGCAAGAAGCTCCAAAAAAGCTCCAAGTGCGACAGGCCTAGAAGGCCCTAGGCCTACCATCCGGCTGCTGGCCTCACGTCCACATGTGTTAATCACAGAGGTAGACGATCATAAGTCAATGTAGGGGTGACATGTGGTCAGCATGTCAGGTACCCCAGCCGTATAGCTGGTCCACGCCTATAATTCCTTAGTAAAACTGGAAAGCATAGCATGGAAATGCTATGATTGCAGTGAGAGACCTGCCCTCGGGCAGAATTACTATAAAATGGATAGTAAATAAAATTAAAAATTATAATGTAAAGTTATAAAATAGTTACCCAAAAGGCCCGTCTCCTCAACTTAAAAATGATCGATTCTCTGTAGTCCTATCGTTAGCAGTAGTTACAGGACGTGCGTTCTTATCAGTTGACCCCTGATTCAATACTGGCATTTCACTGACTATTTAACCCATGCCTCAAATGCTAGTCAATGACCAATCACGTTTCAATGAATGTTGTTTTACAACCAATGACAGTCGTTTTTCACCTCGCTCTTTATCGATTTCTCTTTATCAGCTCCTGCTTTTGTGATAAAGAAAGTTCCTCTTTTTAATGTTCTGAACAGGTCAAAGCATTATTTTTCTCCAACAAATACATTGAATATAGCAAATAATGAAAAGATGTATGGGAGTGAATCTTGGATTACCACTACCAAACAAGAAAGTAAAATCCAAGCAGCCGAGATGAAATTTTTAAGAAGAGTAAAAAGGCTGCACTAGAATGGACCAGATAAGAAACGAGGATATCCGTGAAGAACTGCAGTTCTATTCCATAAAAGAAAATATATTTAACAACAAGATACAGTGGAAAGAACATGTAGTTAGAATGGAAGAAAGTAGATTACCAAATAAAATCTTCCATTATTTTCCAAGAGGAAGAAGAGATGTCGGACGTCCTCGGAAGAGATGGTCTTAGATCTATTAGTGAAGACGGAACAGGCAACTCTTGCCGAAACCAGAAGTGAAGAAGAAGAAGAAGAAGAAGATGATGAAAAGATTCCTTGATTTTACTGAATTGTTTACTAAAAAAATAAATGAATAACCCGTAATGTTGATTATGATATATAGCTTGATGTGTTTCATTATTTCTCCACTTGGGTGCACTCTTACAATATTGCGATCTTATTTGGCAATAAATAATATGATCAAGCAGCAGTGAATGAACATAACCTCTCATTTCTGATTTGTTTTCAAACATCGCAGTTTACATTAAATATATAAATATTTTAAAATAACTATAGTTAAACAATGATTTGTGAGTAAACATCTTAATTTTATTCGTTAAATAGTCCTAACAAATGCCACTCTTGATTTCCAAATCCTCTAGATAAATTCACTCCTCACTTCGTGAGTCGTGAATTTATTGATAATTTGGAAATCACTCGTGGCATTACTTATGATAATCTGGTACAGACAATCAATAATTTTTAAGTTGAGGAGACGGACATTTTGGGTAACTATTTTATAATTTTACATTATAATTTTTTTATTTTATGAATAATACCTCAACGGAATTTTATCATGAATTTTATTAATGTTCATTATAATAAACAACTGGCACGATCAAACCAATAGGTTCATGGCCGTGAGTACATACATTATTATATTGAGCTATTATTTTCCAATCATCCCCAATCATTCCAACCATACTTACAGTTATTCTCCCACCTCATTCTTGTTCTAGCGATTGGGCGCTTTACCTCTGGTTTTCTTACAACGAATTACTGAAGTAACACTAGCAGAAGAACAAAACGGGTTCCGAAAAGGAAGATCTTGTACCGATGGAGTATTTGTCCTGAATCAGATAATAAACAAAAGACAAGAAAAAAACCTAGAAACACATCTGTTATTTATAGACTTAGATAAAGCATTTGATCGAGTAAACAGGGAAATATTGTGGAATATCCTAAAAGAAAAAGGCCTCCCTATTCAGATTATAGAAACTGTTAAGAGCTTGTACTATGGAACAAATATTTGTATTGACTCTCAGTTGACTAAAAATAAGACATTTTTTCAAATAAACCAAGGAGTACGACAAGGGTGTTCACTCTCACCTATATTATTTAATATTTATATGGACGATATCCTAAAAGAATGGAAGAAGGTTTTAACTAATGAAGGAATATTAATTGATAATAAAGGTAAAATAAATACTTTATTATTCGCTGACGATGTTGTACTTTTAGCAGAATCTGAAAATGAGCTCCAAATATTAGCATATAAATTTTAATTAATAGCCAATAGATATAATTGTAAAATATCAATAAATAAGTCAAAAGTAATGGCATTTATTGGTAAATATGGAATTAGATCAAAAATTGTACTGGATAACAAAATAATAGAACAAGTATCACATTTCCAATATTTAGGATGTGATATAACTTATAGAGAAAATAAAGATATAGAAAATAAAGTAAATAAATTTCAGGCTATTTGTGGAACCATAAAAAGAACCTTAGGTCAGAAAACAAGGAAAGATACGAAACTTAAATTATATAAAACAATGGCTGTTTCTTTGTTGTTGTATGGAAGTGAAAATCGGATAATGAAATCAAGGGATAAAAGCAGGATACAGACTGCGGAAATGCTGTTTTTACGTACTGTGAAAGGATGCACAAGAGCGGATAGAATAAGGAATGAAACTATACGAGAAGAATTAAATATATATAAAATTGAAGATAAAATCAGCGAAAATAATAAGAAATGGACAGAACACTTAATGAGAATGAACAACGAAAGAATACCAAAAAGAACCTTCCTGTATAATCCCAGAGGAACAAGAGATGTTGGCCGACCACGTAGAAGATGGACTCCACTTTTAACTTCGCCGGAACAGGCTGCATAGCCTAAACCTTGTAGTAGAAGAAGCCACACTTTCACTTCCCATTCGTGCCACATGTCCTCCCTATCACAGTCTACAGTTCTTATTATATCTTGTTTTCCATAAATACGTATTATGTTGAACACTGTCATGTAGTTGACTTTCTTGGGTTCAATTTTTTTCAACCCGCAACCCTCGGGGCCACAGGCGAGGAACAATACCCACTAGTCCACCAAGGCTGGCAGTAATTATTATAGGCCTATCAAATATATGTGACTGGCACCCTAGCCGAATGGTTAAGGCAAGATGCCTTGGCACAGAGCTACGGGACTTGCGCTGGTTCGAGTTCCCATGGGGGAAGAAATTTTCTCATCGAATTTCGGCCAGAGTGGGACCGGTGCATCGTCAGGCATCTGGGTAGCTACAATAAGTAGCGACTCCAGGTTGATAAAACCTGCTATAACGGCTGGGGACCCGACATGCTGACCACGTGTCACCCCTGCCCTGGCAGCTGATCTTCTACCTCTGTGATTAACACATGTGGAAGTGAGGCCAGCAGCCGGCTGGTATGCCAAGGGGTTCAAGGCCTATCGTGCCGTTGAGTTTTTTATAAGATACTAGCTAATATCCGGCGTGCGCTGCTACGCCTAAATAAATGAAATGTGTTTTTATGTTTAGTTGAATAAATAAAAGGAAAAATAGTTATAAATTTGCTCTCTTCGTTATTGCAGCTAAAACGATAAATTAATTAATTCCATTTCCAAAACTACCTTTTATGCAATCCAAATAGTAAATAAAATTCCATCATCCAAAATTTAATATTCAAGCAATCACTATAAGTAAATCCATATCGTAATTATGTTTTACATACCCCGTGCTGATTACTTGGCGTTGACCGGGAATCTAAAATCCCGATATACTTGACGTAAATGAAATGAAAAGAATATAGAAACAATTGGCTAGCCCATATTCAGCGCATGGATCGTCACAGAATACCAAAACAAATTCTTCACTACATTCCTCGAGGCAGAAGATCTGTGGGTCGACCTTTTCGGAGATGGCGGGAGACCGTAACGGGCCACTGGGCCTAATACTTGAAAGGACGACGATGATGATGATGATGAAATGAAATGAAAAACAAAATTCGTGATTTCGAGTTATCCGTAAAAGAATACCGTATCCGTCGTGCGCTGCTACGCTTGCCCGTGAATCTACTCATCCCGATCTTCTTGGCATAAATGAGCTAAAAGACAAAATTCGTTATTGTGAGTTATCCGTAAAAGAATACCCGCCATGTGCTGCTATGCTTGCACAGGAATATACGAGTACGTACTTGTCTCGATCTTGACATCAATGAAAGACAAAACTGGTTATTGTGAGTTATCCGTAAGAGATAAACATATGCAGTCGGGGACATTTTTGTAGAGCTTTTTGAGATATTCAATTCTGTGTACATTAATGTTGGGTATTTTTTTATGGTTTAGGCAGCGTAAGCCATTTAAGCGTCCAAAGAGCTACTTTTTTCACGTTTTCTACTACAAAGGGCGAATTTTAAGGGTGTAGGAGTTGATTATCACAACTCTCTTATAGCCTATGTTCATCCCGGGAATCTCCTGAACATTTTGCAAAAAGGACCATCACAATCGGATCAACGGTATGGCCGCACATAAAGTACGAACAAACAAACAAACACACATTAAGTTATATATACTAGATTATAGCTAAGTTAATGTCATATTGCGACACGAGTGTGGTAAACACTTGATACGGATCGAGGATAAGTTTTAAAAAATGAGGCACTTGCCCGGAGTTTTTGTTTTGTTTAATTTCCGAGATTCCGTTATGTGTTTACCACATGAGTATTGCATACTATTTTTCTTGCACTATGTGTATTTATTTTAGTAATTAAGATGTTAGCTAAAATATTAATAAATATAATTGAGGAGTTGAATAGAATATGGGCATAACTCATGTTTTGCCCTTTTTCCATTCAATGCATTTTTGGACTCGCCATTTTGTAGTTGGTGAGCCTGAAAAGTTTCGTTTCGATATTTCGATTACAGCAGGTTCAGCAGCTGATTGTATCAATTAAAATAAACAACAATGTTATGCATTTAGTTGTAGGCCTATATCAGTTGCTAACATCTCAAAATGTATATTTTTTAATTGTGCCCATATTCCATTCAACTCCTCAATTGAAGATAAATGTTCGATTTCTGAAGAGGTGAATCGGCTGTGTGTGTTTCTATGAAGAAATAATAAGTATCGTTGGTTATGTCGCCATCTAATATTTTTTAAAACTGTAAAACTAATTTATTTAGAATTCAACGTGCCAAATATTCAAGCATACATTGCTTACTTATTTTCATAAAAATAAAAACGAATTTAAAGAGCACAATCGAAGTTTTTACAGTACCAGACAAAATACCACTTCTCTGCTAAAATGTTCCAAAATTTTATACAACTTCTGGATATAAACATAGTAGATATCTAGGAGGGGGCACGCCGTAGCGTAGTGGTTAAGGCACTGCGCTACAAGCCGGAAGGTCGAGGGTTCGAGTCCCGGTGGGGTCAGGATTTTTAAACTGACCCAAACCTTCTGGCGGCACTATGGCCCTGGGGTCGACTCAGCCTCTAACTGAAATGAGTACCAGACGCTTGTTCTGGGGTAAAGGCGGCCGTCACGCAGGGCTGACAACCCGGCTGACATCAAGTGCCGATTATCAAGAAAAAGTGGGAGCCTTAACCTCCTACTACCCCAAGGGCCTCCTGAGGCCTGTAGTGGGATCACTTTACCTTTAGATATCTAGGACCCAAATTATACAATGAATTAATTAGATCCAATCCAGAACTAAGTAAACTAAACACAGCTAGTTTTAAAAAAGCGATTAAATTAATTATTTTTAATTAATTACTTAAGTGAATAAAATTAATCATATGATTATTTTTAAAATAATAAATATCCATCCATCCATAGTAGTTCTGCCCAAAGGCAAGTCCTTCACTGCAATCATAGCATTTAATGCTATGCTTGCAGCTTTACTAGGGAATTGTAGGTGTGGTAGCTTCCCATTGATTTCCACACCGTGAAGGATGATGCTGATGATGATGATGATGATAAGGATGATGATGATGGCCATATGATTTCGGGGACCGTTTAGGCCTTAAAGTTTTCCTGACTTTTTTTTACAGGTGAGGAAAAACCCCGATAAAAACCTCACCCAGAAAAACTGCCCCGACCGGGGATCGAACCCGGGCCCGCTGCGGACAAGGCAGCACGCTACCTCGAGACCACAGCGATGGACAATAATAAATACAAAGCATTTATTTTTTGCTTATATTATTATAAATCAATATATTACTAATTACTTTCTTCTGTATTATTGGTTATAATCCATTACATTATATGGTTTATATTATTTTATGTCTAGCATTCTCCATTGCATTAATTCTCTTGTTAGAATAAGTCTTATTCCCAATACATTATTATTTTTTATTTGTATGTATCATAATTTATGTAAAAATGAAACTGGCCCCAACTTTAAATGTATATATTCTATTTGTATTATTCATGTAACTGGACTGCACCCGAGCACGAGCACTTGCTCATTCGGGTGTCAATACTGTATTTAACATTTATTTGTAAATAAAATTTATTCTTATTGAAAAAAATTGATTTGGGATTTGTTTATGATTATGGAGAAAGTTTTAGACGATGTGTGCAGTGATGATGAAATAGAAGAGGCGTGGAAAGCTGGATGTGATGAATTAATACCTAAATTAATACAAATTGCAGTATCACAATCAATATTTCAAAATAAATGTTTTTACTTTCCGCACTAGTGCTTTTGGTCATTTTTAAAGTATTGAGATTTCTTTTGTTTTCATAGCAACCAACATTGTATGCGGGAATGTCAAATTACGATGCACAACAATAACAGTAAGTATACAATATTAGTTATATAGTGCAAAAAATTATTTAATCAGAATTTTCAGGCCTTATCATGGCTACGCCTAAATGACAGAAGAACTTTACATTCACATACCTTACTATTGCAAATTCTGCACACATATTTACCAAGTTATTTAACAACACGTTTTCAAAATTTATCGGCTCATCACAATTTAGGAACAAGATCACAAGACACTTCCTTATTTTTGATACCTCAGCACAGGACATGTCTATACTCTGAATCTTACACAATATCTGTGACTAGAGCAAGGAACTCACTTCCCAGTCATGTCAGCGACTGTCAATCGCTATCATTATTTAAATCCAAATTAACTGATATCCTAAGTTCGACGCAATGAATACATTAACTGCATAACAACTATATAGAGCATTCCATTAATAATCATCTAGGAAACTACTTACTTTATTTTATATCATTTTAATTTTATTATATTCTATGTTTTTGTTAGTATTGACTAGTATTAGATCACATCATCATAAGTAATGCCACGAGAGATTTCCAAATTATCGATAAATTTACGACTCACGAAGTGAGGAGTGAATTTATCTAGAGAATTTGGAAATCAAGAGTGGCATTTGTTAGGACTATTTAACGAATAAAATTAAACTGTTTACTCACAAATCGTTATTTAAATATAGTTATTTTAAAATATTTATATATTTAATGTAAACGGCGATGTTTGAAAACAAATGAGAAACGATTGGTACGCTTCATTTGCTTCATTTGTTCGTCACTGCAACTAGATCATATTATTTATTGCCAAAGGAACGTAATATTGTAAGAATGCACTCAAGTGGAGAAAAAAATGAAATACATCAAACTGTATATTAATTCATTTCTGATCAGTTTCAGATGTCCTATGATGTAAATATGACAATTATATTTTTTCTGGGAAAAAATACTTTTAAGAAAGTGCAAACAGTGGTTTCTTTTTCTGGTGGTATAATCAATTGCTATAAATGTTTTTGTATTAACTCCCGCATGCGGTATGTGTTGACATTCATGCACTACATATACAATCTCGTAGCCGTATTTCTTAGAGAGTCAGTCACTGCAAAATAATGCTATGACCTATTCAGAATGTTAAAAAAAGGAGGTGCTTTCTTTATTATGATACACTTTAGTTGGTAAATTCTAGGCGAAACACGACTGTGATTGGTTGTAAATAAAAAATAATTGTAATGTGATTGGTCATTGATTCCCATTTAGAGCATGAGTTAAATAGTCATTGTACTTTGTTTATTCATCATCATCATCATCATCATCATAGTACATTCACGAATTTAGTCCATTTGTTGACCTGTTTCGGCCTCAAGAGAAACACCATCCAGAAGTCTTTTGAGTGGACGTCCTGGTTTTCTTCTTCCTGCAGGTTGATATCTTAACATTTGTTTGGGTATTCTGTGATCTTCCATTCGATGAACATGTTGCATCCATCTTGACTTATAATCAGAAATTTTGTTTTCTAAAGATTCCATGTGTAATTCTTCTAAGATGTCTTCATTTTTTTTTGTGATCTAGTAGTGTGTATCCTGCAGTCCTCCGAAGATATCTCATTTCAGCAGATCTAAGTCTCTGTATATCCTTCTGTTTCAACGTCCATACTTCGCTACCATGCAAAAGAGTGTTTTTGTTTATTCTGTATTTTAATAATATCTTAAAATTGTAATATGTATGTAATTTTCGTATAAATCTACTATTCGCTGGTTGAGTGGAAGAGAAGGCCTTATGGCCTTAACTATACCAGCAAAATAAAGCATTATTATTATTATTATTATTATTATTATTATTATTATTATTAATATTATTATTATTAAAAATAATATATATGTAAATGAATCTGAATAAGGCGTTGCATAATTTGTGAGAAGAGGAAATAAATGTGAACATTTGTTGTGAAGATGGTAAATCTAGAGACATCATTACGTGTAGCGGGTGATAGTATTGATTTCCATTTTCTTATAAAACAAAAGACTAGCGAGTTTATCAGAGCGAGCACCCACCTACATCCATAACGCGGTGACATGCAGATATCAGGTTCTCTACGCAGTTCATCAACCGTGAGCTTTCAAAACTTTATCGCTACAAAGAACACAGTCTTCAAGTATAAAAACATCTTGGATATTAAGAAAAGAACATCGTCATCAAGCGAGCTTTTTATATGTATACCTCATCCATAAAACTCCGGATATCATATGTTAATAATAATAATAATAATAATAATAATAATAAATAATACTAATAATAATAATAATAATAATAATAAAATAATAATAATAATAATAATAATAACAATAATATAACAATATATACAATAACAATAATAACAATAACATCAATAATAATAACAATAATAATAATATATAATAATAATAATAAATAATAATAACAATAATAATAATAACAATATATAACAACACACATAACAATAACAATAATAATAATAACAATAATAATAATAACAATAACAATACTAATAATAATAATAACAATAATACATAATAACAATAATAATAACAATAATAATAATAACAAAATAATAATAACAATAATACAATAACAATAATAATAATAATAATAACAATAATAATAACAATATTATATTAAACATAACAATAATATACAACAATAATAATAACAACATAATATAATAACAATAATAATAATAACAATAATAATATAACAATAATAACAATAATAATAACAATAATAATAACAATATATAAGCAATAAATAACAATAATCACAATAATATATATAATAATAATAATAATCATAATAAATAATAACAATAATAATAACAACAATAATAATAATAACAATTATATAATAACAATAACAATAAATAATAATAACAATAACAATAATAATAACAATAACAATAATAATAACAATAATAATAATAATAACATAATAACAATAATAATAATAACATAATAATAATAGCAATAACAATAATAAAAATAATAACAATAATAACAATAATAATAATAACAATAATAATAACAATAATAATAACAACAATAATAACAATAATAATAAACAATAATAATAACAATAACAATAATAATAACAATAATAATAACAATCCACAATAATCACGTTATGAAACCATCCCTTGTAAAAAAAACACCAGATTATGTTTATATAACACTTTGGCTAGACCGGTGTTGACCTATGGTAGTGAAGCATGGACACTAAAAAGACAACATGAAAGCAGAATAACGGCTTGTGAAATGAGATTCATGCGCAGAACAGCGGGTTACACCAGATGGGATCGGAAAAGGAACACCGATATCTTAAAAGAATTGAAGACTACGCCAATTTTGGAATTTATTAAACAGTACCAACTAAATTGGAAACACCATCTTGAAAGAATGAGTTCAGATCGGATCCACAAAGCTGTTTATAATTATATACCAAGAGGACGAAGATCACTGGGCCGTCCTATGACACGCTGGAGGGAAAATTTTCTATAGGATTGTAACAGTAAAGTAAAGTAAAGTGATCCCACTACAGGCCTCAGGAGGCCCTTGGGGTAGTAGGAGGTGAAGGCTCCCACTTTTTCTTGACAATCGGCACTTGATGTCAGCCGGGTTGTCAGCCCTGCGTGACGGCCGCCTTTACCCCAGAACAAGCGTCTGGTACTCATTTCAGTTAGAGGCTGAGTCGACCCCAGGGCCATAGTGCCGCCAGAAGGTTTGGGCCTTGGCCTAATACTTGCAAGGAAGAAGAAGAAGATGAATTATTAATATCGTTATCACATTTTTCCCCAAAAGTTATTGAATAAATAAGACTGAAATGGTTTGTTTACGAAAAGATAATGTCAGATGAGAGGAAGCCTAAGATGATATTAAATTTTGAAGGGGAGGGCAACAGAAGGAAGGGAATATCAAAGGAACAGTGGATTTAAGGGGTGCATCGAAGTATGGAGTTGAGAGGATTAGCAGAGAGAGATGCAGAGAATAAGAATATTTATGGAGGAATAAAATTTACAATGTATTAAAGGAAAACTACTGTATTGTAGAGAAATTCTTAATAAATAATTATTATTATCATTATTTTATTATTATTATTATTATTATTATTTTATTACTATTACCATTATTATCATTAATTATTATTATTATTATTATTATTATTATTATTATTATTATTATTATTATTATTATTATTATTATTATTATTATAAATACTAGTAAAATTCATATCAAATTCCGTTGAGGTGAAGTCATATGATGAAAGTTAAACATTAAATTGTACCTGTTGGTAGGTGCTGTCGTCCTCAACATTGATATAATATATTGTATCTTGCATAGTCTTTATTATTTATTTGTAATTTATTAATTGCAATTTCGCTTTCGATTATCATATTTTCTTTTATCCTGTTGGTATTGGTTGTGGGGAAATTTAACTTGTATCCATTTTCAAGTATTCTTTTTTCTTCTTTATTTAATGTTATTTCTGTTAAATTTTTTAATATTTTATCTTCTGTGGACCTATATAATTGCGTTTATAATTTACATTGTGTTTAGTTGAGGTTAGTTTCTCTAGTTTCATATTGATTGTATGGTATTTATTTTTAAATAATTTTGTTGATTATTATTATTATTATGATTATTATTATTATTATTAATATGATTATTATTATTAATATGATTATTATTATTATGATTATTATTATTATTATGATTATTATATTATGATTATTATTATTATACAAATTATGATTATTATTATGATTATGGTTATTATTATGATTATGATTATGTTATGATTCTGATTATGATATAGTATAGATTATGATATGATATATTATTATGACTTATGATTATGATTATGATTATGATTTGATTATGATTATGGATTATTATTATGATTATGATTATGTATGATTATGATTATGATTATGATTATGATATATTATTGATGATATTATTATGACTTATTCTTATGATTATGATTATGATTATTATGATTATTATTATTATTATTGATTATGATACGATTATGATTGCTTATTATGATTCTGCTTCTGATTACTTATTATGATTATTATATTCTTCTTCTTCTTCTTCGCTTCTGCTGTCTTCTTCTTACCTTCTTCTTCTTCTTCTTCTCTCTTCTTCTTCTTCTTCTTCTTCTTCTTCTTCTGATTCTTCATTACTTCTTCTTATTCCTCTCTTCTTCTTTTCGCTCTTCTTCGCTTCTTCATTCTTCTTCTTCTTCTTCTTCTGTCTTCTTCGTCTTCTTGCTTCTTCTTCTTCTTCTTCTTCTTCTTCTTCTTATTCTTCTTCTTCTTCTTCTTCTTCTTCTTCTTCTTCTCTTCGTCTTCTTCTTCTTCTTCTTCTTCTTCTTGCTTCTTCTTCTTCTTCTGCTTCTTCTTCTTCTTCTCTTCTTCTTTCTTCTTCTTCTGCTTCTTCTTCTTCTTCTTCTTCTTCTTCTTCTTCTTCTTCTTACTTCTTCTTCTTCTTCTTCCTTCTCTTCTTCTTCTTCTTCTTCTTCTTCTTCTTCTTCTTCTTCTTCTTTCTTCTTCTTCTGCTTCTTCTTCTTCTTCTTCTTCTTCTGCTTCCTTCTTCTTCTTCTTCTTCTGCTTCTTCTTCTTCTCTTCTTCTTCTTCTCTTCTTCTTCTTCTTCTTCTTCCTTCATGCTTCTTCTTCCTTCTTCTTCTTCTTCTTCTTCTTCTTCTTCTTCTTCTTCTTCTGCTTCTTCTTCTTCTTCTTCTTCTTCTTTCTTCTTCTTCTTCTTCTTCTTCTTCTTCTTCTTCTTCTTCTGCTTCTTCTTCTTCTTCTGCTTCTTCTTCTTCTTCTTCTTCTGCTTCTTCTTCTTCTTCTTGCTTCTTCTTCTCCTTCTTCTTCTGTCTTCTTCTTCTTCTTCTTCTTCTTTTCTTCTGTCTTCTTCTTCTTCTTCTTCTGTTCTTCTTGCTTCTCTTCTTCTTCTTCTTCTTCTTCTTCTTCTTCTTCTTCTTCTCTTCTTCTTCTTCTGCTTCATCTTCTTCTTCTTCTTCTTCTTCTTCTCTTCTTCTTCTTCTTCTTCTTCTTCTCTTCTTCTTCTTCTTCTTCTTCTCGTCGTTCTTCTTCTTCTTCTTCTTCTGCTTCTTTCTTCTTGCTTCTTCTTCTTCTTCTTCTTCCTTTTCTTCTTCTTCTCTCTTCTTCTTCTTCTTCTCATTCTTCTTCTTCTTCTTCCTTCTTCTTCTTCTTCTTCTTCTTCTCTCTTCTTCTTCTTCTTCTTCTTCTTCCTTCTTCTTCTTCGTTCTGTCTTCTTCTTCTTCTTCTTCTTCACCTTCTTCCTTCTTCTTCTTCTTTGCTTCTGTCTTCTTCCTTCTTCTTCTTCTTCTGCTTCTCTGTCTTCTTCTGCTTCTCCCGTTCTTCTTCTCTTCTTTCTTATTCTTCGCTTCTTCTTTCTTACTGCTTTCTTCTTCTTCTTCTTCTTCTTCTTCTTCTTCTTCTTCTTTCTTCTTCTTCTTCTTCTTCTTCTTCTTCTTCTTTTATTCTTCCTCCTCCCAAGTCCACCGCTGGTTGTCTCGAGGTAGCGTGCTGCCTTGTTACGCAGCGGGCCCGGGTTCGATCCCCGGTCGGGGCAGTTTTTCTGGGTGAGGTTTTTATAGGGGTTTTTCCTCGCCTATAAGATAAATGTCAGGAAATCTTTAAGGTCCAAACGGTACCCGAAATCATATGGCCATCATCATCATCATCATCCTTATCATTATCATCGTCATCAGCATCATCCTTCACGGTGTAGAAAGCAATGGGAAGCTACCACACCTACAATTTACTAGTAAAGCTGCAAGCATAGCATGAAAATGCTATGATTGCAGTGAAGGACCTGCCTTCGTGCAGAATTACTATGGATGATATAAGAAAGCTTACCCACAAAAATATTGGAATGGTGTCACCTGGAAGAAGAAGGAAAGGAAGACCTTGAAACTCATAGATCCCAGAAATAAGAAGTGGAATAAGAACAAGAGGACTGGAGGACATGGAATGGATGAATAGAGACAAGTGGAGAAGGAAAATGAAACTTTAGGCACAGAAAGACGTGTAAACATTAAAAATCTGTTTATCAATAAGAAATCATTATCATTATTATTATCATCATTATCATTACCATTACTATTATCATTATCATTATTATCATTATTATTATCATCATCATCATCATCATTATCATTATCATTATCATTCTCATTATCATTATCATTATCATCATCATTATTATTATTATTATTATTTATATTATTATTTTTATCGGCCACGGACTAGTGGTTATGCTCCTTGCCTCTGGTCCCGAGGGTCGCGGATTCAAACCCGGCCGGGGTCGATGGATTTTTTTTAGGATGGAAAAATCCAAGGAGCAAGTCCTCCAGGAGGGACTTTATCCCGTGGGTCCCGAGTCTGAAGATTTTCAGGCTCGTAAAAGATCCTTAAGCCTGAATGAAAATGCCTCTAAGCGAAATTTACCTAATTTTCCCGTCCTAGTACTACCTTGGTTTCCTAGATGTCAGTATGAGGCGGAACGCTGACCACGGACCATTCAAATGACATATATACGAAAACAAGTGTAACTAAATTAGTATGGTTCAAATTCTTCCCTGTATACGGGGAGAGCGTCTAAATCTCTGTTAAGGGAAAACATGAACTTACAAGATACAAGAAGATTATTATTATCATCATCATCTGCATTCATGGATTAGGTCTGTTGACCCGTTCCGACTTCAGCCCATCTCTTTCTAGGTCTGCCCACATCTCGGGTGCCTTTAGGTTTGTATTTTATTATTCGTTTTGGATATCTATCTTCATTCATTGTCTATGTGTTGCTTCCATTTTTGACTATATGTATCTATTTTATCAGTTATTGCAAATATTTCAAGTTCCTGTCTTATTTCTATATTCTTGATTCTGTCTTCCTTAGTGCACACTTTAACAGATCTCAAAAATTTCATTTCCTCCGCCGTTATCCTACTTAGATCTTGTTTTTTATGTATCCAGGCTTCTGAACCATAGAGCAGTACCGGTACTGCCAACGTTTTATAAAATCGCAATTGTTGTTTTGTTATTTAGTGATCGTTTTATCGTACCATATATTCTCTGGAATTTTGCTATTTTAGTAGTTATATCTATTATTATTATTACTATTATTATTATTATTATTATTATTATTATTGTTATTATTATTATTATACCAAACCCGCCAAGCCTGTCCCAAGCCTGGTTAGAAAAGGGCGAGGGGGAGGAGTAACAACCTCGTTAAAAAAAACAGGGTTCAGTACGTCCGGTTTATAGTACCCTGTGAGGGCTCTTTATCTAGGGTACAGATACTGCTGCCTTGCAGTTCGTCATTGGCTTGACAAAGGCTAGAGGAAGAAAACCTTGACGAAAAATAACCTGGTCCTCCAGGTTGGGGGGGTTGATGCATCAGGCCAGCTCCCTGTTCGTCACAAAAAACATAACAATGCTAAAAAGCCTAAAGATTTAACCCTCTGCATGCCATGGGTAAAATGTCTTATGTTAGAGATTTAAATTATATCCGCCGATGTGATCGGCTTTGCAAGTAGTTTAAGTATATGGCAGGTAACAGACAAAAGTGTCCATAGCCGATCTAATCAGCTCGTGGCACCTAATGGGTTAAAGCCGGACGGAAATAAACCAAGACGACAAAAAGAAAGGAAAAGGACATTACATGTTGTAACATGGAATATTCGAGGTATTCAAAATAAAAAAAAAATAAAAAATAAATTATTATACTATTCAGCTAAAATATGGTTTTGCATTACGATCTCGTCTTGAAACTGGCTGCCCTTAATGTTGCTGAAAATAAGACATGAAGATATGGCAGGACTATTGATGTAGCAGAAGGAGCAGAGGTGAAGAGCAATGCAGTTGAGACATTAAACTTTCAAAATTGTCCAATATTTTTAAGTCAGTGGGAAGGGGGTTACACTTATAATGTGCAAGAGAATTTTTGTTCGGTCGATAAGAAAGCAAACTGCTATTTTAATGCAGTAATGTTGTAAGTCTGCAGAAACCGGACGTCGTAATGTAACCAAATGACAGTTGAAAAACTGTTCCACACTCCCTCCCTTATCTTTATGGCTCGGGGTTGACACATAAGGGAGTCAGATTATGTTTTAACATCGTACAAACTTCTCTACAAGTATTCCCATACCACGTAAAAATCTCGTTTCACACTTTCCATTATGAGGCAATGCTTAGTGCGCATGTCAGACATTCCTACGCACTGAAACGAGCGCTACAGCATGTCGATAACACATCGTGTTTCAAAATGTCACATGTATGGTTACTCCGACATGCATTACTATCTGTGTTGCTAAATACAGGGTGTAAATAAATATCCATCTTTGTTATGAATACATAGTTCTTTATATAAATTTTTTATTGTTTTATAGATTATTTTAATTATTCGAGCAAAGTCGTTTGAGATGGACTTTAGACATTCAAAGTCTGTTGAGATAGAGTTTAGACATAATATAGTTCAGAGCAAAGTTTGCTTAAGCTAACTGTAAACATCCCTACATTTAGTTCATTGGAATGTTAGTTGGTACAGTTATGGGTGACTTGAGGTCATTTTGAGTATATAACACTTGAGAAGTGAGGGTCTCGTGTCTGTCTGTGTGTGTAAACGGCTGAAGGGTAAGTCACCGACCATTTTTCTTAATATGTGACAGGGATCTTTTTTGTAAAAGAATCAATTACCTTAACTATTTTGATAGAATTCTAAACAATGTAGACTGTTTTAATACGATATTTTCAAAAGGGATATAACATTTTTAATCATGTAGTTTTGGTTAGATTTAAAAATTCCACAACTCCCTCTTCTCAACCCCCCCCCAAGAAAGTACTGTAGTTTAATATAGGCTTAGATAGGATTTAGGGCTAGACTACTTAGGGTTTCTAATTATTTATACTTTAGTAATAAAATAGTTTAAAATAAGACTCCATTTGTTTATTTCAACACATGTATACTGTACATCCTCATACTAACGCTCTGCTAGATAAACGCTACCAGATTTTCCAAGTCCCGAAGGTCCTTTAAGCCTAAGAAATCCAGTTGGGTCCATAACAATCTTTAAGACTGGAAGTAAACATCAATGAAACAAGTTATACGATCACACATAGAAATCTTCTTCTTCTTCAGCTTTCCCCCACTTATAGGTTTGCCATCTTCAATTTCCATTTATCTCTATTATTCCAATCTACCTCTTCCAAATTCCTATCCTCCATTATTGTTCTGACGTAGGTTTTCCATTTCCATAATAATAATAATAATAATAATAATAATAATAATAATAATAATAATAATAATAATAATAATAATAAATAATAATACTTTATTTATTCTGGCAGAGTTAAGGCCATAAGGCCCTCTCTTCCACTCAACCAGCACAAATACAAATAAATATTCGACAAATATAGATATACACTATACTAATTCCATCTTGGTCTGCCACGTTTATTTCCTCCAGGGGGTGACCATTGGTATATATTTTTTGGCCATCTTTCATTTTCCATTCTTTGTACATGGCCATAACATTAGAGCGTTTGATTTTCAATCCTCTTAACAACAGATGTGGTGACATTCATTTCTCTCCAAAGGAATTCATTTCTTATTTTATCCTGTCTTGTTTTTTGGAGGCTTCTTCTAAAATAATCAAATTCAACTGTTCTAATTTTATTCTTTTGTAATGAAAGACCAAGTTTCACTTCCATATGACAAAATATTCTGTATTATGCTCTTATAAATTTTCATTTTAGTTTCCTTTGTAATATTTTTGTTCCAAATTACTCCATGTAATGTCTTAGTTGCATTTTTTGCCATTGCAATTTTAGTCTGTACATCTCTCTCACAGGTACCTAAACTTGTAATTACTGACCCAAGATATATTATATATTAGATAGAAATCCAATATATATAAAAATGAACGTTTGTTTGTATGTATGTTTATTTGTTTGTTTGTTCGTACTTTATGCGTGGCCATACCGTTGATCCGATTGTGATGGGTTTTTTGCAAAATTTTCAGAAGATTCTCGGGATGAACATAGACTATAAGAGATATTCAACCCCTTCACCCCTAAAAATCACCCTTTGTAGTGAAAAACGTGAACTAATGTCCCTACTTTGACGCTTAAATGACTTACGCTGCCTAAAACATAACAAATACACAAAAGTAATAATAATAATAATAATAATAATAATAATAATAATAATAATAATAATAATGTTTTATTTATTCTGGCAGAGTTATGGCCAGAATGCCTTCTCTTCCACTCAACCAGCACAAATACAAATAAATATTTGACAAATATAGATATGCACTATACTAATTATATATAGTTAAAGATACATTAAATGTAAGTAAAATAAAGTGATCCCACAACAGGCCTCAGGAGGCCTTTGGGGTAGTAGGAGGTTAAGGCTCCCACTTTTTCTAGACAATCGGCACTTGATGTCAGCCGGGTTGTCAGCCCTGCGTGACGGCCGCCTTTACCCCAGAACAAGCGTCTGGTACTCATTTCCGTTAGAGGCTGAGTCGACCCCAGGGCCATAGTGCCGCCAGAGGGTTTGGGTCAGTTTAAAAATCCTGACCCCAACGGGACTTGAACCCTCGACCCTCCGGCTTGTAGCTCAGTGCCTTAACCACTACGCTACGGCGTGCCCCCTAAAAATGTAGCAATGTAAATTTCATGTACAAACAACATTTTATACGATAATAACAATACTAATACTTATGAGAATAATAATAATAATATAATAATAATAATAATAATAATAATAATAATAATAATAATAATAATAATAATAATAATAATAATAATAATGTACACAAAAAACTCTACAAAGAAGTCCGCGACAGCATATGATCATCTTTTACGGATAACACAATAATCATTTGTGTCTTTCATTGATGCCAAGAAGATCGGGGTAGGTAAATTCCCGGGCAAGCGTGCTCTGCCATACCGTTCATCCGATTGAGATGGAACTTTTTGAAAATGTTCAGGAGATCCCGGGGTTGAACATAGGATATAAGAGAGTTGTAATACTCAACCCCTTCACCCTTAAAAATCACCCTTTGTAGTGAAAAACGTGAAATAAAGTCCCTATTTTGGTGCTTAAATGGCTTACGCTTGCAAAAACTATAACAAATACACCAAATTAATGAAAACAGAATTGAATATCTCAAAAAAAAAAAAGAAACTCTATAAAGAAGCCCGCGACAGCATATGCTTATCTTCTATGGACTATTTAACTCATGCCCCAAATGGGAGTCAATGACCAATCACGTTTCAATGATTTCTGTTTTACAACCAATCAGAGTCGTGTTTTACCAAATATTTATCAGTGTTATAATTACCATATTAAAGAAAGCTCCTCCTTACAATATTGGGTTCCTTTGGCAATAAATAGTATGATCTGGTTGCAGTGATAAACAAAAGAAGCAGTAGAAGCGTACCTATCGTTTCTCATTTGTTTTCAAACATCGCCGTTTACATTAAATATATAAATATTTTAAAATAACTATAGTTAAATAATGATTTGTGAGTAAACAGCTTAATTTTATTCGTTAAATAGTCCTAACAAATGCCACTCTTGATTTCCAAATTCTCTAGATAAATTCACTCCTCACTTCGTGAGTCGTGAATTTATCGATAATTTGGAAATCACTCGTGGCATTACTTATGATAACTCACAATAATCATTTTTGTCTTTCATTGTTGCCAAGAAGATCGGGATAAGCAGATTTCAGGGCAAGCATAGCAGCGCACGGCTGGTGGTAAAAACACATTAACATTTATTTATGCGTAGCAGCGCACGCCGCGTATTAGCTAGTATAATATATAATGAAAATGGACAGTTAATGACAAATGAGGGACATTTTGAAGAAGTGGCTGAATTCAAATATCTAGGGTCAATAATAACTAGGAAAAGGATTTTGAGATGCGGCACCTTTCCAAAAATAAAGCTGTTTTCATACCAATAGTCCAATATATGTATTTAGGGGGATGAAATGAAGCGAAAGGAACACAATTTGTTGCACCTTTCCGTGAGATTACTACATTTCGCCCCTTTTTCCCTCTTTTTTCATGCTTCAGCACCTTTTCCTCCACTCTTATCTGCGTTTTTAAAAGATAGGACAGAAAAATATAGCTATTTATTTCTTCTTGAACAGCTTTTTAAAAATTCAATCAGAAGTCAACAATATTAAATAAATATTAAAATATAATTTACGTAATTTATATCCCAGAAACAATGATCAATCTGCAGTGTGAAGTCAACGATAGTAAATAATAAATATAATAATATAATTTATGTAAACCACCAGTAATTTATATCCCAGCAACAATGGCCAATCTGTAGCTGTGATTTCAAATTTAAATGTCAACAGTGTTGCTATAACAGTTTAAAATAAGTTCAGTTAGTACTGACAATAATTTAACAGTTTTCTATCTACCGACTTGTTTTTTGGTTGTGTTTTACTAGTCTGAACCACAACATATTTTTATTAGTACTAGCTAAACTGGGTTTTCACAACAATAACATGGCGAATGTTAAGAAGGATAAGTTGTATGCACTTTCAGAAGAACTCAAAACGCAATTTATCGAAACTGATGGCATCATTCTTCGATGTTCCATCTGCGAAGTAAATATTGCAATAAACTAAAGAACTATTAATTACCTCTTATGGTCTCTATAAAGAAGAAAAAATTGGTGCAAAATGATATGCATATTATATAAACTCAGTTCGTGTAATAACTGGTTAAAACCACAATTCAATTGTTTCAGCAGCATCTTTTTGTACCTTGTTGTATGTATTTTCAGAACCTTTTTTCCCCCTTTAACGATCAAAATTTGCATCTTAAACACCTTTCCCCAATAGTCACAAATAGGAATAAGATGCACAATGAAATTAAACATAGGCTCAATTCTGGAAATGTGTGCTATTATGCATTGCAGAGACTCTTGTAGTCCCCAACTCGTCTGAAAAACGCTAAACTGAAAATATCTATCTGCTTATCTAATAGTGTTCTGTCCGAGAGCAAGTCTTTCGCTGCAATCATAGCATTTTGATGCTATGCTTTGCTAGGGAATTGTAAGTGTGGTAGCTTCCCGTTGCCTTCCACGATTCTGTAAAAATCACTTCCCAACCTCACATCGTGATATACTATTATTTTTATTTCCTTTATTTCGGGCGTTAGAGAACGAACTACATTTTCTTACACACTTAGGATCGGTTTCACCAACAAAGGTAACTGTATTACGCCAGTTTAAGCTATGTATTATGTATGGGGAAACCTGGCGTAATACAGTTACCTCTGTTGGTGAAACCGACCCTTAAAGGCAAACATCATTATTCGAATAATGAAAATGTGACTGCAATCATATATGTGATTTTTTTACAATAAAACTGGAACTTAGTTTGGTAGAGGTGTAGAGGTTATGGTTCTTGCCTCTACCCCCGAAGGTAATGGGTTGAAATACGGCAAGACCGATGGTTTTTTTTAAGGGTGGAAAAATTTTAGGGAGAAGTCCTTCCGGAGGGACTTCAAATCCCGAGTATGAAGCTTTTCGGGGCCGTAAAGTAAGTTCTAGTTCTAGAAGTGTTATCATGTTGGGCAACATAACCCTAGCAGTCACTTGTTCTCCGATCGAATATTCACAGAAGATATCAACGGAATCAATCAATCAATAAATCAACTGAATCAATCAATCAACTGAAACAATCAATCAACGGAATCAATCAATCAACTGAATCAATCAATCAACGGAATCAATCAATCAATAAATCAACAGAATAAATAAATCAATCAACGAAATCAATCAATCAACTGATTCAGTCAATCAACCGAATCAATCAATCAACGGAATCAATTAATCAATCAACGGAATCAATCTATCAATCAACGGGATCAATCAATCAACTGAATAAATCAATCAGTCAACGGAATCAATCAATCAACGGAATCAATCAATCAACGGAATCGATCAATTAACGGAATCAATCAATCAACGGAATCAATCAATCAACGGAATCAATCAATCAACGGAATCAATCAATCAACGGAATCAATCAATCAACGGAATCAATAAATCAACAGAATAAATCAATCAATCAACGGAATCAATCAATCAATAAATCAACAGAATAAATAAACCAATCAACGAAATCAATCAATCAACTGATTCAGTCAATCAACCGAATCAATCAATCAACGGAATCAATCAATCAACGGAATCAATCGATCAATCAATGGAATTAATCAATCAACTGAATAAATCAATCAATCAACGGAATCAATCAATCAGCGGAATTAATCAATCAACGGAATCAATCAATCAACGGAATCAATCAATCAATAAATCAACAGAATAAATCAATCAATCAACGAAATCAATCAATCAACTGATTCAGTCAATCAACCGAATCAATCAATCAACGGAATCAATTAATCAATCAACGGAATCAATCGATCAATCAACGGAATCAATCGATCAATCAACGGAATCAATCAATCAACTGAATAAATCAATCAATCAACGGAATCAATCAATCAACGGAATTAATCAATCAATCAACGGAATCAATTAATCAATCAACGGAATCAATTAATCAATCAACGGAATCGATTAATCAATCGACGGAATCGATTAATCAATCAACGGAATCGATCAATCAATCAACGGAATCAATTAATCAATCAACGGAATCAATCAATCAATCAATCAATCAACGGAATCAATCAATCAACGGAATTAATCAACGGAATCAATTAATCAACGGAATTATTCAATGAATCAATCAACGGAATAAATCTGCACAGAATGCGACTGCAATGCGGCTACTGTGTAGTTCTGTCGTCCTCTGCAAGCAGTTGTCGACATGGGGACGAAAGCCGAGCCCATTAACCGCTAATTAATTTAGAGCAAGTGTCTAAGTGACACTTAAGATTAGTATAGTAATTTGAACTAAATCATTCTTCCCATGGTTGTGACCAGCAGCGTGTTAGGCTCCGTGTTATTGGCTCGATGTGACTTAATTAGGTATATTATATGTTTTATGTATTTATTTTTATGTAAATTATTTAAATTTGTAATATTATTGATTATTGAGTGTTGCCCGAATAGCATAAGTAATTATTAGTAATATAATATATGGATAAAAACTACACCTTTTAGATCCATCTCCTCAACTTAAGTTGTTTTAAAACTCTGTAGGCCTTTCAGGACTAGTCTCATCATCAGCAGAATGCATTAGGTTGACCCTTGTTGAAGCACTTCTTGGTTGTGAATATTTTGTATAGAGGATTGTGTGGACTGGGTGTGTTCTCATTAAGAATCAGGTTGTTGTCGATTTCTCTTAGCATTGCGATTTCTTCGAGTATGTTTATCCTCGTTGGAATGTCTTCTCTATGTAGTATTGTAAGGGTGTTATCGTTGTTATGCATATGGTGTCCAGCTTGAATTATATGTTTGGCGTAACTTGATTTTCCTCCATTATAAACAAAATCTCTAAAATGTTCTTTAAATCTAACGTTAAAGTTTCTGTTAGTTTTTCCAATGTAGAATTTATTGCAGTCTGTATATGTTAATTTGTATATTCCTTTATTGTTGAAATAATTTTTTCTTCGATAATATTATTTCTTAAATTATATAATTTATTATCTGTTCTGTATGTTATATTTATATTCCGAGCGTGAATTGTTGCGGTATTGGTGACCGTCCATAAAAAGTGTGTTTTATTTTGGATATATTCTATATATATATATATATATATATATATATATAAGTTTTTATTTATTTTATTCAATTTAGTATGTTAATATATGTCGAAATGTATTTTTAATTTTATATTTGAGTTATTTCCTTGGCTATTTTGAGCATATAAAGATTTACTGAAACTCAGAAAATTTGTACTAAGAACACGGACCGCTTAGAAAATGTTGGACTTATAAACATTTTTACGTGTGGCATAGAAAAGCCAAACTTTTTTTTTACATAGTGACCTCAACTGTGTCGAAATTTATTTTTAATTTTATATTTGAGTTATTTCCTTGGCTATTTTGAGCATATAAAGATTTACTGAAACTCAGAAAATTTGTTCTAAGACACGGACCGCTTAGAAAATGTTGGACTTATAAACATTTTTACGTGTGGCATAGAAAAGCCAAACTTTTTTTTTACATAGTGACCTCAACTGTGTCGAAATGTATTTTTAATTTTATATTTGAGTTATTTCCTTGGCTATTTTGAGCATATAAAGATTTACTGAAACTCAGAAAATTTGTACTAAGACACGGATCGCTTAGAAAATGTTGGACTTATAAACATTTTTACGTGTGGTATAGAAAAGTCAAACTTTTTTTTTTTTACATAGTGACCTCAACTGTGTCGAAATGTATTTTTAATTTTATATTTGAGTTATTTCCTTGGCTATTTTGAGCATATAAAGATTTACTGAAACTCAGAAAATTTGTTCTAAGACACGGACCGCTTAGAAAATGTTGGACTTATAAACATTTTTACGTGTGGCATGGAAAAACCAAACTTTTTTTTACATAGTGACCTGAACTGTGTTTCGTAATGATTTAAGAAGGTATTAACTACCAATAAACTTATTTCTCATGGTCTGTACCAACATTTGAAATATATTTAGTAAACATTATACACTGCTTCTTCATTTTCACATTGATTTATCAGTTGAGGCTAAATTTAATTACATTTCTTGTAACTCTGTTATTTGCTTTAACTTAATTAATTCAATTTCAATGTAATGTCAGTGGCCAAAGATTTTTACACACACATAATTCCCTAATTCACATAGCCTGTGTAATTGCCACTCTGTAAATAAAAGCAAACCTTCTACTTGTGTGCGGATAATCCAAGTTCCAGGGATGAGATGATTTAAAACCACTATCGATGAAGAGCTCTAAGAATAGGGTGTGTATGCATACAGTTTTCGGATACTTTTGAAATTCACAATGGAATAAAGCAAGGAGATGCACTATCTCCTCTACTATTCAATTTAGTACTAGACAATGTCGTTAAATCTTTAGAGGATGAAGAAGGTCTACAACTCAATGATATTAATAAGCTGTTAGTTTATGCTGCTGATGTAGTATTATTAGGCGATAGCGAGGATATATTAAGGGCCAACGCACATTCTATTAAGTAACACTAAGAAATTGGGACAAAGTAAAAATCATTAAAACTTAATATAAGATCGCACATACAAATACATTATATAGCGGAATGACAGTTAATTACACAAATGGTGGAAATTTTGAAGAAGTGGCTGAATTCAAATACCTAGGAACAATAATTATAAATAGAAATAAGATTCACAAATAAATTAAAGATAGGTTCAATTCTGGAAATGTATGTTATTATGCATTACATGGACTCTTGTCCCAACTTCCCTCAAAAAAACGTTAAACTGAAAATATCGAAACAAGATATCTTATTTTAAGGGAGGAGAAAAGACTGCGAGTATTTGAGAAAAGTTCTTAGGGACATTTTTGGACCAAACAGAGGTGAATAGAGAGGGGAATGGAGAAGACTACTTAACAATGAGCTACGTAATCTTCATAGGAAACCAGATTTAATAAGAACAGTTACAGTAAATGCCATAGACTGCGATGACAGGGAATTTGGCACGAATGGGGAATGAAAGAGAGATATGGAAGCTTCTTACAGGACAACTAGAGGGTAACGCCCAGTTGGTAGGCCAAGAATGAGGTGTGAAAATAACATTAAACCATGATTTAAAAGAAGTAGATTATATAGGGATGATTGGAAAATATTAGCTCTGGATAGAGATGTATGGAGAGCTTATGTCCGTGCGGCCATGAACCAAGTTCGATAGTGCCAGTAGTTAATTAATAATATAGGTCTCAGATATACAAAAAAGCCTGCTGACCAGGCATAGTCCCTATTATAAGGTAAAATGAAATTAAAGAAAACAAAACTGATGACATTATTATAGAGAAATAGTGGAAATATTTTTTTTGGCAGCGGAAAACGGGAGAAACCCTGAGAAAAACATGTCCTGGCTCAATTCGTCCACGACGAACCCCACAAGGAGTGCCCGAGACGCGAACTTGGGACACAGAGGTGGAGGGCCTGTATAGCCAATTGTGCCAGGAGCCGCCGCCATACTGTGCGCAATTAAAAATGTCGTCGATATCTTCTGTGTGTGTGTCTCTCTCTCTCTCTCTCTCTCTCTCTCTCTCTCTCTCTCTCTCTCTCTCTCTCTCTCTCTCTCTCTCTCTCTCACTCTCTCTCTCTCTCTCTCTCTCTCTCTCTCTCTTCAGATATTATATATGCCCATACAAAACTCTAATGAATCTACATAGGTTAATATTTGAAAAGTTAGAAAAAAAAGTAATTATAAAAAATAAAATGGGTAGATATTATCTCTGAACTTTCAAATCGTCGCTATTGTTTGGGACTGAAATGAATGAAAATGCAATGAAGGGAATATCTGGATATTAGAACGGTCCTTGAAGAGTTCAATAAAATTTGTACAATATTAGTAAATGTTACGCCCCATAAGGATCAGTTGGATAATCTTCTTGAAATGTAACAGTGCATGTTTTACGTTGTACGAGTAAATAAGATGATTATAGCTTAAAATTACCTTAACTTCTCCTTCAATCTTAAGACACGTTGCGTTATTCAGGGTATATATATATATATATATATATATATATATATGACATGATAAGAAAAATAAATGCCTGGACGGGATTTAAACCCGGACCTCTGAGTTGATATCTCAGTGCGCTGTTACTTACGCTACCAGGCCAATCCAGAAGAAACATTAATTTATATATATATATATATATATATATATATATATATATATATATATATATATATATATATATATGGACAAGCAAAGAAACACATATATACGCGATAAATTAAAAGTTCAAAATATGGAGAGAAAAAAAAAAGAATTATCATAAGTAATGCCACGAGTGATTTCCAAATTATCGATAAATTCACGACTCACGAAGTGAGGAGTGAATTTATCTAGAGAATTTGGAAATCAAGAGTGGCATTTGTTAGGACTATTTAACGAATAAAATTAAGCTGTTTACTCACAAATCATTATTTAACTATAGTTATTTTAAAATATTTATATATTTAATGTAAATGGCGATGTTTGAAAACAAATGAGAAACGATAGGTACGCTTCTACTGCTTCTTTTGTTTATCATTGCAACCAGATCATATTATTTATTGCCAAAGGAACGCAATATTGTAAGGAGGAGCTTTCTTTAATATGGTAATTATAACACTGATAAATATTTGGTGAAACACGACTCTGATTGGTTGTAAAACAGAAATCATTGAAACGTGATTGGTCATTGACTCCCATTTGGGGCATGAGTTAAATAGTCATAGCAATTGGTTGCAACATGTCCACAAAGAATGGACCCATCTCGCTTTCCTAAATTAGCATTACAGTATTAACCTAAAGGACGTCGATATAGACCAAATTAAGATAAAGTGACCAATCACATATTGAGATCTCATAGCAACAGGCTCAAACGAACTACACACGCACACAAACATTATATATATATATATATATATATATATATATATATATATATACACACACACACATATAAAGTTATATGAGATGAAAAGAAAAATGAATGCTTGAGTCGGCATTTGAACCCGAGTCTCTAAACTCTATACGTTTAACGCTCTAACCATCTGAGCTACCCAAGTATTCCAACACAAACATACATTTTTCTTATATATATAGTATTCTCAATTCACACAAGGATTAAGAATTGTGTGAATTGAGAATACTACATATATAAGAAAAATGTATGTTTGTGTTGGAATACTTGGGTAGCTCAGATGGTTAGAGCGTTAAACGTGCAGAGTTCAGAGATTCGGGTTCAAATCTGGACACAAGCATTCATTTTTCTTTTCATATCATATTTGTCTTCATTGCCAAATGTAAATATTGTCCACCGCTGTGGTCTCGATTTAGCGTGCTGCCTTGTCACGCAGCGGGCCCGGGTTCGATCCCCGGTCGGGGCAGTTTTTCTGGGTGAGGTTTTTATCGGGTTTTTTCCTCACCTGTAAGACAAATGTCAGGAAAACTTTAAGGCCCAAACGGTCCCCGAAATCATATGGCCTCATGATCATCATCGTTATCATTATCATCATCATCATCCTTCACCGGTGTGGAAAGCAACGGGAAGCTACCACACCTACAATTCCCTAGTAAAGCTGCAAGCATAGCATGAAAACGCTATGATTGCAGTGAAGGACCTGCCTTCGGGCAGAATTACTATGGATGGATATATATATATATATATATATATGTGTGTGTGTGTGTGTGTTGTGTGTGTGTGTGTGTGTGTGTGTGTGTGTGTGTGTGTGTGTGTGTGTGTTAGTGTGTGTGTAAAGCGGCACGCCGTAGCGTATTTAAGTCCCGGCGAAGTTAGGATTTTTAAACTGACCCAAATCTTCTGGCGGCACTATGTCCCTGGGGTCGACTCAGCCTCCAACGGAAATGAGTACCAGGCGCTTGTTCTGGGGTAAAGGCGGCCGTCACGCAGGGCTGACAACCCGGCTGATATCAAGTGCCGATTGTCCAGAAAAAGTGGGAGCCTTAACCTCCTACTACCCCAAAGGTCTCCAGAGGCCTGTAGTGCGATTGCATTACTTTTACTTTTGTGTGTGTGTGTGTGTGTGTGTGTGTGTGTGTGTGTGCGTGCGTGTGTGTGTGTGTGTGATAAAAGAACGTTATACTTGGGTTTTTTGCATCAAAGATCAAGGTTAGCCTCTGGCCACTAGTTCAAACGTTTCGACATGATACCACGTGTCATTTCTTGACGACGACGTGTGAGAGCATGTCGAAAGCTTGGAATCAGTGGTCAGAGGCCAACCTTGAATCTTTGACACAGAAAACTCAAGAAACCTTTCATACTTATATCAGCAAAATTCTACAGTATAACTTTATTTTTTCACAGGTAATCATTCAATTACTGTAACACTAATTTGTGCGTTTTTGATTTTTTATTTCAATTTATGTAGGTGAACTCCTGGGTTAGAACCCCTGAAGTAAAGAAAAGAGAAGAAAATTGCAAGAAAGAAGAAAAATATGAAGAAGAAAAAAAAGGAAAATGTATCATATGGATGCGAAACATGGACTCTTAAAGGGAGGAAAGGATATTACAAGTATTTGAGAATAAAGTACTTAGGATAATTTTTGGACCAAAGAGAGATGAACAGACAGGTGAATGGAGAAGACTATGTAATAGTGAACTACTTGGTCTTTATAGGAAGCCAGATATAATAAGAACAGTTAAGTCTCGTAGACTGCGATGGGCAGGACACCTGGCACGTATGGGGAATGAAAGACTTGCATGGAAGCTTCTTGTAGGAAAACCAGAGGGAAAACGCCCAGTTGGTAGACCAAGAATGAGGTAGGAGAATAACATTAACTATGATTTGAGAGAAGTACATTATACAGGGAATGATTGGAAAGCATTAGCTCAGGATAGGGGTGTTTGGAGAGCTTATGTCCGCGCGGATATGAACTTCCGGGTTCGATAGTGCCAGTGTGTGGGTGGGTGGGTAATGAACGAAAAATAATGGAAGAGCGAGAGAGAGAACGAAAGACAAAAGTAGGATGAGGAAAGCCACACTGTGTAGTAATAACAAACATTCAATATGGATCTGAGAAAAATAAATAGTTGGAAAGTTTTATTCATTGGCAGTTATGAGTTATACCGCACAACGTACTGTTTCTCTGCTGCAATAAAAGTCACGAGGCTCGTAAAAAAGGATGCCATGAGAGAACATTGGGGCTAAGTTATGGTAATTCCGCTCCTTGCAAAGCCATCAGTCATAACTGAATACATAATGCACGTAAAAACCAACATCTGACAAGATTAGTCATGTTTATACGACATTTTACAAAAGTACAAAATACCAATAACAATACCTTATGATCAGTAATATTGGGACTTTATTTAACGAGGGACTTTAACAATTCAGGTCATTGCTGTCGGAATTTAAAGCTGGACGTATTGAAAATAATTTGCTCGTAGACCTCATATTTCAAGTTTCAGGTTTTTGTGCACACATCATTCATTTTGATCATCATCATTAACCGTTAAATTCGTAAAGTATCCTTTTAGATACACCAGTTGGCTCAGTTAATTTAATATTTTAAACAAATCAGAAGAACACGAACAAAAAGAAATGTGTGTCTAATTATACAATATACCTAATAATAACAGTTGCACAAGATTCCGTTTCCACTGCGGTCCGCCACATGCAAATATCTAAAAGAAGAAATTTGTGTTTTGCCAATTTAAGGGTTAACAAAGGCAGATAGTAAACAAATAGAGGCTGCTGAAATGAAGATGTTGAGAGCAATAGCAGGATACCAAAGAACCGATAAAAAGAAAAACGAAGATATAAGAACAGAACTTAATACATTTAGGGCCACATGCAAATACATTAGTCTCTACTCAAATTACTTCCAATCACTGGTGAGCTGACTCACCGTGAGCAATTGCTGAGATCGAATTAACGGCCGACTTCCCGGTCATGCATGAAAGTTGACGTTTTCGTAATATTGGCAACGAATTGCCCAGAATTCTCAGCGATAAAACCACTTCCGTTATTTTCGTCTGCTATAGAGGACCACATTTACGCTTGCGTCCCGCAAATAATATCGTATACAACGACGTCTGCGTCGCGCAATATTACGCCGATTCTCCTGTTCTTCCAGTTGAATTCTTTGGTAGAGTCTATCAAATTCCTCTTCTCCGTGTATACCGAAAACATGATCGAAGTCTTCAAGGTCCGACATCTTGGATAAAGCAGCAAGGTTTCAAAGTACATCGGTTACCATCGGTTCCCTTCGGGATTTTCACGATAAGTTTCTATCTTGAGCTATGATCTTAAGTTACCTCGTCAGGTAGCTTACAATTATTATCGCATGAATAGATTTCTGAGTAAGCAAAATGTATTTGGATAAAACTTTCTCAGCAGAGAACGCCTTTTACTGTCTAATGCGTTCAAACATTCGACCCTTAATATCTGTGAAAGAATAAAATATTATCGAAATGCTTATCTTCAGCACGTATTACGAATGAATGAACAGCAAATACCAAGAAGAACGTATAATAATAAACCGAAAGGGCAAAGTGTGTTGGGAAGACCATTGAAGAGATGGAAGGAGCAATTCGATCTATAATTAGATCGGAACAGGTCATTGGGCTTAATCCTTGTTGTTGATGATGATGATCATCATCATCGAGGATTAGACCTTAAGGTCTGTTCAGATCTCATGCTAGAATTGGTCTATCAATATTTTACGGGATCTTCCAAGTATATTTCTTCGTCCTAGTGGTTTGTAATGAAGAATCTGTTTCAGAATTCTATTGTTATCCATTCTATTGATGTAGTCCATCAAGTCATCTCTGTATTGTCTGCAATTCTCTCTAATAGTCTGAATTATTTAGTTCACTTCGCATATTTTCATTTCGTTTTCGATCTGTTATTGTACAGCCAGCCACACTCCTCAGAAACCTCATTTCTGACGTTTCTATTCTTCCTTCCTGGTTTTTGGTTAAGATCCAGTGTTCAGATCCATATAGAAGTGTTGGAACCGCCATTGTTTTATAAAATTTTAAAAGTGTCTCCTTTCTAGTTCCTTTGAGACTTCGTTTTATTGTGCCACATATAATTAAATGTATTTACATTGTTTATAATGTCTTCACACATAGAAATGTTGGATGCCCATTTACTAGATGGGAGGATTCATTAAATCCCACTTGATGTGAACACAGGTCAAAAGGCCTAATTTCATGAAGCAGAAGAAGAAGAAGAGATAATGTCTTCACTTTTTCTGTATGATACATTGGATCCCAGGTAATGTCAGGAAAACTTTAAGGCCTAAACGGTCCCGGAAATCATATGGCCATCATCACCATCATCATCCTTATCATTATCATCATCATCATCCTTCACCGGTGTGGAAAGCAATGGGAAGCTACCACACCTATATTTCACTAGTAAAGCTGCAAAGCATAGCATAAAAATACTATGATTGCAGTGAAAGATCTGCCCTCGGGCAGAATTACTATGGATGGATGGACACCTCAATTAGACAATCGGACGAAGTTATGCATCAACTGGCTAGGCGCTATTAAATAAAAAGATATTTTGATGCTATCTGTTGCACTGGTTCATGAAGTATGTGTATGCACACTTTTGGCGCCAAATCTTTAAATATATCCAACCATCCATAGTAATTCTGCCCGAAGGCAGGTCCTTCACTGCAATTATATCATTTCCATGCTATGCTTTGCAGCTTTACTAGGGAATTGTAGGTGTGTTAGCTTCCCGTTGCTTTCCACACCGGTGAAGGATGATGATGGTGATGATGATGATGATGATGATGGTGGTCATATGATTTCGGGGACCGTTTGACCTTAAAGTGTCCCTGACATTTGTCTTACAGGTGAGGAAAAAAAACCTGATAAAAATCTCACCCAGAAAAACTGCCCCGACCGGGGCATCGAACCCGGGCCCGCTTCGTGACAAGGCAGCACGCTACCTCGAGACCACAGCGGTGGACATAAATACAGCCTTATTATTAAAGAAAAATGTAAACGCCATCAGTCCTATCAGAAATTCTATGTTTTTGTAACAAACGGCTACGAAACCAGATCCTCACAAATTCCAATCTACATTTTGCATCATTCTGCTAAGCGCCAAATGTTCCCGCTCTTAGATTGTTGATGCATAACAGTCAAACATGGAAAATAACTTGCAATATCCAGTTTTGTTAGTTTGGCGCTACAATAAATTGACTTAAACTTTAAACGTGTTTTTCTCGAAACTTACATAATGAAGCATAGCCGTTTGATGCATAACGCCATCCAATTTACTAATATGGCAGGTAAAAGTAGTGCCAAGGTTTTTCCAATAGACGGTATCGGTCGAGAAATACCTCATGCATGTTTGTTTACAGTACACCTGGAACTTATCTCGGATTCAGAATACCAAAAAAAAATTCTTCGTTCCCGGCCGGCTTTGTAGCCACAAACATCGGAAACAGATGGGAAAACCTAATCATTAATCTATCTGTACTGACCTTCATGGTCAAGGCTGGGAATCTGTATGTGAAAGCTTTTATATGCAAGTGCGTATAAAAATAATGTATGCACAGCATATCATGCAGTTTTGCCCCTACCTCGCGCATCGCTGGCCACCCGCTTCAAACCACGCACTGTCAATACATTATGTCCGCACATTAAACGCTCGTATAACTCCAATTAACATTAATTAATTATCGATTAACGAAAGCATATATCATTTTTCTCTCCCTAACTTTATCCCAGTTAAACCTTTCCCATTATACAGGATGTAAATAAATTCCCTTTACAGATTTAAGGACGTGTAGTTGGGACCAAGGCTGTTAAAGTCTAGCATTGAAACTCATGTTCGGAAGCCAAGGTCAACTAAATGACTGTAATGCTAAGAAAGAAGAATATAAATACACCGTGTTCCAAAATGGTGGACAGGGTTTTAAGTAGTTGTTATAGCTTTACAAACGAAATTGGATGCATGATTACACTGGTCAACATGATTTTTGTCTCATGAGTATCAATAGTTGTACTTAATGCAGTTTTTTTATCGTGTTTTCAAAATATGTATTCGGAATGTCTCCATCACCCACAGTTTTTTATTTCAATTAATGGATTTAAATGATCATTTTTTAATAAACGTTTCTTCGTCCATTTGTCCATTATAAAATGAAACCAAATGAGCTAACTCAGGAAATTTCAGCTATGGAAAAGAGATATCAAGGCAAATGGAATCCTAATATGCTGGCCGATTATTGTTGGACCATCAAGAAGGATGCTCCACAAGCGAAATATAACAGAAAATCGTCATTTCTTACTTTCTAGGTGAGTCCGAATGTTCGAATATTGTGTAGTTACGAATGTAGAAAATATTAAAGTGTTTGAAATTATAAATCCCTGTCTCTCGAAAACCTTGCGTGATGGAGTAAAACCGATATCATATTTGAATTCAGGAGACAAAAATACTATCAGAATCACATATTCTTCTTTCTGAGACAAAAAAGTTTCTTTTTTGTTACTCAGTGTTATATGCTATAATGAAAGAAAAATTGTGAAAGTTTCATATCCTGTAAGCAGTAATTTGTTTCTTGTCATTATTACGTCGTCAGCGTTAAATATGTGAAAATGGCGACTTTTGCACAGAAGCCATTCTGTGTGTTGCAATTTGCGAGGCCTGGTTCCATTGTTGCAGTGCAGCGAGCTTTCCGACGGCAATTTGGAATTGATCCTCCGCCAGATAAGATTATCCGTCGATGATATAAGCAATTAGAAACAACTAGATGTATCTGTAAAAGGAAAAACCCAGGACGTCCACGAACACCAAATGACGCGTCGGTCCGGATGACATGATTCATTCCCACAGCCTCCACGGTCTCCCGATCTCACACCTTGTGATTTCTTCCTGTGGGGTATGTGAAGGATCATGTGTACGTACCACCACTTCCCGTCGACCTTCCAGACTTGAGAAGAAGGATTGTTGTTGCTGTTGAATCCATTACTCCAAATACGCTGACCAATGTTTGGGAGGAATTCGACTATCGACTAGATATGTACCGTGTAACGAAAAGTGCTCACATCATATACTTATAAAGTATGTTATGAAAATCGAAGAGTTTCTCTTTAATCCCACGTAACTTTTGTTCATATATATATATATATATATATATATATATATATATATATATATATATATATGTCCCGCGCCGTAGCCGAGTGGTTAAGGCAGGAAGCCTTGGCGCAGAGCTACGGGACTTGCGCTGATTCGAGTCTCCATGGGGGAAGACATTTTCTCATGGTATTTCGACCAGTATGGGACCGGTGCCCACCCAGCATCGTGAGGCATTTGGGTAGCTACAATAAGTAGCGGCTCCAGGTTGAGAAAATCAGCTATAACGGCTGGGGGACTCGACATGCTGACCACATGTCACCCCTACACTGGCTGATCATCTACCTCTGTGACTGACACATGTGGATGAGATGCCGGCTGGTAGGCTAAGGGCCTTCTAGGCCTGTCGCGCCAGGAGTTTATATATATATATATATATATATATATATTATTAGATACAACTTTTTTCATTAGAGGATTGCCTCAAGGACAAAGTGATACAGACAATTTTTGGAATTGATGAAATACATTTCGTAAATACATTTTAAAAAATCAAATTGTAGGCCTAATTGAAGTATACAGACTATAAAGTAGAAATTTTGTAAATATGGTTTCTTAAAATTGAAATTGATCCCGTAATGGCAGCGATGGCAATTTTAGAAAGATACACTCTGTCCAAATCTAAGGAATTCCAAAATTTGGCTAAGAATCCTGGTATAGTACCTCTTGCCCCGATCATCAATCCTATGACAGTTATACTATCTAAGGAAAATTAAATAACTTTGAAACCCCGTCCATCATTTTGGAACATCTTGTATGTATCCCTTTAATTGTCAAAACATCAATTTCTCGTGTCAGTTATTTAAATGTGGCGGACCGCACTGAAAACCAAATCACGCATAGCTGTTACTATTAAGTATATTGTGTAAGTCGACACACATTTAAGTTATTCTAGGGCAAGGATTTTAATGCAGTAGAAGTTACGATTGTGATACAGTACAATTTAAAGTAAAACTTCTGTCTTTTGTCTTGGTTTCACATACAAACAGTTGAATAATACAATGAAAAGTTAGACTTCTGAATGTCTTTTGTCTTGGTATCAGACACAAACAGTTGAATAATACAATGAAAAGTTAGACTTCTGAATGTCTTTTGTCTTGGTTTCACATACAAACAGTTGAATAATACAATGAAAAGTTAGACTTCTGAATGTCTTTTGTCTTGGTATCACACACAAACAGTTGAATAATATATACTAGCCGTGTTACAATCTTAACTTTTAGTACAATAAAACCCTTGCCCTAGTATTACTACTCATTTGTTTTCTTCTGTTTCATTAACCCATCCATCCATAGTAATTCTGCCCGAGGACAGGTCTTTCACTGCAATAATAGCATTTTCATGCTATGCTTTGCAGGTTTACTGGGGAATTTTAAGTGTGGTAGCTTCCCGTTGCTTTCCACACCGGTGAAGGATGATGATGAAAAGGATGATAATGATGACCGGATGATTTTTAGGGACCGTTGGGCACTAAGCTTCCTGGAATTCGTTTTACAGGTGAGGAAAAACCCTGGAAAAAACTCACCCAGGAGACTGTCCCTATCGGGAATCGAACCCGGGCCCGCTGCGTGATGAGGCAGCACGCTACCTCGAGACCACAGTGGTGATCTAGCCTATAGGATGGATTGCCAATCAAAGAGTTAATAATTGTAGACAAGTATTAAGAATCATTCCAAAATGTATAAAATACTTCGAAATATTTGTAAAAATGAAAAAGCTTTATACTGCAACAGTGTCGTAAGAATGTTGTATGGAAAAGCATAGAGTAAATTATTTGAATTTGGAGCCGTACATTAAATAGTACATTATTTATATATCTTTATGTGTGTGGCCGGAACATGTCAGAAAAATGTAGGTGAAGTCGTTTTGAATCGCTGATTGTATCTATAAATAATATGTTAATAAAAGGTTCCTTTGTTGACAAATGAAGGTCAGTTAGGTATATGTACTTGGTGATGGTGCCCACGACTTAATCAATAAGTCGTAAAAACGGGTTTCCGGAGCAAATACTTTTAGATCAATTCCCATTCAAATGGTGAACATTTTTCTCGATCTACATTTTTTAAACAGTGGGCGTAATTATTTATGCTGTTATTTTTAGATTTATATATATTTATATGTCATAACTATATTTTTGACATTTGGCAATGAAGGAAAATATGATATGAAAAGAAAAATGAATGATTGAGTCGAGATTTGAACCCGAGTCTCTAAACTCTGTACGTTTAGCGCTCTAACGACTTGAGCTACCCAAGTTTTCCAACACAAACATACATATTTCTTATATATATAGTATTCTCATATATAGCCTCTATATATATATATATATATATATATATATATATATATATATATATATACACCAGCTAATACCCGGCGTGCGCTGCTACGCCTAAATAAATGAAAATTAATGTGATTTTATGTTTAGTTGAGTAAGTGATAGGAAAAATAATCATAAATTTATATTTTTAGATACCCCGTGCTGATTGCCCGGCGTTGTCCCGGGAATCTATTTATCCCGATCTTCTTGACACAAATGAGCTGATACACGAAAATTAATGTTTTATATCTATTAATTAAATAAAAATGAAACTTAGTTTTATTTTATTTTCATATTTATGTTTAGTTAAATAAAAATAAGGAAAAAATTATATGGCAATTATTTTTAAATACCCCGTGCTGTTTACTCGACGTTGTCCGGAAATCTACTCATCCCGATCATCTTGGCATAAATGAGGCGAAAGACGAACATTAATGTACTTCTTATGATTAGTTGAATAAGTAAAATTAAAAATAATTATAAATGTATATCGTAATTACTTTAGATTCCCCGTACTGATTACCCGGTGTTGCCCGGGAATCTACTTATCTCTTCTTGGCATAAATGAGCTAAATGACAAAATTCGTTATTGTGAGTTATCCGTAAAAGAATACCCGCCATGTGCTGCTATGCTTGCACAGGAATCTACGTACTTGTCTGGATCTTCTTGACATCAATGAAAGACAAAAATGGTTATTGTGAGTTATCCGTAAGAGATAAAACATATGCCGTCGTCGACTTTTTTGTAGAGGTTTTTTAAATATTCAATTCTGTGTACATTAATTTTGTGTATTTGTTATGGTTTAGGCAGCGTAAGCCATTTAAGCGTCCAAAGAGCTACTTTTTTTACGTTTTCCACTACAAAGGACGATTTTTAAGGATGTAGGAGTTGACTATCACAACTCTCTTATAGCCTATGTTCATCCCGGGAATCTGAATATTTTGCAAAAAGCCCCATCGCAATCGGATCAACGGTATGGCCGCGCATAAAGTACAAACAAACAAACATTCATTTTCATATATTAGATCTATTTATTTTATTTATTCAATGCCACAACGTTGTCATTTTGACATTATGGTATCCTACTCCTAGCATGGCGTTATGATAACCCACTTCTGAGGTCTGAGGTGGAGTTTACGCTGCCCCGATGATATATGATAGGTGATGACGATGATAATGATCCGCCAGTAGAGGCTTTATTCTTAAATTTAATGAATGTATTAATGATGACTATTTAACTCATGCCCCAAATGGGAGTCAGTGACCAATCACGTTTCAGTGATTTCTGTTTTACAACCAATCAGAGTCGTGTTTCACGAAATATTTATCAGTGTTATAATTACCATATTAAAGAAAGCTCCTCCTTTTTAATATTCTGAACAGGTCTGACCATTATTTTGCAGTGACTGAGCCTGTGAGAAATACGGCTACCAGATTGTATATATAGTGCATGAATATCAACACATGCCGCATGCGGGAGTTAATATAAAAACATTTGTCGCAATTGATTATACCACCAGAAAAAGAAACCACTGTTTGCACTTTCTTAAATGTATTTTTTCCCAGGTAACAATCCAGAAAAATATAATTGTCATGTTTACATCATACGACATCAGAAATGAATTAATATACAGTTTGATGTGTTTCATTTTTTCTCCACTAGAGAGCATTCTTACAATATTGCGTTCCTTTGGCAATAAATAGTATGATCTGGTTGCAGTGATAAACAAAAGAAGCAGTAGAAGCGTACCTATCGTTTCTCATTTGTTTTCAAACATCGCCGTTTACATTAAATATATAAATATTTTAAAATAACTATAATTAAATAATGATTTGTGAGTAAACAGCTTAATTTTATTCGTTAAATAGTCCTAACAAATGCCACTCTTGATTTCCAAATTCTCTAGATAAATTCACTCCTCAATTCGAGAGTCGTGAATTTATCGATAATTTTAAAATCACTCGTGGCATTACTTATGATAATGATGGTCAGATGATGTTTGGGGACCGTTTGGGCCTTAAAGTTTCCAGACATTTGTCTTACAACTGAGGAAAAACCCCGGAAAAAACCATCACTCTGGAAATAATAATGGATACAAATAATAATAATAATAATAATAATAATAATAATAATATAATGTTTTATTTCACGCCGTAGCGTAGTGGTTAAGGCACTGCGCTACAAGCCGGAAGGTCGAGGGTTCAAGTCCCGTTGGGGTCAGGATTTTTAAACTGACCCAAAACCTTCTGGCGGCACTATGACCCTGGGGTCGACTCAGCCTCTAACGGAAATGAGTACCAGACGCTTGTTCTGGGGGTAAAGGCGGCCGTCACGCAGGGCTGACAACCCGGCTGACATAAGTGCCGATTGTCTAGAAAAAGTGGGAGCCTTAACCTCCTACTACCCCAAGGGCCTCCTGAGGCCTGTTGTGGGATCACTTTACTATAATGTTTTATTTATCCTGGCAGAGTTAAGGCCATAAGGCCTTCTTCTCCACTCAACCAGCACAAATACAAATAAATATTTGACAAAAAATATATATATGGTATGATAAGAAAAATAAATGCCTCGACAGGATTCGAACCCGGAACTCTGAGTCTGTACCTCGAATCCCGTCCACGCATTTATTTTTCTTATCATACCATATTAAGCTTGCATTGGTCAATGTTAAACATTTAATTATAACACACATATATATATATACACACATACAGTCCACCGCTGTGGTCTCGAGGTAGCGTGCTGTCTTGTCACGCAGCGGGCCAGGGTTCGATCCCTGGTCGGGCAGTTTTTCTGGGTGAAGTTTTTATCGGGGTTTTTCCTCACCTGTAAGACAAATGTCAGGAAAACTTTAAGTCCCAAACGGTCCCCGAAATCATATGGCCATCATCATCATCATCATCCTTCACCGGTGTGGAAAGCAACGGTAAGCTACCACACCTACAATTCCCTAGTAAAGATGCAAGCACAGCATGGAAATACTATGATTGCAGTGAAGGACCTGCCTTCGGGTAGGATGGATATATATATATATATATATATATATATATATACACACACAAGGTCTATACTAACTATAACTAACTAACAACTAACTCACTGGCACTATCGAACCCCTAGGTTCATGCCCGCGCGGACATAAGTTCCCCATATATCCCTATCCTGAGCTAATGTTTTCCAATCATCCCCTGTATAATCTACTTCCCTGAAATCATAGTTAATGTTATTCTCTCACCTCATTCTTGGTCTACCAACTGGATGTTTTCCCTCCGGTTTTCTTACAAGAAGCTTCTATGCACGTCTTTCATTCCACCATTCGTGCCACATGTCCTGCACATCACAGTCTACGAGACTTAACTGTTCTCATTATATCTGGCTTCCTATAAAGACCATATAAGTCACTGTTATGCAGTCTTCTCCATTCACCTGTATGTTCATCTCTCTTTGGTTGAAAAATTTTCCTAAGAACTTTATTCTCAAATACTCGTAATCTCCTTTCCTCCCTTAAAGTAAGAGTCCATGTTTCGGATCCATATAATATAACTGGTAGAATAATAGTTATATATATTTTCAGTTTAACGTTTTTTGAAAGAGTTGGGACGTCAAGTCTCTGCAATGCATAATAGCATGCATTTCCAGAATTGAGCCTATGTTTAATTTCTTTGTGCATCTCATTCCTGTTTGTGATTATTGTACTTAGGTATTTGAATTCAGCCACTTCCTCAAAATCTCCCTCATTTGTCATTAGCTGTTCATTTCCATTATATAATGTATTTTTATGTGTGACCATATATTTAGTTTTATTGACATTTACTTCCAGTCCCACTATACTAACTATAAAGAGTTAAAATACATTAAATGTATTATTGTAAATTTCATGTACAAACAACATTTTATACGATAATAACAATAATAAGACTTACGATGATAATAATAATAGTAATAATAATAATAACAATAATCTAAATAAGATAAATTATACGAGAAACGCCAATTAATATATATACCTTACACTGGGTAATGATGAAGTCGAGGTTAGAGCAAATATAAATTTAGATTTATTTTAAAAGAAGCCAATGTCCGGCAGCCCCTTATTTCTTGTGGTAGGGAATTCCAGTTGCGAGAAGTGAAGATGGTATATGACATGGAGTGATAATAATAATAATAATAATAATAATAATAATAATAATAATAATAATAATAGCTTTATTTTACCTGGCAGAGTTAAGGTCTTAAGGCCTTGTCTACCACTCAACCAGGTTTAAAAAAATACAAAAGAAAAGTCTTAAATCTAAATTACAATATGTATATATAAACGATTACAAGTTATGAATACAATACAATTAATATTTATAATGTATTTTGATTTACTCTAAATTTAACGAATTAAATATATAATATGTACAAAATATATAAAAAACGAGGAAAAGATTAATGACATAGTATAAAATTAAATAAATAGAGAAAAATTAATTATTAGACAACAGGTAACTGTATAAGCGTGACTTAAAGGTGCCAAGTGTGCGGCAACCCCTGATATCTTGAGGAAGGAGATTCCAGGAGCGGGCGGAGGCTACTGTGAAGGAAGTAGAATAGGAGGAAGTGCTATGAAGAGGAATTGTTAGCAGACTGCTATCTTGTGACCTAGTGTCAATATTGTGGTAGGAGGATAACTTCTCAAATCTGGACGCCAGGTAAGTAGGAATGTAGGAATTCAGAAGCTTGAAAAGTAGCGAAAGAGAGTGCAATTTACGTCTGTCAGTAAGACGGAGCCAAGAGAGGTTATTAAAGTGTTCGGAAATATGGTCATAACGGCGGATATTGAAAATGAATCGAATGCAAGCATTATGAACACGCTGCAGTCTCTGCGACAAGGCATAGTTTAGATCATTATATATAATGTCACAATAATCGAAGTGTGGTAACACAAGATTCTGCACTAGGATTTGTTTTAACGAAACTGGGAGAAAATTCTTTAAACGTCTAAGATAATGTAAGATGGAGAAAGTCTTTTTACATATGTGTTTTCACTTGTGTTTGCCAGGTTAAATTTGCGTCTAGATGTAGTCCAAGATCTATTACTGAAGAAGAATAAGGGATAATTATATTATTTATAGTAATGTTTGGAAGTGTAGATATGTCAAAGGTTGTAAGCGTCTTTGTTGTCCCATTAGAATTACTTGTGACTTGTTAGGATTTAGATTTAGACCGATACTTGAAGACCAGTTAAAGATGGATATGAGATCGTCATTCATTTTCATCAAGCTGTTATAGAGAGAATGAGGAGGTGAATGTAGGTAAATTTGGAGATCATCAGCATAGAGGTGATAACGGCAGTGCTTTAGTACAGTTGGCAAATCATTTATGTAGATTGAGAAAAGAAGAGGTCCGAGTACACTGCCCTGGGTGACTCCAGCCGGCACGTTACGCCAAGTCGAAGATCTAGAGTTTAATGAAACGTATTGTTGACGACCGTGCAGGTATGAGTCGAACCAGGATACAGCGCTGTCAGACAAATGTAGGTGCTTGAGCTTTATCATAAGTAAGTCGTGGTCTACTGTGTCAAAAGCTTTGCTGAAGTCAAGTAAGGTTAAAGGAGTCAATTGACGTCTGTCCACGGCTTCACGAATATCTTCGGTAATTTTTAGCAAAGCTGTGGTTGTGCTATGACCAGATCTAAAGCCGGATTGATAAGGATCAAGGAGGTGATTTTCTTGGAGATAATCAGTCATTTGCTTATGTACAATATATTCCAGGGCTTTAGATAATGTCGGAAGGATGCTAATCGGTCGGAAGTCATTACAGTTAGTAGAATGTTTCCATACAATAGGGAAGATAGAAGTTATAAGGGAAGCATTGAAAATATGAGTCACTGTGGGTAGAATAATTCACTGTGGGTAGAATGTCCTATGTTGCGGTATATTAAGTAAGAGACTATGTTGTGATCTTGTGTATAAGTTATGGTTGGAGGATACATAGATACTGGAAACAAGTATTGACATCATCAACATGGTCCTCCTTTGTTTTAATTATAGAAAAGAGACGAAATTACATTAAAAATTGCAGGCTATCAGAAATGAGGTTTTCAGATAACTTCAGAGTTGCACCAGGTTAGATAAATTTAAAAATGTGGATATAAGAAAATAATTAAATAAAATATCATTAGAGGGAAGTATTCATCATTATAGGGATCAACGGATTGAGCACCTAGAAAGAATGAGCTAAAATTGTATTACTAGAATAATTCTTGATTATAAAGCAGGAGGAAGGAGAGATTTGGGAAGACCACACAAGTTGCCAATTCTTTAATAGACATCTTCTAAAAACTCGCTTCTTCAGATTAAAAACTAGAAGATTTAGTGATGCAAAACCGAAATGTATTTATAATAATTTCTAGATATCTAAGATGATTTTCTAAATTTTGCATTAAATCTATAGTATCTAAACATACATTTCCCCACTACACAGTTCCTATACTAAACATACATTTCCCACTACACAGTTCCAATACTAAACATAAATTTCCCCACTACACAGGTCCAATACTAACCATACATTTCCCACTACATAGTTCCTATACTAAACATAAATTTCCCCACTACACAGTTCCTATACTAAACATACATTTCCCCACTACACAGTTCCTATACTAAACATACATTTCCCCACTACACAGGTCCAATACTAAACATAAATTTTCCCACTACACAATTCCTATACTAAACATAAATTTCCCCACTACACAGGTACAATACTAAACATACATTTCCCACTACATAGTTCCTATACTAAACATAAATTTCCCCACTACACAGTTCCTATACTAAACATACATTTCCCCACTACACAGTTCCTGTACTAAACATACATTTCCCCACTACACAATTCCTATACTAAACATACATTTCCCCACTACACAGTTCCTATACTAAACATACATTTCCCCACTACAAAATTCCTATACTAAACATACATTTCCCCACTACACAATTCCTATACTAAACATACATTTCCCCACTACACAGTTCCTATACTAAACATACATTTCCCCACTACACAGTTCCAATACTAAACATAAATTTCCCCACTACACAGTTCCTATACTAAACATACATTTCCCCACTACACAGTTCCTATACTAAACATAAATTTCCCCACTACACAGTTCCTATACTAAACATACATTTCCCCACTACACAGTTCCTATACTAAACATACATTTCCCCACTACACAGTTCCTATACTAAACATACATTTCCCCACTACACAATTCCTATACTAAACATACATTTCCCCACTACACAGTTCCTATACTAAACATACATTTCCCCACTACACAATTCCTATACTAAACATACATTTCCCCACTACACAGTTCCTATACTAAACATACATTTCCCCACTACACAGTTCCTATACTAAACATACATTTCCCCACTACACAGTTCCTATACTAAACATACATTTCCCCACTACACAATTCCTATACTAAACATACATTTCCCCACTACACAATTCCTATACTAAACATAAATTTCCCCACTACACAGGTACAATACTAAACATACATTTCCCCACTACACAGTTCCTATACTAAACATACATTTCCCCACTACACAATTCCTATACTAAACATACATTTCCCCACTACAACAGTTCCTATACTAAACATAACATTTCCCACTACACGAGTACATATACTAAACATACATTTCCCCACTACACAGTTCCTATACTAAACATACATTTCCCCACTACACAGTTCCTATACTAAACATACATTTTTCCCCACTACAACATTTCCTATACTAAACATACATTTCCCCACTACACAATTCCTATACTAAACATAAATTTCCCCCACTACAACAGTTCCTATACTAAACATACATTTCCCCACTACACAATTCCTATACTAAACATATCATTTCCCCACTACACAGTTCCTATACTAAACATACATTTCCCCACTACACAATTCCTATACTAAACATACATTTCCCCACTACACAGTTCCTATACTAAACATACATTTCCCCACTACACAGTTCCTATACTAAACATACATTTCCCCACTACATAGTTCCTATACTAAACATACATTTCCCACTACACAGTTCCAATACTAAACATAAATTTCCCCACTACACAGGTCCAATACTAAACATAAATTTTCCCACTACACAATTCCTATACTAAACATAAATTTCCCCAACTACACAGGTACCTATACTAAACATACATTTCCCCACTACATAGTTCCTATACTAAACATACATTTCCCACTACACAGTTCCAATACTAAACATAAATTTCCCCACTACACAGGTCCAATACTAAACATAAATTTTCCCACTACACAATTCCTATACTAAACATAAATTTCCCCCAATACACAGGTACAATACTAAACATACATTCCCACTACATAGTTCCTATACTAAACATAAATTTCCCCACTACACAGGTCAAATACTAAACATACATTTCCCACTACATAGTTCCTATACTAAACATAAATTTCCCCAATACACAGGTACAATACTAAACATACATTCCCACTACATAGTTCCTATACTAAACATAAATTTCCCCACTACACAGTTCCTATACTAAAGATACATTTCCCCACTACACAGTTCCTATACTAAACATACATTTCCCCACTACACAGTTCCTATACTAAACATACATTTCCCACTACACAGTTCCAATACTAAACATAAATTTCCCCACTACACAGGTCCAATACTAAACATAAATTTTCCCACTACACAATTCCTATACTAAACATAAATTTCCCCAATACACAGGTACAATACTAAACATACATTCCCACTACATAGTTCCTATACTAAACATAAATTTCCCCACTACATAGTTCCTATACTAAACATAAATTTCCCCACTACACAGGTCCAATACTAAACATACATTTCCCACTACATAGTTCCAATACTAAACATACATTTCCCCTCTACATAGTTCCTATACTAAACATAAATTTCCCCACTACACAGGTCCAATACTAAACATACATTTCCCACTACATAGTTCCTATACTAAACATAAATTTCCCCACTACATAGTTCCTATACTAAACATAAATTTCCCCACTACACAGGTCCAATACTAAACATACATTTCCCACTACATATTTCCAATACTAAACATACATTTCCCCTCTACATAGTTCCTATACTAAACATAAATTTCCCCACTACACAGGTCCAATACTAAACATACATTTCCCACTACATAGTTCCTATACTAAACATAAATTTCCCCACTATACAGGTCCAATACTAAACATACATTTCCCCACTACACAGTTCCTATACTAAACATAAATTTCCCCACTACACAGTTCCTATACTAAACATAAATTTCCCCACTACACAGGTCCAATACTAAACATACATTTCCCCACTACACAGTTCCTATACTAAACATAAATTTCCCCACTACACAGGTCCAATACTAAACATAAATTTCCCCACTACACAGTTCCTATACTAAACATAAATTTCCCCACTACACAGGTCCAATACTAAACATACATTTCCCCACTACACAGGTCCAATACTAAACATACATTTCCCCACTACACAGTTCCTATACTAAACATGAATTTCCCCACTACACAGTTCCTATACTAAACATACATTTCCCCACTACACAGTTTCTATACTAAACATGAATTTCCCCACTACACAGTTCCTATACTAAACATACATTTCCCCACTACACAGTTCTTATACTAAACATAAATTTCCCTACAACATGTCCTCAAAGTCTGTAATGAAAATTTAGTTATATCCTGTATATTAACGTTTTAAATAAGTTCGTTAATATAGATGAATGTTTGGGGGATTATGGTTACATTTTAATAAGCTAAATTTTAATGCTAGACTGTTGCTGTAACAACAGTATTTAAATAATTTAAATCGGCTTAAAACAGTAATACATAAATCATATGGGAATTTATTTATTTAATAAAATACCAATTCTAGATATGATTTTGTTACTTTAAAAAGTGTTTAACGATGCCTATGAATTCAATAATAATGATTCTCTTTTGTCAAACAGGCCCATATATGCCTATATTTAAGATGTAAAGGTAAAGTGATCCAACAGCAGACCTCAGGAGGAGATTAGGATTCCCTACTTTTTACATAATCGGCAAGGGTTGTCAGCACTGCATCACGGCCGTCTTTATTCCCAGAACAAGCGTCTGGTACTAATTTTCATCAGAGGCTGAGTTTACCTCAGAGTCATTTTGCCACCAGAAGGTTTAAGAATCATTACCTCAACCGGACTCGAACTCCAGACCTTCCGGCTTGAATCATATTGACTTAACCAACACGCTTTATTAGAAAACCGAACTAAAAAATGAAAAATAATTTTAATTTCCAACACGCTTGGGATAAAATTAAAGTGGCCAACAAAAAAATCATCTCCAAGACATCTAGAATAAAACTAGAGTTATCTAAAAAAAAACCATCAAAAGCGTGTGGTGCTCTATATCAATTAATATATTTGATAATAAACAGATATTGGTAAAAGTAAAGTCTCTAAGAAGGAAACGTAAAAACCATAAAAAGCACCGCACGCTATTGATAGTAATTTTTTTTTTGTAGATAACTCTAGTTTTATTCTAGATGTGTTGGAGATGATTTTGTTGTTGACCACTTTAATTTCATCCCAAGCGCGTTGGAAATTAAAATTATGTTTCATTTTTTAGTTCGGTTTTCTAATAAAGCGTGTTGTTTTAGTTTTTTTAACTATTATTTAGTTTTAGGAATATTACACAATGCAGTGTTTTTTCTTCAACCCAAAGTGATTTGTCGCCAGAGGTTCCTGTCTAAAGTATATTGTTCCCTCAATCTCTAGCTTCCATACTTCTCTTCACTCCATCCATACATCGTTCTCTAGGCTTGTCTCTTCCAGTTCTTCCATTAGCTTTCCAATTACGGATCTTCTTTGGTATTCTCTCTTCTTCCATTCTTATGAGGTATCCATACCATTTCAAACATTTTTTCTGTTTTTCTTAATATTTTTTTAACTTGCATTATGTCCCTTACTGTACTGTTTCTGACCTTATCCCTTCTTGAAATTCTTGTCGATCGCCTCCAAAAATCCATTTCTACTGCTAACAGCTTGTTGCCTTGTTTTTTACTTACTGTCCAAGTTTCAGACCCATATAATAAAATAATTATAATAATAATAATAATAATCTTATTCTTGTTCTTCCTTTCATGTGATAGACCTAGTGGTCTGCTACGGTCTCAATCCAACGTTTGAAGGGTCTGCTCAAACATCTCTTGCCTGGTGGCTGGTAATTTAAGATTTGACGTGGTATTCTTGTTCTGCTCATTCTTCTTACGTGAGATTTCCAGTTGTTTCTGTATTTTTGCACATATTCCATGATTGATTCTATTTGTAATTCTTTGAGAATCTCAGAATTTCTTGCATGGTCTGTTCTTAAGTAACCTGCAGTATGTCTCATAAATTTCATTCCCGCTGCAGTTAGTCTTTGTTCATCTACACTTCGAATTGTCCAGGCCTCACTGCCGTAACATAATATTGGTCTGGCCAGTGTTTTGAAAAATTCTGGTTCGTGTGTGTTGCTGCACTGTGTTTGGCTTGAAAATATAGTTTATACTTCCTGTTACTCTGTTAAATGTTATAATTTTTGACTAAAATCTTTTTCATCTTCATATGTTACTTGGTATCCGAGATAGTTAAATGTGCTAGTTTGTTCTTCTTCTTCAGCTTTCCCCCACTTATAGGTTTGCCGTCTTCAGTTTCCATTTATCTCTATCATTCCAATCTCCCTCCTCCAAATTCCTATCATCCATTATGGTTCTGACGTAAGTTTTCCATTTCCATCTTGGTGTGCCATGTTTATTTCTTCCAGGGGGTTACTATTGGTATATATTTTTTGGCCATCTTTCATTTTCCATTCTTTGTACATGGCCATACCATTTAAGCGTTTGATTTTCAATCCTCTTAACAACAGATGTGGTGACATTCATTTCTCTCCAAAGGAATTAATTTCTTATTTTATCCTATCTTGTTTTTTGGAGGCTTCTTCTAAAATAATCAAATTCAACTGTTCTAATTTTATTCTTTTGTAATTCCGTCAAAGACCAAGTTTCACTTCCATATGACGAAATATTCTGTATTATGCTCTTATAAATTTTCATTTTAGTTTCCTTTGTAATATTTTTGTTCCAAATTATTCCATGTAATGTCTTAGTTGCATTTTTTGCCATTGCAATTTTAGTTTGTACATCTCTCTCACAGGTACCTAAACTTGTAATTATTGACCCAAGATATTTAAAAAATTCACTTTTTTTTTTATTTTCCCTGTTTCGAGTATGAGGTCATCCACATCCTTTCCCAAACACATATAGGCCTATTCTGTTTTCTGTACATTTATATTCAGTCCCCATTTTTTATATTCTTCCATAGTTTATTTATCATATATTTCATATCATCTTCATCACCTGCAAAAATTATTTGATCATCTGCAAACAACAATGAATGCAGTAATTTTGCTCCTATAGGAATACCCATTTCAGAACATTTTTATACCCTAAGTTAAGAGCCTGGTCTAAATAAATGTTAAAAAGAATTGGTGACAAACTGCATCCCTGCTTAAGGCCTTTATTCACTGTGAATTCCTCTGTTCTAATATTGTTCCTGGTTCTAAAATATTTTATTGTTATTATTATTATTATTATTATATCTTCTTCTTCTTCCTTCCAAGTATTAGGCCAAGGCCTGTTACGATCCTATAGAAAATTTTCCCTCCAGCGTTTCATAGGACGGCCCAGTGATCTTCTTCCTCTTGGTATATAATTATAAACAGCTTTGGGGATCCGATTTGAACTCATTCTTTCTAGATGGTGTTTCCAATTTAGTTGGTACTGTTTAATATATTCCAAAATTGGCGTAGTCTTCAATTCTTTTAAGATATCGGTGTTCCTTTTCCGATCCCATCTGGTGTTAACCCACTGTTCTGCGCATGAATCTCATTTCACAAGCCGTTATTCTGCTTTCATGTTGTCTTTTTAGTGTCCATGATTCACTACCTTAGGTCAACACTGGTCTAGCCAAAGTGTTATATAAACGTAATCTGGTGTTTTTTTGTACAAGGGATGGTTTCATAACTTGATTAATAATTCCTAAACTTTTATTATAACTAGTAATTTTTTCAGGGATATCCTTTTCATCCGCAAATAGAGAGATAATATCCAAGATATTTAAATTGATTAGATCTCTCTAAAATTTTATTCTGGACACAGATTTTACTTTGTATGGGGTCCTTCCCATGAAATGCGATAATTTTAGTTTTGTTAATTGACATTTCCATATTAAATTTGGCACCTATTTATTTGCAAATTATAAATTGATCGTTGCAAATCATTTTCGGAAAGTGCCAGAAGAGCTAAATCGTCTGCAAAAAGAATAGCATCGAGTTTGATGTTCCTATTGATGGGTATATATCCTCGCTGTGTTTTCCTCCATTCATTTATTAATTTATTCATATATATATATATATATATATATATATATATATATATATATATATAATGAAAAGCACCGGTGAAAGTCCACATCCCTGTCTTACTCCAGTGTATTATTATTATTATTATTATTATTATTATTATTATTATTATTATTATTATTATTATTATTATTATATATAAATGGATTGCGCACAAATGTGCAAAGGTGATAACACAGCTAAAAATCACTAATACTAACTTGGTCTTGCGTAATCACAAATTGTTTTTGTTCTTTGTGTACATGTTTCGATGTGATATCTTTCGCATTTCTGTTCACACACTTCGCATATGCATGACATCTTCGGGTCATGGAATGTTTTATCTCTACACATTAGGTGGTGGAATCCATGCACGCTTAATCTTGTAATGACGTGTCGTATCTGGAAATTTGCTTCTGCCCAGTTCCTATCTATCATCGCTCCGATTATTATTATACTTACTTACTCACTGGCACTATCGAGCCCGTAGGTTCATGGCCGCGCGGACATAAGCTCTCCATTTATCCCTATCCTGAGCTAATGCTTTCCAATCATCCCCTGTATAATCTACTTCCCTCAAATCATAGTTAATGTTATTCTCCCACCTTATTCTTGGTCTACCAACTGGGCGTTTTCCCTCTGGCTTTCCTACAAGAAGCTTCCATGCAAGTCTTTCATTCCCCATACGTGCAACATGTCCTGCCCATCGCAGTCTACGAGACTTAACTGTTCTTATTATATCTGGCTTTCTATAAAGACCATGTAGTTCATTGTTATGTAGTCTTCTCCATTATTATTATTATTATTATTATTATTATTATTATTATTATTATTATTATTATTATTATTATTATTATTATTATTCATGTTCTTCAAAATCGGACCATAAATTCGACCAGCAGAGGATTCTGTTTAATACTCAGTTCCTGTGATACATACTTTTTTTATATTTCTGACTATAAAGTTTTATATGTTTTGGTCGTGTGAAGATACATATCTAAGAGATACATTGGTTATTAGACATGAAAGTTATCATGCGATATAAATTCAGTGCATAAGTTGGCTTCCCAACAGATTCAGCGCGTGTCACTATATGAGAGTGTGCATATTTGTAACGTACGTTACAGCGTGCGCGTGACCTGACTCTCAATGTGACAGCAACGCGATGATGTGAACGCGACATAAAACACAAAGTGTTTATAGTCAAGAAGACAACCTAAGAAATTATTTTGTCAGCACTGCATACAGTAGGGCAGCTTCTAGAATGTAAGAATTTATTTCATTCCACTTCAACATTTTGTTAGCGGCGCAAAATAAAATATAATAATAATAATAATTATTATTATTATTATTATTATTATTATTATAATACAGTGATCCCACAACAGGCCTCAGGAGACCCTTGGGGTAGTAGGAGGTTAAGGCTCCCACTTTTTCTAGACAATCGGCACTTGATGTCAGCCGGGTTGTCAGCCCTGCGTGACGGCCGCCTTTACCCCCATAACAGGGGTCTGGTACTCATTTCCGTTAGAGGCTGAGTCGACCCCAGGGCCATAGTGCCGCCAGAGGGTTTGGGTCAGTTTAAAAATCCTGACCCCAACGGGACTTGAACCCTCGACCCTCGGGCTTGTAGCTCAGTGCCTTAACCACTACGTTACGGCGTGCCCCATAATAATAATAATAATAATAATAATAATAATTATTATTATTATTATTATTATTATTATTATTATTATTATTATTATTATTATTATTATTATTAATAAAGACCCTTCTTCTTGTCAGCCCATGTTTCCCTTAACAGAGATTTAGGCGCTCTCCCTCTACAGGGAAGAATTTCAACCATACTAATTTAGTTACACTTGTTTTCGTATAGATGCCATTTTGAGTTGTCGGTGGTCAACGTTCCGCCTCACACTGACATCTAGGAAACCAAGGTAGTACTAGGACGGGAAAATTCGGTAAATTTTGCTTATAGGCCTTTTCATTCAGGCTTAAGGATCTTTTACGAGCCTGAAAATCTTCAGACTCGGGACCCACGGCTTAAAGTCGCTCCCGGAGGACTTGCTCCTTGGATTTTTCCATCCTAAAAAAAAAATCCATCGACCCCAGCCGGGTTTGAACCCGCGACCCTCGGGACCAGAGGCAAGGAGCATAACCACTAGTCCACCTCAAAGAACAAAACAAGAAGAAACACTAGATTGAAGTTTTATAAAACATTGGAGGTTCCTGCAATACTTTATGGGAGTGAAACTTGGGTAATGACCAAACAATTACAAGGTAGAATTCAAAGCGTAGAAATGAACTTCCTTAGAAAAACAAAAGTCTGCACAAGATTGAATCGGATAAGGAACGAATATATAAGAATAGAGTTAAATATATATATATATATATATATATATCCATTGAATGATAAAATCAAAGAATATGGAGATAAATGTTTTAGACATGTAGAAAGAATGAATGTAACAAGATTACAAAAAACAGCATTTAACTACAAGCCAAGAGGTACAAGGAATGTAGGAAGGTCAGTGAAATGATGGACAGCACAACTGAGTGGCGGAACAGGCAATTCGCCTAGTCTGTGAAGTGAAGAAGAAGATTATTATTATTATTAATGGCATAGCCCAATGTTGAGCCATAGCCTCTCCTTTGTGGGAGTTACTAGACCAAGTTAATTTTTAGTTACCTTATTTACTCATAGATATCATGGATGGCATGCGGTCAACATACAGACCCAATGAGACATCTAACAGGCAACTAAGGTATATTAGTAGAACATCAAGGTCAGTAAATTTTGCTTAGAGGCATATTTATTCAGGCTTAAGGTTCTTTTACAAGCCTGAAAATTTTCAGACTCGGGATCCAGGCTTAAAGTCCATCCTGGAGGACTTACTCCTAAGACTTTTTCGTCCTAAAAAAATCCATCAACTCCGGCCGGTTTGAACCTGCGACATTCGGAACTAAAGGCAAGGAGCACACCGCGGCCGATAACAACAATAATTATGAATAATAATAATAATAATAATAAATAATAATAATAATAATAATAAAATAATACCAATCCATTAAGGCAGTTTAATATCTCGTCTTTTAGGTACTTTTACGTGCCACACGTCACCCTGGCCTTACAGTAGCACGACCTGTAGGGAGAGGATAATGTTATTCTCTCACCTCATTCTTGGCCTGTCTACTAGGCGATTTCCCTTCGATTTTCTTAAAAGGAGACTGTATCCCCCTCTTATATTCCCCATTCGTACGACTTGTCCTTCCAATCGCAATCTACGAGACTTAACTGTTCTTATTACATCTGACTTCATAGAGCATGTAGCTCACTGATGTGTATGTAGTCTTCTCCATTCACCTGTATGTCCATCGTTCTTTGGTCACTTTTTTCCCTAGGCACTTTATTCTCAAAAACTCGTGTTCTTTTCTCCTCCCTTAAAATAAGAGTCCATGTTTCGCATCCATATAATGTAACTGGTAGAATAACAGTTCATATATTTTCAGTTTAACGTTTTTTGAGAGTTGGGGACGTCATGAGTCTCTGTAATGCATAATAGCACACATTTCCAGAATTCAGCCTATGTTTAATTTCTTTGTGCATCTCATTCCTATTTGTAAATATTATTCCTAGGTACTTGAAATCAGCCACTTCTTCAAAACTTACTTCATTTGTCATTAACTGTCAATTTCCATTATGATATACTGTATTTCTATGTGTGAACCATTTAGTTTTATTGATGTTTACTTCCAGTCTCAATTTCTTAGTGTTACTCAATAGAGTGTGCGTGTTGGACCTTAGTATCTCCTCGCTATTGTTTAATAATATTACATAATCAGCATAAACTAACAGCCTATTACTCCCATTTAGTTGCAGGCTTTGTTCAAAATTAAAATTATTAAATATTTACCTGAAAGGTCCGTCTCCTCAACTTAATTAATTATTTAACTGTAGCGCTTTCGGGACTTGTCCCATCGTCGGCAGGATTCAAAACTGGTGTTTCACTGAAGATGTGGTAGAGGGGGTTACATGTATTGGGTTCGTTTTCGTTTATCAGATTGTCGTTGTTGTGAGCTGCTTTCATGATTTCCAACTCTTCGAGTACGTTTATTTTCGCTGGATTGTTTTCTCTGTGCATTACTCTTAGGGTGTTTTCAATATTTAACATGCGATGTCCTTCATGGATAACGTGTTTTGCATAGCTTGATTTTCCTTCTGCGTGAATAAAGTATCGAAAATGTTCTTTGAATCTGATGTTAAATCTTCCGTTTGTTCTTCCTCCAAATATTTGATGGCATGTTCTAGTTAATAACAGTGATATTATGTGGTAATATAACATTTATAAATCCCAGAATTAGTATATTCAACATCTATTTTACAGTTTTAAGCCTTTTTAGGTATCTAAATTTACATGTACATGCATACGTAGTGTTCTGCCCAATAACAGGTCTTTCACTGCAAACTCAGCATTCTCCACTCTTTCCGTAACTCAGTTTTTCCTGATTGTATCTGCATACAAACCATATATCTTAATATTGTCTATCATCTGATGTCTTTTTTCTATCTCTAACTTTCTTTCCGTTGACCATTTCTTCTAGGGCATCCGTCAGCAGGCAGTTTCTTCTTAGCCAGTGGCCAATCCAATTTCTTTTCCTCTTTTATTATGAGTTCCAGCATTGTTCTTCCTTCACCCACTCTGTCTAGTACATATATATATATATATATATATATATATATATATTGTTTGTCCATTTTATACGCTCCATCCTTCTCCATTTCCACATCTCAAAAGCTTACAGTCGCTTTTCCTCATCCCGTCGTAATGTCCACGTTTCTGCACCTTACAATGCTACACTCCACACAAAGCACTTCACTAGTTTCTTCAGTATTTTTTTTTTTTGCCAAAGGTCCGCAGAAAATGGTTATCTTCTTATTAAAAGCTTCTTTTGCCATTGCTATCCTCTGCTTTACTTCTTGACCGCAGTTCATGTTACTACTGACAGTACAACCCAAGTATTTGAATCTCTCCACTTGCCGAATGACCTAATCTTTAACCCACGTGTCTATCTTCCTTGGTTTCCTTCCTATTTACATATTTAAAGCCTAAAATACGAAGTCTAGCAATTACGCCCTGAAAAATGACAATAAAAAAGGTACAGATGCACTTTAAGCCTATCTCTCTTTATCTCACACACATACAGGAAGGGAGGGAGAGAGGGAGACAGTGGGCGGAAAGAAGGTTGAACGCTGGGGAGGTGCACACTTGACACTATTTTTTTGTGAGCAGTAGGAAGAGCTCGGGAATGAAAAAGAATCCATTAGAATTAAACTTCTGAACTTGTCTCTCTCTGTTACAATGCTGGTATCGCCATATGTGCAGGCAATGTGCATTACTCACGACCCGGAAAATTTGCCTAACACGCAGGCGCTCAGGATTAGGAATGATTTACAATGATATTTACTGTCATGAGCCTTGCATTTGCTCGTAATGCTATTGACACGGTCAATAAACAAATTCCACATCATATAAATTACAAGGATGTTAAAGGATATCAATTTGATTTGTGCAGCAACGACAATTTGAAAGCATATGTCAAAAGTTAAGTAGTAATAACTAACTCACTGGCACTATCGAACTCATAGGTCCATGGCCGCACGGACATAAGCTCTCCATACATCCCTATCCTGAACTAATGTTTTCCAATCATCCCCTGTATAATCTACTTCCCTCAAATCATAGTTAATAGTATTCTCCCACTTTATTCTTGGTCTACCACCTGGGCGTTTTCCCTCTGGTTTTCCTACAAGAAGCGTCCATGCACGTCTTTCATTCCCCACTCGAGCCACATGTCCTGCTCATCTCAGTCTACGAGACTTAAATATTCTTATTAAATTTGGCTTCCTACAAATATCATGTAGTTCACTGTTATGTAGTCTTCTCCATTCACCTGTCTCTTCATCTCTTTTTGGCCCAAAAATTTTCCTAAGAACTTTATTCTCAAATCTCGTAATCTCCTTTCCTCCCTTAAAGTAAGAGTCCATGTTTCGAATTCATGTCATATAACTGGTAGAATAATAGTTTTATATATTTTGCGTTTAACGTTTTTTGAAAAGAGTTGGGACGAGATGAGTCGAAATATTCAGAAATATTTATTTATTTAAGCCAATACTCAGACATTTTATCGAATAATAGTCACATGTCTTCTTTGCCTTCCAACATATCTGTCCATTTGTCCCATTCCAACATTTTCTGGAGTGCACATTTTTTTTCAGGTGTTAATAATTCATTCTGTTGGTAGAGCAAAAATGTGGCGGGAGAATTTGACATAAGTAGATTATACAGGGAATGATTAGAAAACGTTAGCTCAGGATAGGGATGTGTGGAGAGCTTATGCCGCGCGGCCATGAACCTATGGATTCGAAGTGACAGTGAGTTAGTTAATGCAAAATCTAATATGTAGCCTATACGAGTAAATTGAAAAGAACAAAACAATTATGTGCCATTTTCTCCTATGTTTGCCAACCGATTTTTTCTTAATTAATAGGTACTGACGAGCTTTAATGTTATCAATAAAAAATTGAAACAGTTAATTCTGCCGTTTTTAACTGCAAGGCAGTTTTTATGGAACATCTCCATGATGCAAGAATAAAATTTCTTCCAGAGAAGCATGTGATGTACAAAGCCCATGTAAAAAAGTGTCTGCCGTTTTTAACTGCAAGGTACTAAAATCCAGTATCATGCGGCAAGCATGGGTAGTGCACGAGGGTCTCTTCGGGCGTGTTTTATATTATTTCTGGTTTCTACTGGTGTGAAGGACAAGGAATTCGGTGATCAGTAGCAATGAGTTGTGTAATTAATTAAAAAGTGTTTATTATGTTAACATCTTAAGAAACAACACAATATTCACAACGAATTAATCTATCTATCTATCTTCGGGTTTTTACAGCTGCTGCCGTCTTCCCGTGCCAAACCTCGAAAGCCTACGGTCTTGGGCATCTTCGATGCTTAGCCCTCATTACTGGCTTCATGTTTTCCTTCCATGTTAACCTTGGTCTCCCTGTTTTCTTCTTTCTGTTCGGATGCCATTCATATAGTTGATTCGGCCATCGCTCATCTTCCATTCTTAAGACATGTCCTAACCACTTTAATTCCTTTTCCTCAATTCTTTCAATTATGCTTTCTTCTGCTTCCATTATGTTTCTAATTTCCTTATTTGTGACATGTTCTAATCTAGACTTTCTGGCACTTCTCCATAAATAATCCATTTCTAGAGCTATTAGTCTATTCTTGTAGTACTTATTGATTGTCCATACCTCACTTCCATACATTGCAACAGATTCCACCAATGTTTAACCAATATTTTTTTTGTGTCTTTCCAAATATGCTTATCCCACCATATGGAATTTAACGATGATATTATTTTGCTACTCAATTCAATTCTATGTTTTATGTTCTCTTTGCCTATACCTTCAATGTTATCCATAATTATTCCCAAATATTTAGTTTGTTTCACTTGCTTTATTTGGATTCCTTCTTCCAATATTAAATTTTCTCCTTCATTGCTATTTATTGCCAGATATTCTGTTTTTTGTAAATTTGCTGTGAGACCCCATGATTCATATGTGTTTTTCAACCTTTTTATCATGAATTCCATATCAAATTTGTCTTGCGCTAAAACCAGTTGATCATCGGCAAATTGTAATGTCAGCAAAAATCTGTTACCTATTGGGATCCCCATACCTTTGCAGCTTTGTTTCCATTTCATTAATATGGATTCTACATAAATATTAAATAAAATTGGTGAAAGACTACACCCTTGTTCACAAGACTACACCCTTGTTCACAATGAATTAATAATATCTTGTAGACTACTTGAACAAAACTAGACTTCCCCAGTATATTTACATAAGAGAGATTAGACAAATGACATCATCCAAAATTGGAAAAGTATTGTTAACATAGGTATAAGAATTGACTGTTTTAAAATATTAAACGTTTTAATGTATGCTGACGATGTGGTTATTATTCAAGAAAATGAAAATAATTTACAGTACTCTTTACATCAATTAAATCAGTTATGCCAAGAATATAATTTCAAAATATCAAAAGAAAAAACAAAAATAATGGCATTTTGGGGAAACGATCATATAAGATCAAAAATCGTAATAGAGAACAAATCTCTGGAACAAGTAACAAATTTTAATTATTTGGGTTGTAATTTTACTATAAACACAAAAACTGAAAGAGACATACATATGAAACTGTCGAAATTTCAAATGATATGCGGAACTATACATAAAACATTAAAGAATAAAACAAGAAGAGATGCTAGATTGAAGTTTTATAAAACATTGGCAATTCCTGCATTACTTTATGGGAGCGAAACTTGGGTAATGACCAAACAATTGCAAAGTAGAATACAACGCGCAGAAATGAACTTCCTTAGAAGAACAAAAGGCTGCACAAGATTGGATCGGATAAGGAATGAAGATATAAGAACAGAGTTAAATATACAGGGTGAAAATTATTTAAACCGACAAACTCTGGGAGGTTGTATGGGACACCAAAACAAATATTTTTCCCTAATGCCATTTTTTCCTATCAGGATTATTTAAACCGGTAGAGGGTGTATTACGTTCTTCAGTTGTCATGACTTCAACTGCTGTTGATGGTAGGAATTGTTTTGTCCACCAGTGTAGTAGTGAATTGTATCTGTTTACTAATGGAGCGATACCCTGGAGCGAGTACACTGATATGTGTGGGCCGGTGTTGTTGGGACTGTTTAATTGGGACATATCTCCTACCTAGGTCATTATATGGCAGGCACTATTACAATTTTCTCGCCGGAGCGTTACCAGAATTGCTGGAAGACGTCCCGCTCCCTACAAGACAACGCATGTGGTTCCAACATGACGGGGCGCCGGTACATTTCAGTCGTCGTGTGCGTCGATTCTTGAACCGACGGTTTTCAGAAAAGTTGATTGGCAGAGGTGGGCCTATACCATAGTCTGCTTGATCCCCAGATCTGACCCCTTTGGATTTTTTGTGTGCGGAGAAATGCGCAACCTTGTTTACACAACTCCCGTTGCATCAGAAAAGGATCTGGTTGCCGGGATAGTAGCAGCAGCAGGAGCAATTAACGATACTCCTGGAGTTTTTGCCCGTGTTAGACAGAACATGATCCGTCGGTGTAACCTTTGTTTACATGTCAATGGAGGCATTTTTTAACCTCTACTGTAATTTAAGTAATTGCGTTGTGTTAATGTGTTGTCTCTTGGTAATAAAAAATGCAAAAGTGTTTGTTGGTTTAAGTAATTTGCCGCCAGATAAATCTTCCTCTACCGGTTTAAATAATCCTCATAGGAAAAAATGACATTAGGGAAAAATATTTGTTTTGGTGTCCCCTACAACCTCCCAGAGTTTGTCGGTTTAAATAATTTTCATCCTGTATATCCATTGGATGAGAAAATCAGAGAATATAGAGAGAAATGGTTTACACATGTGGAAAGAATGAATGTATCAAGATTACCAAGAGCAGCATTCAACTACAAGCCAAGTGGTCAAGGAATGTAGGAAGGCCAGTGAAAAGATGGACAGAACAACTGTGAGGCGGAACAGGCAATTTGCCTAGCCCATGAAGTAAGAAGAAGAAGATTAGATAATAATAATTTTACTGATAGCTCCGCTGTAATCGTATGGGAGCGACTGGCTCTTCTGAGTACTCGTAGTAGGAGCAACTAGCCCCACTCTGTGTTTGACAATAAAATTACACGGACTTTTATAATTATTTCGCAAGGAAGCCGTGAATTTGGATCAAGTATTCCCTTTAGCTAATTATATCTTTATAAAATTTCTATTGGTTAAAATAATAGTTTATATACACCTCTATTTTTAGATTTTTTACATATGCGACAATGGCTGTTCCTGTATCGATGTATGAATCAGAATGTTGGACGATCACTAAAAGACAAGAACAACGATTGGAAGCAGATGAGATGAGATTTTTAAGAAATATAGCAGAATATACTCTGCTGGATAAGAAAAGGAATGAAGAAACAATAAAGGAACTAAATATTTTCAAACTTAACAGACCGAATAATTAAATATAGGAACGACTGGAAAGTACATATTGATAGAATGCTAGAAGGAATATTTGCAAAATTATTGCTAAATTATAAACCACACGGAAGGAGAAATGTTGGACGTCCACACAGAAGATGGTCTGAACAATTTTAACAATTCTAGCTTTCATGAAACAGGAACGAGCCGATTCCGATTGAGGGTCTTTCCACTTTTCAGCGGTTGCCCTTTAACCAGCCGGCTGCTGGCCCTTCACATCCACATGTGCCAATCACAGAGGTAGATGATCAACAGCCAGTGTAGAGGTGACATGTGGTTAGCATGTCGAGTCCCCCAGCCGCTATAGCTGGTTCCTCAACCTGGAGCCGCTACTTATTGTAGCTACCCAATTGCCTCACGATGCTGGGCGGGCACCGGTCCCATACTGGCCGAAATACCATGAGAAAATTTCTTCCCCATGGAGACTCGAACCAGCGCAAGTCCCGTAGCTCTGCGCCAAGGCTTCCTACCTTAACCGCTCGGCTACACAATTTTAACAATTCTAGCTTTCATGAAACTGGAACGAGCCAACAGGCTTAATCCCTGGATGATGATGATGATGATGATGATGATGATTATGACATGCGACGGGTATAGGCCTACTAATTTGCAAGGGCGTGACTTTTGAATATCTAGGACGTTCTTAAAGACATTAATTTCACTTCGCTAGGTTTGAAAATTAATGTTTTGCAAATCAACACGTCGGTCAGACTTAAACTTTTCTAAATGAATACATACCTCATAATAAGCATTAATTTCGCTTCGCTAGGTTTAAGGCACCCAGTACTTATTTGGGTTAAAAAATCGATTTTTTTCTTTTTACTTAAACAATCCAGGATTTTTTTGCAACACCCTGTATATATGATAAACATTCAGTACTATGTTAAATAAAATAAAATACAATTTAAAACTTACAAAGTCTAATATAATATAAAATGAGATATATAATAAGTAGAGACCGGAAATTAGGGAAAATGCCTACAGTTATGTATTATAGATATTGTAAAAGCGACTTCCCCCGACGATCCTAAGAGTTATTTTCCATGAAGTTAATTTTGCCTATAAATGCCTATTTCAGCTTACAATGCCTATAAATGCCCATTTGCCATTTTTTCTCGAAATTAACTTAGTATTTCAATTAAATTAATTGAAATGGACAAGCTTCATGGCACATATCAATTATTTTTTATGTTGATAACACTGAATTCAGTCTGTAGTCCTCGTTCACAGACAGGTGCTTCGAAGACAAAGTTGTGCGAAAAGTGTATGTGGCTTTTTTTATCTTTAGAACAGTTGTTTCACGATGCCTAAAGAACGGACAACTGTAAAAGACAAACTGACCAATTTCGTGAAAGAATTTGGTGCGGATATATTCTCAAGTGACATTGTTTTGCGAAGTGTGTAAAATTTCAATGAATTGCGCGAAGAAGTGCCACGTTTCGCAGCACGTACACACTGCAAAACATAAGTATGCTCTTTGTGAAAAGAAAAACAAGTTCCAAAATCATCTCTGATATCTTCGTATGGTATTGATAGCATATGTTTATATTCTTTACGTAAGGCTGTAAAATTGTATGTTGTAGTCCATTTTTGTAAGAGCATATTTTGATTTTCCAGTGCCCATATTAATGATTTTAGTGCCTTTTTGCTTGCCTATTTTGAACTTTTTAAGTGCCTAACATCCGGACTCTAAAAATAAGTGTAGTGACGTGTAAATTATGGTCGAATTTCCACCACGACACGAACACACTAGTTGTATTAAATATTTAAATTGACTCTATTGCAAAATTGTGATTTTAGAAATGTAACACACTAATTTTAACTATCGAAATGTTTTTACACGCTTTATATTAGCTTGACCTGTATCTATCTATCTATCTATCTATGTATGTAACGGAATCTTTCAACGCGATTTTCACCACTTAAAATCATTGGATCGACTTGAAACTTTGTATACTTGTAGAGGACCCGTGACAATACAATAATTTCATATTTATTTTCTAAAATCCTGGCCATAATCATCAGAAAATAAAAAAAAAGTGTTTTTGTATCAATGTAACGGAATCTTTCAACGCGATTTTCACCCACATAGGAACATTGGATCGACTTGAAACTTTGCATACTTGTAGAGGACCCGCGACAATACAATAATTTCATATTTATTTTCTAAAATCCTGGCCACAATCATCAGAAAATGAAAAAAAGTGTTTTTGTATCAATGTAACGGAATCTTTCAACGCGATTTTCACCCACATAGAAACATTGGATCGAGTTGACACTTTGTATACGTGTAGAGGACCCGTGACAATACAATAATTTCATATTTATTTTCTAAAATCCTGGCCATAACATCCGAAAATCAAAAAAATGAAAACTGGTATAATAGGTTCCGGACTTGTCGAGTTTTTAGTCAATTGTTGTAAGAGCTCAGTTGGTAGAGCAGTGAACTCTTGGTATATAATTTCAGTAATCCATACGTCGCTGGTTCAAATCCAGCTGGGAGGGTTTTTTTTTATAGAAGAGTATTACTTTTAGCTCATACTACAATAGTATCGAATTTAAAGATATTTACATTTTTATCTTATTCTGTAAAATATTAAAACTAAAAAATAAAAAAATAAATAATAGTTTTAAAAAACTAAAAGAACACGCTTTATTAGAAAACTAAAAAATGAAAAATAATTTTAATTTCCAATACGCTTGGCATAAAATAAAGTGGTCAACAAAAAAATCAACTCCAACACATATATAATAAAATTAGAGTTATCAACAAAAAGAAAATAATTTTACCATCAAAAGCGTGGGTGCTTTTTATGATTTTTACATTTTCTTCTTAGAGAGCTTACTTTTACCAATATCCGTTTATTATCAAATATATTAATTGATATAGAGCACCCCACGCTTTTGATGGTAAAATTATTTTCTTTTTGTTGATAACTCTAATTTTATTCTATATGTGTTGGAGATGACTTTTTGTTGACCACTTTATTTTATCCCAAGCGTATTGGAAATTAAAATTATTTTTAATTTTCTAATAAAGCGTGTTCTTTTAGTTTTTTAAAAATATTATTTATTTCTTGTTAAAATTAGTGGATAAGCGCCAGATAAAAAAAAATATATATATATAACATCAAGTTATAAGGACAAAAAATTAAATGTACAATTTATATAGTGCCAGGCAAGTAATTATATTACAAAAAGTGTTGTAAATTCGTAACTTGTTCAGTGTCAGAAGTCAACAAAGCATATCTATGGGAGTAAAAATGAAATGTAACACCCTCCCCCGCCCCTCCAGCACTACGTGCAACGATAAAACAAATTGAGGTCGAGTCACCCTTTCACTGTGGGTTAGATTTGTTATTTTAACTCTTGGTATCTTACCAGCCGCGTTGCATGATAATAGTTGCAATGAATTATTGGTAATGCGTTTTAGGAAGCCCACTGTATATATAACTTGGATCGCGGAAGCTGTCACAATGATAAATGTGGTCACACTAGTGTCACAATCATTTTTACGCAAAATGGAATCTCGTAAATTTCAACTAAAAAAAACTGTCACACATTTTTTTAAAAATTATACGATTTAAATTGATATGTAAAAACATTGGAGAACAACAATAATTAAGATTGTGGGACTGCGTCACGCTAACTCACGTATTAAATGTATTCATTCAAGTATGTATAATTTTTCATGATGGGGTTTCATGTTTAAAGTTATGAAAATTAAGGTTCATAAAAACGAATTTAAAGAGCACAATCGAAGTTTTTACTCCCAATTCCTTTCAAAAACGTTAAGCTGGAAATATATAAAACTATTGTTCTACCAGTTATATTATATGGGTGCGAAACATGGACTCTTACTTTAAGGGAGGAAAGGAGATTACGAGTATTCGAGAATAAAGTTCTTAGGAAAATTTTTGGACCAAAGAGAGATGAACAGACAGGTGAATGCAGAAGACTACATAACAATGAACTACATGGTCTTTATAGGAAGCCAGATATAATAAGAACAGTTAAGTCCCGTAGACTGCGATGGGCAGGACATGTTGCGCGTATGGGGAATGAAAGACGTGCATGGAAACTTCTTGTAGGAAAGCCAGAGGGAAAACGCCCAGTTGGTAGACCAAAAATGAGGTGGGAGAACAACATTAACTATGATTTGAGGGAAGTAGATTATACAGGGAATGATTGGAAAGTATTAGCTCAGGATAGGGATGTATGGAGAGCTTATGTCCGTGCGGCCATGAACCTACGGGTTCGATAGTGCCAGTGAGTAAGTAAGAGTAAGTAAGTAATCGAAGTTTTTACAGCACCAGACAAAATACTACTTCTTTGCTACATGTTCCAAAATGTTATACAACTTCTGGATCTAAACATAGTAGATATCTAGGACCCAAATTATATAATGAATTAATTAGATCCAATCCACAACTAAGTAAACTAAACACAACTAGATTTAAAAAAGCAATTAAATTAATTAATTTTAATTAATTAAGTGAATAAAATTAATAATTTGAATATTTTACAATAATAAATATAAAGCATCTATTTTTGCTTATATTATTATAAATCAATATATAACTAATTACTTTCTTCTGTATTACTGGTTATAATCCATTACATTATATGGTTTATATTATTTTATGTATATCATTCTCCATTCCATTAATTCTCTTGTTAAAATAAGTCTTATTCCCAATACATTATTATTTTTTATTTGTATGTGTCATAATTTATGTAATAAATAATAGTTTTAAAAAACTAAAAGAACACGCTTTATAGAAAACTAAAGAATGAAAAATAATTTTAATTTCCAATACGCTTGGCATAAAATAAAGTGGTCAACAAAAAAATCATCTCCAACACATACAGAATAAAATTAGAGTTATCAACAAAAAGAAAGTAATTTTACCATCCAAAGCGTGGGGTGCTCTATATCAATTAATGTATTTGATAATAAACAGATATTGGTAAAAGTAAGCTCTCTAAGAAGAAAATGTAAAAATCATAAAAAGCACCCCACGCTTTTGATGGTAAAATTATTTTCTTTTTGTTGATAACTCATTTTATTCTATATGTGTTGGAGATGATTTTTTTGTTGACCACTTTATTTTATGCCAAGCGTATTGGAAATTAAAATTATTTTTCATTTTTTAGTTTTCTAATAAAGCGTGTTCTTTTAGTTTTTTTAAACTATTATTTATTTTTTATTTTTTTTAGTTTTAATATTTTACAGAATAAGATAAAAATGTAAATATCTTTAAATTCGATACTATTGTAGTATGAGCTAAAAGTAATACTCTTCTATAAAAAAACCTCCCAGCCGGATTTGAACCAGCGACGTATAGATTACTGAAATTATATACCACTAAGAGTTCACTGCTCTACCAACTGAGCTCTTACAACGATTGACTAAAAACTCGACAAGTCCGCAACCTATTATACCAGTTTTCATTTTTTTGATTTTCGGATGATTCTGGCCAGAATTTTAGAAACAAAATATGAAATTATTGTATTGTCACGGGTCCTCTACACGTATACAAAGTTTCAAGTCGATCCAATGTTTCTAAGTGGGTGAAAATCGCGTTGAAAGATTCCGTTACATTGATACAAAAACACTTTTTTTTGATTTTCTGATGATTATGGCCAGGATTTTAGAAAATAAATATGAAATTGTTGTATTGTCATGGGTCCTCTACAAGTATACAAAGTTTCAAGCCGATCCAATGATTTTAAGTGGGTGAAAATCGCATTGAAAGATTCCGTTACATAGATAGATAGATAGATAGATACGGTCAAGCTAATATAAAGCGTGTAAAAATGAAACTGGCCCTAACTTTAAATGTATATATTCCATTTGTATTATTCATGTAACTGAACTGCACCCGAGCAGAAGCACTTGCTCATTCGGGTGTCAATACTGTGTATAACATTTATTTGTAAATAAAATTTATTCTTATTATATACTTACTTACTCACTGGCACTATCGAACCCGTAGGTTCATGGCCGCGCGGACATAACCTCTCCCTACACCCCTATCCTGAGCTAATGATTTCCAATTATTCCCTGTATAATCTACTTCCCTCAAATCATAGTTAATGTTGTTCTCCCACCTCATTCTGGGTCTACCAACTGGGCGTTTTCCTCTGGCTTTCCTATAAGAAGCTTCCATGCACGTCTTTCTTTCCCCATACGTGCAACATGTCCTGCCCATCGCAGTCTAAGAGACTTGACTGTTCTTATTATATCTGGCTTCCTATAAAGACCATTAGTTCATTGGTATGTAGTCTTCTCCATTCACCTGTCTGGGCATCTCTCTTTGGTCCAAAAAATTTCCTAAGAACTTTATTTCTCAAAAATTAGTGATCTCATTATCTCCCTTAAAGTAAGAGTCCATGTTCGCACCCATATAATATAACAGGTAGAATAATAGTTTTTATATTCTTGGACCAACGGATCTGTGCCCCCGTAAAAAATGCGAACTAAACACTAATTCCATTTCTCCCTCGGTAAAATATTTCCCTCCCTGCATTCTTACCTGTCTCTATTTTCTATCTCCTCTTTTCTCCCCTCCCAATACTCACAGTTTTGAGCTTTCTTGCGGGATATTATTTGCACTCAACAGTCCAGCGTTGTCAACTCAGTATCAGTATGTTATGTTATTTAGTATGTAAATTGTAAATTATTATCATTAGCTTAATTCATAAGCATAAATTAGAATTCCTGTATAGTATCAGTATGTTATATAATATGTAATAAAATCGTAGCATGTAGTAACTTCGCCATAGCCGGTCCCTAGCCCGGATGAGAAGCAGGAGGGTACATGACTGTGTGTTCATATACCTAAAATTTTATAATTTTGTTAGGACTTCGAGATTACGTTCCAAATCTAAACAAATAAGACATGAGGTGAAGGAGAAGTATTTATGACGAAACATTTATCTTTAAAAACAACATATGTATATTCCCTTCACGTAATTTCCATTTAACCAATAAATATCCACTATTATAATTATATCCACTAATCGTAGAAATCAACCAGTGTCATTAGACCTACTTAAATTAAATATGAAGAAGTAATAATTAACCTTACATTATTCAATATTCAAGATCCTGACACCGGGGAAATTTGGCAACGTCCCCTACTCGGTCCTTACAGTGGGCTTCTGTTTGACGTCGTGGGAGGAGAGTGCGGTGGAATGGCGTAAGAACTGACGTGTACTTTTTGAAGAACGATGCCAGCGCTACATGGGGCACAGATCCGTTGGTCCGAGTATATATTTTCAGCTTAGCGTTTTTTGAAAGGAGTTAGGAAGGTTCATTCATATAGAAACAGGATTTGTGCCGATGACATTTTAGAGCATGGACCCTCACTTCCCCGTCATGACAGGGACTGTCAATCACTATCATTATTTAAATCCACAACTATGTTCAACTGTACGACAAGGTCGCACTATCAAAGAAAATAAAGCAAACAATTGGGGTACTGCAAGGGAACCCCATCAGCCCACTGCTCTTCAACATCATGACAGCTGATATTGTGGATATCACCAAAGATATTGGTACAGATCGACAAATCGATCAATGTACGGTGATGACATGGTATTGGGATCATCAAACAAAGATGAACTACAATGCACATAAAATAGACTCGAAAAATGGGCAAATTAAAACTGCCTGCAAATAAACCATCAAGAAACTAAACCGATGCCCTTCAGAAAGGAGGAAAACCTACTGAAAATGAGAGGCTAATGTTCCTTGGTGAGCCACTAGCGTTTGTATCGCAATTCACCTACCTAGGCATCACCCTACAAACAACCGTTAAATCCTACAGATACATGTGCAACAGAAGGTTTCAGCTGCAATAAGAGCGATATACAGCATCAAAAATCTCCACCAATTATCATAAGTAATGCCACGAGTGATTTTCCAATTTATCTAGAGAATTTGGAAATCAAGAGTGGCATTTGTTAGGACTATTTAACGAATAAAATTAAGCTATTTACTCACAAATCATTATTTAAATATACTTACTTTAAAATATTTATTTATTTATTATGTAAACGGCGATGTTTGAAAACAAATGAGAACGTTATGTTTCGTTTTCTCCATCCACTGCAACAAGATCATATAATGTTTGTATATCTTGCCATCTGGCGTGGGAAACTGAAATATCATTGCAATATTATAAAGAATGCATCCTAGTGGAGAAAAAATTAAACACATCAAACTGTATATTATAACCAAAATTATAAGTTATATTATTTTTTAGTAAACAACTCGGTAAAATCATTATTTAAAAACACAATTATTGAACATAGAATTAATCAAAAAGAACTCGGTAATATCATTATTTAAAAACACAATTGTCAAATTTGTATTTCTCGTCTATATCTTCATTACAGCCAAATATTGTTTGTGCCATTTTGAACATTTCTCATATAGCGGTTTTACTGTTCCCTCAGTCATTGCAAATAATGGTCAGACCTGTTCAGAATATTAAAAAGGAGGAGCCTTCTTTAATATGGTAATCATAACACTGATAAATATTTCGTTGAAACACGACTCTGATTGGTTGTAAAAAAGAAATCATTGAAACGTGATTGGTCATTGACTCCCATTTGGGGCATGAGTTAAATAGTCAACAGAAACAGCAATGACGCTCTTCCAGACAGTCATAACTCCCATAACAACATATGGAATTAACATAATATGGGACAAACTCACAAACAGAGACTTGACACAAATAGAAACATTTAAAAGCACGCTTCATGAAAAGAGTTCTGGAATTGGAAAAACAGCACCTTCAAAAATGACGTACTTCTTAATGAAAGAAACCTTCTTCACTGAAGAAGGTCTAAGTGTGAAGCGGGCCTCTATCTATCGACCTGCAATGTACTCTAGTCGGTCTCTAGCAGAATCTGATCTACGCTGTCCGGGACAAGGAATATTTATACAGGCGCTGGCTGGAATGACGATCTTCTTTGTCCGCTGCACGCGATGTAGTCAGCCTTGGACGTTGCCTATGTGACGCAACAGTGTGCGAAGGGTCCACGTGTAACCCATATAAAGAATTTTAACTTATGGTCTTTTAGATACAAGGAAAACCGCGTACATCCGTAAATTGTTTTGATGCGGCATCATGAATATATAGAATGTTACTAACTCTCTCTTTTAATATGTTTTAAAGAAATTTTAGGGGGCCAAAACAGTATGTTGCGCTCCCATCACATTATCATCATCATCATCATCATCCTTCACTGGTGTGGAAAGCAACGGGAAGCTACCACACCTACAATTCCCTAGTAAAGCTGCAAGCATAGCAAGAAAATGCTATGATTGCGGTGAAGGACCTCCCTCGGGTAGAACTACTATGGATGGTAAAGTAAAGTAAAGTGATCCCACAACAGGCCCGGAGGCCCTTGGGGTAGTAGGAGGTTAAGGCTCCCACTTTTTCTAGACAATCGGCACTTTATGTCAGCCGGGTTGTCAGCCCTGCGTGACGGCCGCCTTTACCCCAGAACAAGCGTCTGGTACTCATTTCCGTTAGAGGCTGAGTCGACCCCAGGGCCATAGTGCCGCCCAGAGGGTTTGGGTCAGTTTAAAAATCCTGGGATGGATTATTATTATATATTATTATTAATTATTATTATTATTATTATTATTATTATTATTATTAGTTTTATTTGGAAGCCAGATATAATAAGAACAGTTAAGTCCCGTAGACTGCGATGGGCAGGACATGTTGCACGTATGGGGAATGAAATATGTGCATGGAAGCTTCTTGTAGGAAAGCCAGAGGGAAAACGCCCCAGTTGGTAGACCAAGAATGAGGTGGGAGAATAACATTAACTATGATTTGAGGGAAGTAGATTATACAGGGAATGATTGGAAAGCATTAGCTCAGGATAGGGATGTATGGAGAGCTTATGTCTGCGCGGTCATGAACCTACGGGTTCGATAGTGCCAGTGAGTAAGTAAGTATTATTTTATTACTATTATCATCATCATTATCATTATCATTATTACTTACTTACTCACTGGCACTATCGAACCCGTAGGTTCATGGCCGCGCGGACATAAGCTCTCCATATGTCCCTATCCTGAGCTTATTCTTATTATTATTCTTATTATTATTATTATTATCATTATTATTATCATTATCATCATTATAATCATTATCATTATCATCATTATCATCGTTATTATCATCGTTATTATTATTATTATTATTATTATCATCGTATTATTATTATTATTATTATTATTATTATTATTATTATTATTATTATTATTATTATTATTATTATTATTATTATTATTATTATTATTATTATTATTATTATTATTATTATTTAGAGTTATGTGTTGCTGTACATAATTTGACTCAATTCAGAATGCGTGTGAGTGTGCGTGTTCATTTATTACGTTGGCGAATCATTAAAGCGATTATGAGATTTAGTATAAATATCGCATTAATGTAAACAAATATACCTACTTTAATTTGTTTTGAATTTTAATCCAATTTGTTGCACCATGGCTGCTGGCCGTTTCCTCTTTATTTGCTTTCACCGGTTAAAACTCCCGTGATACTGCATTCCCTCGGGATACACTTCCAATGTACAGCAAACACATTCCCTGGATACGTTTACTACTCCCAAGTTTTACCGTTCAGCAATCTCCTGATTATTCATGCAAGAATTATTCACATTTCCCTAGACAGCGTTATTAATTTTTACAAAATAAAGTTACAAGAAACAAATTAAAGCGCATATATATATCAAATACAATCAAGATACCAATCAATATAACAGTTTTATAATAAGTAATGCCACGAGTGATTTCCAAATTATCGATAAATTCACGACTCATTTCGTGAGTCGTGAATTTATCGAGACTATTTACCTCATGTCGCAAATGGTAGTCAATGACGAATCACGTTTCAATGAATTCTGTTTTACACCAATGACAGTCGTGTTTCACCTCGCTCTTTATCGATTTCTCTTTATCAGCTCCTGCTTTTGTGATAAAGAAAGCTCCTCCTTTTTTAATGTTCTGAACAGGTCAGACCATTATTTTTCTCCAACAAATACATTGAATATAGCAAATAATGAAAAGATTCCTTGATTTTACTGAGTTGTTTACTAAAAAATAAATGAATAACCCGTAATGTTGATTATGATATATAGTTTGATGTGTTTCATTATTTCTCCACTTGGGTGCACTCTTACAATATTGCGATCTTATTTGGCAATAAATAATATGATCAAGTAGCAGTGAACGATCATAACCTCACATTTCTGATTTGTTTTCAAAACATCGCCGTTTACATTAAATATATAAATATTTTAAAATAACTATAGTTAAACAATGATTTGTGAGTAAACAGCTTAATTTTATTCGTTAAATAGTCCTAACAAATGCCACTATTGATTTCCAAATTCTCTAGATAAATTGGAAATCACTCGTGGCATTACTTATGAGAATTTGGAAATCAAGAGTGGCATTTGTTAGGATTATTTAACGAATAAAATTAAGCTGTTTACTCACAAATCATTATTTAAATATATTTATTTTAAAATATGTATATATTTAATGTAAACGGCGATGTTTGAAAACAAATGAGAAACTATTGGTACGCTTCATTTGCTTGTTTTGTTCATCACTGCAACCAGATCATATTATTTATTGCCAAATGAACGCAATATTGTAAGAAAGTACTCTAGTGGAGAAAAAAATAAACATATCAAACAGTATATTAATTCATTTCTGATGTCCTATGATGTAAATATGACAATTATATTTTTCTGGGGAAAAAATACATTTAAGAAAGTGCAAACAGTGGTTTCTTTTTTTTTTGTGGTATAATCAATTGCTACAATTGTTTTTATATTAACTCCCGCATGCGGTATGTGTTGACATTCATACACTATATATACAATCTGGTAGCCGTATTTCTTAGTGGGTCAGTCACTGCAAAATAATGCTATGACCTATTCAGAATGTTAAAAAGGAGGTGCTTTCTTTATTATGATAAACTTTTTGTTGGTAAATTCTAGGCGAAACACGACTGTGATTGGTTGTAAATAAAAATCATTGTAACGGATTGGTCATTGACTCCCATTTGGGGCATGAGTTATATATTCATAAGTAATGCCACGAGTGATTTCCAATTTATCTAGAGAATTTGGAAATCAAGAGTGGCATTTGTTAGAACTATTTAACGAATAAAATTAAGCTGTTTTACTCACAAATCATTATTTAACTGTAGTTATTTTAAAATATTTATATATTTAATGTAAACGGCGATGTTTGAAAACAAATGAGAAACTATTGGTACGCTTCATTTCCTTCTTTTGTTCATCACTGCAACCAGATCATATCATTTATTGCCAAAAGATCGCAATATTGTAAGAATGCACCCTAGTGGAGAAATTTATAACTAACATTACTGGTATTAATTAATTTCTGATGTCCTATGATGTAAATATGTCAATTATATTTTTCTGCAACATCATTTCCTGGAAAATAATTCGTTTAAGAAAGTGCAAACAATGTTTTTTTTGTGGTATAATAATTGCTACAAGTGTTTTATATTATCTCCCGCATGCGCTATATGCTGGCATTCATGCACTATACATACAATCTGGTAGCCGTATTTCTTGGACAGTTAGACACTGCAAAATAATGCTATGACCTATTCATAATGTTAAGAAGGAGGAGCTTTCTTTAATATGATAGACTTCAGTTGATAAATTTGAGGCGAAACACGACTGTGATTGTGTATATAAAAAAAATCATTGAAATGTGATTGGTCATTGACTCCCATATGGGGCATGAGTTAGTCAAGGAATGAGATGCACAAACAAGATAAACATAGGCTCAATTCTGGAAATGCACGCTATTATGCATTACAAGGGCTCTTGTCATCCCAGCTGCTCTAAACAAACATTAATTTGAAAATATAACAAAACTGTTATTTTGCCATTTACATTTTATATTGAGAAACATGGATTCTTACTTTAAGGGGAGAGAAAATATTACGAGTATTTGAGAATAAAGTTTCTTAGGAAAATGTTCGGACCAAAGAGTAATAAAACAGACAGGCGAATGCAGAAGGCTTCAAAATAATGAGCTACATAGTCTTTATGGGCTATTAATAGATCAGACAGAAGGTTACTAGAAACGTCAAAGATGAAGTTCCTCAGATACGTTGCAGGATATCCTTTAAGAGACCATAATCCTAGTGAAACAATTAAGCAAGAACTCAATTTTTTTTAATCTTAATTGAAAAAATACAAAACTGTAAACAAAAAATGGCATGAACATATTTTAAGAATGGACTCTTCTAGACTAACAAAACAAGCACTGTTGTACCAACCCAAGGCTATAGATATGTGGGACGTCCTGGAAGTCGATGGGAAGATGCATTCTGAGAGAGTGACACGCCGGCGACCTACCATGATGATGATGATGCTAGTCTTTATAGGAGACCAGATATAATAAGAAGATTTAAGTCTCGTAGACTGCGATGGACAGGACATGTGGAAAGATTGGGGAATGAAAGATGAGCATGGAAGCTTCTTGTAGGCAAATCAGAAGAGAAATGTCCATTTGGTAGACCAAAAATGAGGTGGGAGAATAATATTAATCATAAATTGTGTGAAATATATTATACATATAATTCTATATCATGATAGGCAGCGGGACATCGGTTCGGACAGCCTCTCATGGCTTCTGTAACACTGGAGTAGCTAGGAACTGAGACAAAATAAATTATTTGATTCCAGTTTCTGGAGATATAAACGTATATATCGTTACAGAACTTTCAGATATAGTGTAGGAGTTCATTCCTTGCATCGCAATTGGTGTCATAGCAGATAAAGGCAAACTTAAAATTATGAAAATAAACATATAGAACTCTATGTGGACAGCAAAATAAAAACATTATTTATCATACTTAAAAATTTATTGCAAGAAAATAAACAATATTGCTTAAACATCTAAATTAAATTTGCTTAAAAGATAAATGTAAATATATAAATAATCAGCTGGTAACACAACACTGCACATAAAAATTTTAACTTTTCTAGTGAAGATTTGCCAGAAAAAATGTTCTTCATACATTACTTGTATAAAAATATTTTTTTTAATATTTCATTTTATTTCATAATCTTCATTAAAAATAGCTATTAAATAAATTATGTATCTATAACTTTAAAACATTATTATGATAACAGTTGCTGTCTTGATTTTTAATGTGTGTAAATAAATAAAAAATAACACATTCCACTTTCCAAAAAGTATTCATTCATTGTCTAAATATCAAATATTAAAGCTAGTTTTTCCTCTTGAATTTATTGAATGAATTTTAGAACATCGATCTATTTCCACCATAAATGGCCTTAAAAAACAAATTGCAGCGATAATCATCTTGTTTTTTAGAGTTTATGAACTGATTCTTCACTGATGAGTATAATTTCTCATTCTGGGTGACTTAAATGTTTTTTCTACATCTGAGCAAGCATTTTACGATGACTCTCCTCTTCCGATGTTTGGTGTGTTGGTTCATATCCAATGATGTTTGTTTTTACATACTCCTTTACAGATCTCCCAGCTTCTTCCTCAATTTTAGAATTGATTGTAAGTTCTGAATCGAAGGGAACATAAAACATTGTCAAATCCCATGAAGTCATTGTCTCTTAGTTCACAGTTATCACCACAGTCACTGATCAAATCTGATGGTACTTTACTAACTTCTCAAACCAATCATCAACTAATGTGTTGTCAGTCTGTTACATCATCATTATCAGCAGTTGTATTGAACAACTTTGATATAACTTCGTACAAATCTGCAGCTAAACAACTTATACCACAGTCTGTTTTTAAATAATTAAATTGCTTCAAATTTATCCTTATGCTCTCTATTAAATTTTCCATGTAACTTCAAGATTTGAGCATTTCCTCTCTGAATTTTTTTAATTTCACGATGTGTATTAATTACTCGGTGAACTAAAGTGGAATAAATATCCTGTAGAACTGTTTTCATCTCATTTTTCCTTTCCAGAATTAGCAGAGAGTAACTTCAATTTTCTCTTCCAGATCAAAAGATTTACCACCTTACAAAGCCGACAAAACCCCATGAGAATGGTGTTATTGTAACCTTTTTTCTTAGTCATTATTTACAGTCATTTTCAAAAACTGTTATTACAAGATTAAAATGCTTCTGAACGATCAAAGATTCCAATATTCATGATTTCAACATAAAACTTCAGATCAACATACGATTTTTCTAGAACTGTCCATTTCATTTCATCATCTTTTTTTGACAAACATTTCTGATAGATTATTTTTAGTCTGGACATCTTACCTCAATATTAATGTTGATTTGTTCTTGGACATGTTTCAAAACACATTGTGTCCAAGAACAAATCAACATTAATATTGAGGTAAGATGTCCAGACTAAAAATAATATAATTAAAATAACCTCAAAATATAACTTCCTAAAATTAAATATTATTTCTGATAGATATTGATTAAAGCTGTCGAACAACAGAAATTTGAAACAATTCATTACAAAGCTCAACTACTAGTACAGTATCAAATTTTTATTAACTAGTTCTACTTTGCATAAAATATTTATTCAAGTATAATCAATGCACAGCTTTCAACAAAACACATAAACTGACTGATTTTGAAAAATGTTCATCTTCCTTATAAGAAAGAGCGGTTTCTTTGAATTTGGACCTAATTTTGCAAGCAGTGAATTAGCTGCCTACGTATGCTAGAAAACGTTTCTTCTTCCAGCCTAATTTTATTCTCTATTTCAATTAAAAAAAAACTTCATTATTTTCATATTTTTCTATATTGACCTATTTAGTGTATTGTTTTTAGTGTGGTTTGCAGCATCTTTATGCCTAATTTTGTTTTTGAAATACATGGTTTTCAGCATTCCTCAGAGCTTCATCAGTGATAGATTTCTTACTGGAACTGCTATCTGTGTTTGTCATTCTCTATTACTCTTACAAACATCATCACAGTCAATATCTGTATTTGTTTATCCTCACAATAGATTGTGGTTTCATTGTCATTTAGGTTATTATCCTTTTGTTTTGTTTAGATGTATCAATTACATAAGTCAGTTTACTTGATATAAAACAACCAGAGTATTCTGAGATATGAAATTTGTCTTTCTCATAATGTATCGAGATTGAATTGCAGGTAGCCTCCAATTGTGTTGCCTAGGTTTAAATTGACATCTTAAAATTAATTATTCACTTCTAAAATTAATACAAGTATTCTTTGTAGTTTCTTCATATAACCTATTTATGTTCTTAGCCATTAAATTCTCTTATTTTACTTACTTACTTACTCACTGGCACTATCGAACCCGTAGGTTCATGGCCGCGCGACATAAGCTCTCCATACATCCCTATCCTGAGCTAATGCTTTCCAATCATTCCCTGTATAATCTACTTCCCTTAAATCATAGTTAATGTTGTTCTCCCACCTCATTCTTGGTCTACCAACTGGGCGTTTTCCTTCTGGCTTTTCTACAAGAAGTTTCCATGCACGTCTTTCATTCCCCATACGCGCAACATGTCCTGCCCATCGCAGTCTACGAGACTTTAACTGTTCTTATTATATCTGGCTTCCTATAAAGACCATGTAGTTCATTGTTTATGTAGTCTTCTCCATTCACCTGTCTGTTCATCCCTCTTTGGTCCAAAAATTTTTCTAAGAAACTTTATTCTCAAATACTCGTAATCTCCTTCCTCCCTTAAAGTAAGTTTATTATTACTCACACGTAAGATATGTGTTTATTCCTTGTAGAAATATCATGTATTTCCAATTGTAAACAAGACTTCCGAGATATTGAGAAAATCAGCTTTCTTTTCAGAAGTTCTCTTGCTTCTCTTCTCATTTTCTTGAATTTCTATCAAAGCTTCTTACATTGACATTGTTGATTGTTCCAAATTATTTTGGCCCGATTTATTGTGCAATCCTGATTTATTTTATAGATGCATATAAACTTTCACCAGGAAGTTTTCAAATATCTGTATAGGTAACAGAAGTGCATAAATAAGTATTTTTTGGATATTTTTGTTTTACGACATCCACCATATCCCAACTTTCTGTATCATCCATTACTTGGAAACAATTCTACCTCTAATTATATAATTTTTGCTAGCGGTAATCATTCAATGTGTTTAAACGCGCTCGACTTTTGTCATATAGATGAACTCAATGACCAAATTAAATTCCAGTTTTCCTTGGTATTTTTAACTACAAAACTGCATCCTCAATTGAGTAAAAAATATAAACCAGAAATTCCCTGAGTTGCAAATAGACGTCTTACAATATGCCCACAATATACTGTACTTATTATACGCATACTAAATTATGTATTATATTAGATTATTTTCTGTTTCTTTTTCTGGAAGTATGTTTTTCATTGCAAAACATTTAAAATAAATAAAAAGTATTCAATGTAAACACACATATCTTGCTAATTAAATAAAACAACTGCCAAACTAATATTAGTATATATTTTGTAGAAAACGTACACATCATTAAAACAAGGTGATCTTTTTTCCTTCCTGTCTATTGTTTTACAGGAGACAGTTGACTTCAAACGCGTTAATTGACTCTTTTTTTGATTTTTATGTGGGATCGCACCGACTTCTTCTCACGTTCCGTTAATTAATTTTGTTTCCTTTCATTACATTTGATCAGTTGTCCTGCGACAGTGTTGTTACTTTATCCTGTTAATATAAATAACATATTTAGGTTAAGCAAATTAAATGTGTCCTCTACACACAACATTAAGGGGGGTCAGTTGCGAGAAGAAGTAAAAATTAACTCGTAATCAAACAACAGATATAATTATCTGACGTCATTAAAAATTTAATTTATATATGAATGAAATCATAAAATTATGGCAAAACCAATCACAATCACACTTTATGATTGATGGTCGACCCCTCAACACATTAATGTATGCAGATGATCAAGTTAATATTGGCTACTTCTGAAGATCACCTACAAAGAGCAGTACGTAGATTGTCAAATATAACCCAAGATTATAATTTACAAATTTAGGTGAGTAAGACAAAAACTATGGCGTTTCAAGGAAAATACCGATAAGAACTAAAAATTGTTATTAACAACAATATAATAAACAAGTTAATAACTTTTACTTATCTTGGCTGCAATCTTTCGTACGACACATGTAAAGATATAGACATAAAATTGGTCAAATTTAAAAAAACTTATAGGAACCAATAAAAAGCATTCTTTTCCGAAAAGTACGTCCAGATACAATTCTAAAATTTTATAAAACATGTCTCTTCCAACTCTACTTTATGGTTCTGAAACTGAACTCTTACTACAGGTAAATAAATAGGATAGTGGCTGCAGAAATGAAGTTATTAAGACCTTTAGCGGGTTATACGCTTTATGATCACATGCGTATGAAGATATCTGCAAAGCTCTCAACACACCAGCAATAACTGAAATCATTCAAAAATATCAAAATAATTGGCATGAACACCTTCTGAGGATGCCAAACAATAGACTACCTCTGCAGCTTTTGAACTACAGACCACAGGGCGAAGAGACCCAGGAAGACCTAAGAAGAGATGGAGGGATCAATTTCTTTCCTGAAGCGGAATAGGCCAATTGGCTTAATCCATGCCTGCCATTGATGACGATTAAAAATATTTGTATGTATAAAATAGAAAATCTTTAACTTTAAAATTGTGTATAACTTTTTTTTTCAAATGTAAAACCATCCAGACTTAAATAGTGTTTATTAACTGGTGTTTGGTTGTCTGTATCGAGATACAGCCTTCTTATTTTCTATTCTATTTAAATAAGAAAGTGATTTTTAACAAGTAAACATAGTATACCAAAATGTTTTCTTATTTGTACCCTAGCTATGATATATGGTAAAGTGATCCTGTTGTAGGCCATAGGAGACCCGAAGGGTAGTAGGAGGTTAAGGCTCCATCTTTTCTAGACAATCGACACTTCAACAATATTAGATAGAATTGGCACAATGCAGAGATGAATTGTTGGACCACATCAATAGAATTGACAACAATAGAATTCTCAAACATATTCTTCATTACAAACCACTAGGAAGAAGAAATGTTGGAAGACCCAGTAAAAGATGGACAGACCAATGGACAGAGATCGGAACAGACCTTAAGATTTTACCTTAATGCTGCCGAAGATGATACGGTTATAAGAGTACGTAAGATCAGGAAAACATTAGTTGTTCTGCTGATATGGTGTCGTAAAAGAAAGATTTAATTATATTTTTAAAAGGAGTTAATACAAACATGTGGGTTATTTTCACCTAAACAAAATATTACTGAGAATTGTCAAAACAGTATATTTAGTAGTGGAATGCAGGCTTCACGGCCGGTAATCATGGTAGTAAAAGATTCCGGGCTATGTGGCCGTGGTCTATAACTGGCGTTTCTTCCAGACGTTTCTCCCCTCAACTGCGGAGGGCATCTTCAGTGGCGAGCGCTAGAAGATGTTGTTTCCATGTCGTATACTCATTCGCAGTCGAGTCTACGACAGGGAAACAACAGCCTCTAGCGCTCGCCACTGAAGATGCCCTTCGCAGTTGAGGGAGAAACGTTTGGAAGAAACGCCAGTTATAGACCACGGCCACCATAGCCCGGAATCTTTTACTACCAGTATATTTAGTAACTTGACTTTTTCCTCCCAAAAATAAATTGACAAACATTTCCACTAGAATAGCCTTAAAAATACTGGTAACTAGTTTTTTAATTTACCTGAGTAAGTTTAGTATCGTTGTCTGCAATCAAAATAAGATTCCAGTTAAATTTAGTAATAGGTGATATATTATTAATACTAGAAACTGTTCGTCACGTTCTTGTTGTTTCGTCTTCTTCTGACAGTTTAATTATTTCCACTGATGTTTGTTTACAATATTAACAAAAAAATAAAGGTTTAACTTTTAAATTATGAACATGTTAATGTTTTATACAAATTACACTTCATTATGATTTTCAAGTAAAAATTCAATGAACATTGCTATGATACAATACTACAATGTTATTAACTTTTAATTGTAACGACGGTCCTAAGGTTTACAATTGAGGGGGTCAGTGGAATAAGGGCCCATCCCAACTGCACTAAGTTCGGAGAAAAAATTGCATTTCATTAAATTCTACATTGAGTAAAATATATAGAGCACACATTGATAATATTTGGTACATGTCTTGTACATAAAATAAGCTTTCTGCCTGCAAATGTATAGATCACTATGTTGTTTCATATGTCAAATCAAAGGAAAAGGAAATTGAGAATATAAAAAACACACCCTAAATAAACAATTAAAATAATTTAATTAGATAAAAATAAAAACTTAAATAACACTTTTACTTGAATATTGCATTAATCTACGTATTCTACGTTTGCAGCATTTGTTATCATTATGTGATTTAAGGTTGCTGTGTACAAGTGGTACAAATATCACGAGAGTCATGTTGTCTTCTTTATCATCCTACCATTAGGATGTTTTGTTGTGAATATTACATATCGTAATACAGGACGCTTTCCTTTCCCTTTTTTTAAAGGCTTATTACTTCCTCTAAAGCCAAGTCACCGAAACCGGATTTTCGTACATTATATGTCTATTTTCCACAAAAGGAAACTCAGATGCTTTTCTGATGTCTACCTTACGCTTTCCAGAGTCACATTTCTCTTTGTGAACATTTTATTTAGTTATCCAATTTTTTAAATCTTCTGCATTTATCTCAATTACTCTTTTCTTAGATTTTATTACACTATTTCCATTCGCACAAGAACCTGCCGCATCAGCCATTCTGCATCTACTGATATTTGCAGGCAATGCTAGCCAGTATTGCAGCGGACCACAGAGTAGCGGACAATATACGGTCACGTGTCACCAGTTGGGATGGGCCTTATTTCCCCCGCGCGCGTGAAGAAGTCAGAAATTTTTCTTACACATAAAGTCACATTTACCATCTTTTGAGCAAGTTAGAATTATGAACTTGTAAAGATTAACAGAAGATGGCCAGAGGATACATAATCTGCAAATAACTAAAAATCAACATTGGTTGGGATGGGCCCTTATTCCACTGAGCCCCTCAATTGTAGGATACAAGGAAACAAAGCTAAATCAATATTAATCTACTTGTTTCAGATTTTATAGATACTAAGTGACAACAAGCTAAATCTATTGAGTAGTACTAAGAAATTGGGGCTGGAAGTAAAAATCAATAAAATTGTATATTAATTGAATCTCCAATAATATGAACTCTATTCACCATCCGTTATGTTAGGATTTATTTCACATCCGGTATGTTAGGATTTTAGTTACAATATAATTAATTATTTACAGTAATTTTTAGAGTATGGTTTAATTTCCTAGGCGTTACGTAATAAACGTCATATTAACAAATAAATTATTAATTACCAAACCCAAGAAACAGCTAACTCAAAGTCTCTTAAAATATGATGGGCTAAAGTCACAACACAGCTTTCTATAGCCAACACTTCTTGCATAAACGATTCGACAAAGGCAGTAGAAATCTACTTATGGCAATAAACCATTTTTTAATAAATTCTATGTCTTTTGGAATCAAATGCGAGACTGCACTAATCAACAGATGATAGATTGGAGTCTGGCTGGAAGATTTTGCAAATACAGGTATCTTTACCTATATGAAATCGTTCAAAAAAGAATGTCTAAATGTACCGGGTTCGGTCATAAATTGTGTTACTACAAAATTTGGTTCAACGTATTTGCACTTTATTCGGGGGTCAAAACCATTGGTAAAAATAATGTTCTGGTCCAAGCACCATTAAACTGTTTAAAACCACTCAGGGCATTCCAATTGTTTGCTAAACAGCTCATTTTTAATCTTTCTTTAATATATGATAGAGGACAGAAGCAGTACAAGTAATCCATACCTTGAATTATATAGGAGGTCACATAGAAGCAGCTAATGAAAAAATGAACGAGAACAGCTAAATCACAGATATGAAGCCAGATATATAATAGAACAGTTAATTCTCGTTAGACTGCGATGGACAGGACATGTTGCCACCCTATTGGGAATGAAAAAACTTGCATGAAGCTTCTTGTAGTAGGCCCTGAGGGAAGGCGCCCGGTTGGTAGACCAAGAATGAGGTGGGAGAATAATACTAACTATGATTTGAGGGAAAGTAGATTATACAGGGAATGGATTGGAAATTATTAGCTCAGGATAGGGATGTATGGAGAGCTTATGTCTGCGGGGCCATGACCTAACTACGGGTTCTATAGTGCCAGTGAGTAAGTAAGAGTAAGTAAAGTAATCACAGATGTGGGAAATGTCTAAGTGGCTTAAGTCACTCAAACTTAGGAACGATCATTAAAAAACAAATGAATGAGATGCACAAATAAATTAAACATATACTTCATTTTGGAAATGCACACTACAAGACATTACACCGGATTCTTGTCGTTCCAACTTCTCTAAAAAACCACATTAAAATGCCAGAAGTCGGGCATCAGACAGTTAACCACTGCACATGGTTGCAAGCAAAAAAGTCAGATTGGTTGAAACTGGGGGTGGAATACGGGACCTTCAGAATATAATTTCAAACACTACTGCTTGAGGTAATTTGTTAACTAGGGAACCAGTTTCGGTAGTTGTTTTTTTGTATACTGAAAATATCTTTGCATTTTCAGTTAACTGCCTTAATGTTGCACATCGGTATATAAAAACGTTTAATTCTACCAGTTACGTTACCTGGATGTGAAACGTTGGTCTGTTACGGTTATGAGATAGATAAAATATTACAATTTTCTTGAGAAATAAGGTTGCTTATGAAATTGTTTGGGCCCGAGGGAGAGGAAAAAACAAGTGAGTCCAGACTTCGTTAACAGTGAAAACCATACTATCTCTAAGAAGGGAACCAGATGTAATATTTAAGAAACATTTGCACGTAGATTGCGATGGGCACGACAAACGTTGTGAGATGGAAATAAAAGAAAGGCATTGAAAACTTTGTACAGGATCTTCTAAGCGCTCGCCACTGAAGATGCCCCTCCCGCAGTTGATGGAGAAACGTTGGGAGAAGAACGCCAGTTTAGACCTTACACGCACGGCCACATAGCCCGGAATCTTTTAACCTACCCTGTCAAGAGAATGCCTACAGATAGAATCCCTCAGCTGTTACTACAGTTAAAACCAATAGGACATAGACATGTTGGACGCCCATTTCTAGATGGGAGGATTCATTAAATCCCACTTGATGTGAAAAACAGGTCAAAAAGGCATAATTGCATGAAGCAGAAGAAGAATAAGAATATAATAATAATAATAAATATGTAAAAATATAAAATAATAATAATAATAATATAATAATAATAATAATAATATAATAATCATAATACTAAATAATAATAATTGGCCTAAGAAGCAATATCCAACTCCATAGGAATTCTGCCCGAAGGCATGTCCTTCACTGAAATCATAGCATTTCCCATGCTATGCTTGCCAGCTTTACCTTAGGTGGGGAATTGTAGGTGTGGTAGCTTCCCGTTGCTTGCCACAACTACTACTAAAAAAAAAGTAAAGTGATCCCACCACCATGCCCTCAGGAGCCCTTTGGGGTAAGTAGGGGTTAGGCTCCCACTTTCTGACAATCGGGCACTTGATGTCAGCCGGGTTGTCAGCCCTGCGTGACGGCCGCCTTTACCCCAGAATAGGCGGTCTGGTACTCATTTTCCGTTAATGGCTGAGTCGACCCCACGTCCCATAGTGTCGCCAGAGGGTTTTGGTCAGTTTAAAAAAAATCCTGACCCCAACGGGAACTTGAAACCCTCGACCCTCGCGCTTTTAGCTCAGTGCCTTAACCACTACGCACGGCGTGGTCCCCTAACACAACAACTACTACTATTAATAATAAATAATAATAATACTAATATAATAATAATAATATATAATAATAATATAATAATATACATTATAATAATAACAATAATAATAACTGGCCTAAGAAGATATCCATCCATGTA